>JAIFZK010000005.1:6002500-6232500 GCA_027481765.1 Tenualosa thibaudeaui
ACCCCACCTCTCTCTCTCTCTCTCTCTCACTCTTTCTCTCTATCTCGACCCCTCACAGCCTTAGCCTCCATCCCCCACCCCACCCCTCTCTCTCTCTCACTCTGCTTTCTCTTCAACACACACAGACACACAAGCAGCCACACTTCCCCCTCCCTCTTTTGATCACATCCAAAAGGAGAGACTGGACAGGAGGAATCTTGCTTAATCAGTCCTCCTTGATCTCAACACCTCAACACTTTTCTCTCACTTCATCAACTTTTACTTTTTCTACTTCACCCCATCACTATCACCCCATTCACACTCAGTTTTATCTTCTTTGAGCTTGATAGAGGTTATTTTGGAAAGGGAATTGGCCCTAATTTGGCCTTGATTTGACCTTGATCTGGCACAACACTAATCCAAAGCCTGTGTGTTGTTTGCAGTCTCTGCCAAAGCCATGTAGATGTGAAGAGAGGCCAGAGGGCTGCAGGGGATCATAAGCCCGGAAACTTCTCTCTCTGAATGACATGCTGCCTCTCCAGCTCTGACTTCCAACAATAACATTCACAGAAGAGAGGTGAGCACTGGGTGAGGATGATCACTGGGTGAGGAGATGAGAGGAGGGGTAGAGAGGAGGAGAGGACAGGACAGGGAAGGAAAGTAGACAGAGAGAGACAGAGAGAGAGAAAGAGATAGAGAGAGAAAAAGAAAGAGAGGAGGGGGCTGTTTTGTATGGAAGGGCTGTAAGGGCCTAAGACAGACGGATCAAAGAACACCCCAAAACACACAAATTGTCGTTAAGGACCACATTTCCAAGAACAAAAGCATGGATGTTTCCTTTGAAGTGTTTTTCTGTCTCTTTTTTATCACGATTTGAGCACGACAGACAGACAGGAGGAAAGGAACGCAAAGGGAAGAGAAGACTGCTGATTTCATTCTCCACCTCCTCTGCTTTCCCAGTGACCTAGTCTGAGGCACATCTGTGAGTGCAGCCCCAGAGTGCTGGTGAGAGACGCAAGACCACAGACTGCTCGCAGGTGCAAACAACCTTTAGAGGTAAATTAGCTTCGCGCTCCAATTCATTTCCTACTCGCGCATGCAGACCCTATCAGACTCAAGTCCGACCGGCCGTTTTGTAAACAAGGACACTCCGTGCATGTTTTCCACCGCATCTCCTGAAGGTTACATGCGGCATGTGTCCATTGTGTGTGTGTGTGTGCATACATGATGAAATGCAAAATGCAGATCCGGTCCGCTCTGACCTTCTCACCAGATAAACATCTCAGTTCATTTCCTGAAACGCAGACCTTGAGTTTGATTTCCTCTGATGACATTTTTATGGAGTTATTAAACTGAGAGTTTGTGACATAGACACAAGTATATACAAACGGAGACTTCACATCAGCCAGTCACCTCACCTACGGGCATCCTTATCAGTAGTGGACAGGTTAAGTCAGGTTGGTGCATCCTTAATCTGACATGGACCTTCTTTTACCTACAATATAGCAGCCATGGTAATCACTAGAAGGGATACAGTTTAGGCCAAGTCTCACAGATTCTCACTGGTACAGTTACATTAAGAATACTGAATGAAAAACTAAAGCAGATTGTATTTGACGTTTGACATTTTTACATCGTTTAAAAGATCTATATTAGTAGGCATTGTTAGTAGGCGTTTGGCATTGTTAGTAGGCAACCCAGATAAATGTGAGATTTTGCCATCTTCTGCGTATTTCCGGCCCTATTTGTGTCCCTTGTAACCAGCAGCCAGTAATAGTGCTGCTAAGGCTGCACTGATTGCTAGGTTCCACTCAGCCTTCATTAATGAGGCAGCAGACTGGTTTTAGCAGCCATTACTGAGCCATCCCCCTGCCTTTAAATTACACTTCTCATCTCCAGGGCCTGTTCTGCCCTATCTGCTACTGCTGCATCAGTGTGCCATTGTTTACTCTGCATCCTCATATTTCTTAATGGAGGTCATAACGAGAAGTGAGGCTGTCATTAAATCATTCCAGGAACACGCGCTGCTAACGGCAGCTAATGTGTTGCTCTTTCCCAGGCATCATTACCAGCAGACTGTGTTAGAATGTCTCAGTGTTGGCGACCGTCTCTGTTTGTGTTTCTGTAATGGCCCATAAGTGAGTCTTGGCCAAGGAGCCCTTATAACAAGGTAGTTATTCACACGCTTGGGTCATTTTGGTTGTGTCTGATGAGCATGAATCATGAATCATGTCATTTCATTGGACACACCTTCATCCCAGCAAGCTGTAATCAGCCTGCCTGCTACAACAAGAGTACATAACCTGTTTGGCAGAGCTTCACCTCCAACAACAGAAATATAGAAATGTAATGTAATGTCTTGTAATGAAAGAGTGAACTGAGGAGACTGAATGAAAGAGCGGAACAGGTGTGGTCACAACTATGTTACTGCAAAAAGAGATATGAGGTCGGGTAACTGCAAGAGGCTATAGTGTATCAAAAGGCCCTTGGGGTAAATTAGTGCTCAAAAAAACACAAAAGATGCACTGTGTGTGTGTGTGTGTGTGTGTGTGTGTGTGTGTGTGTGTGTGTGTGAGAGAGAGAGAGAGAGAGAGAGAGAGAGAGAGAGAATACAGGTTGTCTGACAATATGACAGTATGCAACATATTTCAGCAGAAGTGATCACTTCACCAGAACCCTCAAAAGATGGCAAATGCTCTTTGCTGCCACAAACAGACTCATCAAAATAATGAAATTAGTCTTATATTCTGTAAGCACTCTACAGCATAGTGTAATCACTGATAACTCTAAGAAGCCCTCTGAAATATTCTCACATGTCCTGATGGATACATGACACCTAAACATCAGACATTGCAAATTCAGCAGAAACCCTTTTCACATACACAAACTCTCACACTCTCTCTCTCTCCCTCTCTCTCTCACACACACACACACACACACACTCTCTCTCTCTCTCACACACGCACTCACACTCACACACACACACACACACACACACACACACACACACACACACACACACACACACACACACACACACATACACATACACACACACAGCCAGGATCCTCTCTCACACACAAACTGACCTGGTAAACAACTGGGACAGGAAGATACAGGAGGCAAACTTAATAAGTCTAAGTGAATGCAGCACTTCAACAGAAATAAAAAAAAATATCAAACCAAATCATCTGGCTTGGATCAGGCTAGTGTTTGGCCCCAATGCGGCCCTCATCTTATTTGAATAGGAGGAGAAAACAGGATGTCATCCATATAGGACAGGAGAGGGAGAGAGAGAGAAAGAGACAAATAGCATGAGATGAATATGAGATAGGTGGTTCTACTCACCCACGTTGATGATGTTTGTCGACAGGAAGTGGTTGCAGGGCAGACTGGCAGTACTGCAGAAGGACTCGCCATCGCTCGCCAGGACCCCAGAGAGACGCGAGCCAGCTGAACGCAGAGAGAGGCTCGGAGAGTCTGGCTCCATTGTGTCACAGGTCACAGGTCAGTCCAGTCAAAAGAGTTGACAAAGTGAAAAGTCAAAGTTCACTGTAGCTCAATGGAACTGTAGTAACGACACGTTATTTCTTGAAGTTTTCAGGAAACTTCCACAATACGAGTGGCTGCTTAAGTTTCAATGTATTTCTCAGTACCAGTGTTGTCTGCAATGAGCTCAGACAAGCTCCAAAGGTGCTCTGCTGATACTCTACCAGTGTGGCCTTCAGACTGAGACTGGACCTCTGCTCAAATCAACTCTTCAGACGGACACGGGTGACTTCAAAATAACCTGTTATAAGACCCGTAACCATAGCTACGACCCCAGAGAGCAGGAGTGCATCTGTGGACAATGTTGAAGAGACCTTCAGATAGGGAGGTCAAAGGTCATAAGGTCATGGATAAAGCAAAGGTCTTGCCTGGGGTGGCCAGTGAATGGTGTTGGGGTTGGCGGACCAGTCTTAAGTTGAGGTCATGGAATGTGGTGGTAGCAGGATTCACCCTGGGGGGTACCTATGGAGAAACACACACACAAGTAAACACAAACACAAACACACACACCTACACACACACACACACACACACACAAACAATATTTTTACTTTTACTGCCTCATCTGTCAACTGCCAACTACATCAGCAGCAGGATCTGTGCAATTTTGAGAGCAGTAGAGAGAGGTCTTCTGTGATTACTATCGCAATACAAATGATATTATGAGTTTGGGGCTTGATGAATTACACCATCAGATGACGAGCAGAGTAAAAAAAGATTCCTTGTAGGTCTTTTTATTGTGTAGCACACAGAACCATCAGTCACCATCACAATATGATGGCCTCCAAACTAAAGACCTTTTTCTCAACTCCTTTTAATTCTCAGAGCAGCAGTTTAGCTAAAGGAGACGACTTTGGCAGCCTGACGTTTTTCCCTCCGGACTGACTAACAGACTGCCTCTGCCTCTGCTCTGTTCCCTTATCAGCCTTATCAGTGGCACGGCCAATCACAACCTCAGTGAACTCTCTTATCTCACACACACACTAATACATGCAAATCAGGCACAGTAGGCACTACACCCAGCTACAACAAGTATAACGACGTGTCTGTGTGTGTGTGTGTGTGTGTGTGTGTATGTGTGTGTGCATTTACTGTGTGCAAGTGTACGAGCACATATGTGTGTGTGAGTTTCACATGCAGCTGTGCTAGTTCGAACTTATCTGAATTCTGACCCAGTGTTGGCCCAGGTCACATCTCATCATAGCTGTAGGAATTCATATAGTGTTAGACCAGACTAATGGGGTGTGAATTTTCAACCCCCGACACGTGCCATCATGTAACATGGAGATAAAGACACACACAGAGAGCAGGAAGTGAGTGGAGTGACATGGAGGCACTTTGGAGATGAGGACCACCAATGACTGAAATTCATTATTAGTGTGTGTGTGTGTGTGTGTGTGTTTGCACGCACCAATCTAATTTCACATTCATGAGCAATCAAAACACACAAGGGATCTCATCAACGACTCTGAACTGCATTTGCCAGATCAGACAAAGAAACAGCTTGAAATAAGAGCTTATTCCCCAGCATCTCTTTCTCTTTCTCCCTCTCTCTCTGAGTGCATCAGAGAGACATGCTGTTTAGAGATGGAGCTTCACTATTTATAGATGAAGAGATCAGAAGCTGTTAGCTAAACACGAGCCGCCACCTAAGGCTTGTTTTTACATAACAGGGGAATGAGAGGCACAACACACTCCACTCCATATGAGACAAAGCCAGGCCGTAAATACAGACAGACACAAACACACACACTATACGCTACACCAGCCCACAAAAACACACAGACTGACAGATAGATAGACAGACACAGACATACACACACACACACACACACACACACACACTCACAATCAACCCACAAAAGCATGCACACACACACATACAAACACAAGGCAAAACCTGACAAACATCTATGTAGGTACACACACACACCCACACACACACACACAGTTTACACATGGCAAAACCAGACAAAAATCTATGTAGGTACATATACACACATGAACACGCAGACAGACACACACACACGCGTGCACACACACACACACACACACACACACACACACTCATATACACACACACACATTCACACATAGTTATACCACAAATGCTTACTACTACGAACACTGCAAACCTGCAAATGTTTCAGTGGTGTAATTATACTGTAATTCCTTGCTTTCAGACATCTTGAATAGAATTAGCACAATATTTCCAGTAAGTATCCATTCCACAGCTGAACCAAGTCAGAGTCCACCTCTTTCTGTTGTACATCAGCCACCACACACACAATAACACAAAAGCCCTTTCTGTTCCACATCAGCTTTATGTCTGTCTGTGTGAGTTATTGCATGATGTCATAAGTCATAAACATACACACACAAACACGCACACAAGCCTCTTTCTATTCTACACCAGCTGTCTGTTTTCCTGTGTGTTACAACACACATCATGAATTATAAACAATCACACACACACACACACACACACACACACACACACACACACATATACATACACACACACACACACACACACACACACACACACACACACTGCCTTTCTGACACACTGACTCTCCTGGCTCCTGAGAGATTAGTTGAGCAGGGAGAAGGTCTTAATGGTAAATGGTGCACCATTGTCTCAGTGTCTTTGGTGAGGGCTTTTCTTGCAGGCACAAATAGAATTGTCTCATCAAACTGAGCGCGCTCCTAACAACGCCAGCAGGGCCTGTGATAGCACCCCTGAGTGTGTGTGTGTGTTCATGAGCATGCCTTTCACCATGTGTTTGTGTTATTAAGCTTCTGTGTGTGTGCATGCGTGCGTGTGTGCGTAGTGGTTAAGGAACCTGGCTAGCGTAGCCTAGAAATTGTGAGTTTGAATCCCGGCTGCCACCGCTGTGCCCTTCTTACTTAACCCTAAGTTGCTCTAGGGGAAACTGGCCCTGGTGTAATTGAAGGTTGACAAATGTCAAAAGTGGCTTTGGATAAAAGCATCTGCTAAATGCATAAATGTAAATGTAAATGCATTTGTGAGAAGTGTCAGGAGGAAACCAAAGAACAAGATCTGATTTTGACCCCAAAGGGCAGGAGAACTGCTGGAGGAACTGTGAGGAGTAATGACTGGAACTACTCACAGAAAAAGGTAAATAACTCACTGGAGCCCTTTGACTTAAGCCTCAACAGACTGGGCCTCACCCCTGCCTTGCCTTGCCACATCACAGCCACATCTCAGCCACATCTCAACCACATCACAGTCTCAACTCATTGTCATCTCCCCCTTCACCCTGCTTCTTGGATTAGTGTCTGTAAGGGCTTCTCAGCAATGCATCAGACTCAGCCCATAGGGGAAAAATCAATTACACGCGCTAGACACTCAAATCAATCAGGCTAAACATTCATTATGGCGCGAAACAAATCTATTCATTTCACATGGTGATTCAACACGGCTACTCACAGACCGCACCCGAGAGCGCTTTTCTTTTACATATCGCATTATTTCTGCACATGGTGCACAGAGGGTCCTGCCTTGAGTCATGAAGCTAATCCTCCTCACTTCCACCTCTGCCTGGGGGATTTGCTTGTACAGAAGGCCTGATGGTCTCACACGGGTGGGTAAAGCAGTCAGCGAGGAGATGGATGGAGAGCTGAGCTGCTCGTGGCTCGTTTGGTGCTCACTGCCAACACACTGCACACACACACACACACACACACACACACACACACACATTGTTGAGTCAACATGACTCTTAGTATTGATCGAGAGGCCGTTTGAGCTTGGCACTGGAGCCTGGAACAGCCTGATGCATCACTGACTTAATCCTCCAGTCGTGGCAGTTAGGAACACACACACACACACACACACGCACACACACACACACACACACACAGGCACAAAGAAGGAGTAAATCACAGTGCACACCATTGCCAGTATGTCATTCCCGCCTCCGCATCAAACAATACCTGAGCTACAGGTTTGAAGGGGGGGGGGGGTAAGGTGAGGTCAGAGCAGATGTTAATGTGTGTGTGTTTGTGTATGTCTGTGTGTGTGTGTGTGTGTGTGTGTGTGTCTGTGTGCGTGTGGGAAGAATTGTGTGGGAAGAGTATATTTGTGTAAGGGAAGAGAGGAAGCATGTAAATGTGTGTAGGGGTGTGTGTGTGTGTATCTGTGTGTGTCCATGTAGGTCAGTGTAAGTCTGAGTGTGAGTGAGTGTGTGTGTGTGTTTGTGTGTGTGTTTGTGTATGTGACTGTGTGTGTGGTTAGCTGCGACATGTTAAGTCTGTCGGCAGGGTAGTCAGACGAAACAGAGGAAAAGAGCAGGCCCTGGCATGCCTAATAACACAGCACCTGGAAGCAGGTAACAGAGTGGGGGAGGGGTGAGGCAGAAGGGAGTGTCTGTGCGTGTGTGTGTGTGTGTATATGTGTGCGTATGTGTGTGTGTGTCTGGGGGGGGGCACATTTTCCCTTTACATGCCAAGAGGATAGCTAAAGACTAGAGACCTGAAAGAATGTCCTCTCATACACACACAGACACACCACACACAAAGTGCACACACTAAAACAATTTTAATTAACACCAGGGGCAAAAAAGCGCTTGTTCACAGGGCTTTGTCAGCTCTCCTTAAACAGCAGCGTAATTATTTCTCAACTTCCTAATGTGCCCAAAGTAGCTCGACTCATCCATTATCATAAAGCCCCAAAGCTACCCAACCTACACCCAGACACCAGCATACACTGACACACTGTGTTTCTGACTGGCACTCACAGAACCAGGCAACAGCATACACTAACACTGACACAGTACCAGCCTGCAAGTGAAACTGCACTCAGGGAGTGAGACGTTAAAATACAGTAGCATACTGTGTACAAGTCAGCCAGTGTTCAGAGAGCAAGACACCAGTACATACCCACATGGCAATGTGTTTTGGGATTATACAAAGTATATATGGGGGTTTACATGGTCATTATTTTATTCTAATAGGACAGATTAAAATAAATCCTGTTTTCTATGACGTTTTCATATGGGTATTCAATTACATGCTGCAGGTGAAACAGCTCTCAGACATTACAGGAAGAAACCAGCATGTTGTCTGTTCTGTATACAGGACAACACTCAGAGAGAGTAGCATAGACTAACAAAGGTGAGAAACACTAGCATAGACCAACACACATGAGACAACACATGAGACAACACATGAGAGAGACACTAGCATAGACCAACACACATGAGACAACACATGAGACAACACATGAGAGAGACACTAGCATAGACTAATACAGGTAAGACACAGAGAGAAACAGAGAGAGACAGATACCAGACTACAGTAAGGTACTGTGAGTGAGACAGCAACACTCAGAGCCAGAGAGAGAAAGAGACGCCAGATTACAGTACAGTACTATAAGTGAGACAGTGCTTAGAGCGAGATGAAGGCACATCTGATCTGGCCTGCTGTCACCAAAGAGAGAAAGACCAGTACAGGACAGGGTACCAGAGGGCCACAACTCAGATGGAGTAAGCTGAAATAGGAGCCTCTCTGTTGGGTAGAGATTGAAGGCTCTGCCTGGGGGCTTTGGCTGGGCAAACATCAGAAGGTTCCATCAGCCTTCTCTCAGAGTCACCAGATGTCAAGTGACACTCCTGTCAAGTCTGGAGTTTGCAGCCAAGAAGGCTGGAGATGAGCTAACTAGGGGCAGCATATCAAAAGCTTCTCTGAGGGAGGAACCACAGGGTCCCTACTGCAGCCATGTGAAAATGAAAAAAGTGGACATTAAATATTAGTGAAACATTACCAGGGTGAGTTTACTAAGTTTTCACTGACCAGACCTGCAGTTTATAATTACATACAGTAACTCCAGTCATTCAGGGCTTATTTTCTCATGACTTTTATGACTTCCAGACATCCTCATGACTTTTATGACTTCCATGACAATCCAGAGCAAGTAGTCTTGCAACACAGCCATATTAACTACATAATCAAGTGCCACCATCACTTCCAATTCAAAGCCTCAGGGCTCATTCGAACACACATCTCCCGCCACAATCCAGACAGCTGGCCTGCACAGACCCACGTCTGTTGCCGTGTAGCGTGGGGTTGCAGCTCAGGCCTCTCATTCTGCTCTTATCTGCCTGTTTGCTTTTCAGCCAGAGCACAGAGCAAATTCCTGCCGTCCGTGCTGTCGGATCAGACTCCCGCCTCACAGCGCCTGCCTGGGATCTGAGAGAAAGATCAAGGCCTGCCTCACATACCTGCAGCCCTGGGTATTAAGTTATGCGCTTTATTACTTCAGAGTTGGGCTGGGGAGGGGGTATGGGTGTGGGATAGGCTGAGGATGGCAGGGGTTATTTGGGTGGTGGGCATTGATGCCCTGGTGCCCAGTTTCAATTTCAGCGTACTCTGAGACGGGCAACACAAGAGATGGGAGATGGATCCAGGCGGTGGTGTGCTGTGTCGGTCGTCTAACGAGCCTTCTGTCTCCCAGCTGCTGGCTGTGTCGTTGTCCTCACACCCGCACTTCAAACTGGCATGCCGGCCAACTCGCACAAAAGCTCCTTTCTTTCCATTCAGGCAACTCTTACAGACTCATGTTACACATTATGGGCTGCAGTACTGTACACTATTTACTGTACTGTACTCCAAAAAGGCTTTATTAAAGTTAAGTGAATAGGCAAGAAGGAAGTGTGGACAGTTGTTTCTACCTGCTGTTTCATGAAGGAGAGGCTTTCATGGCTCTCATGCCTGATATGATGTTGTTAGGAAGTAGATGCTTCACTGCATTCACTTAGTGAATCATCACTTAGCATCATCACCCTTTCAAAACTGTTCTGGAAACAGCTGGGAGTTTTACTGATTGTCATAAATAAAGATCCTTTTCAAACTTCAAACGCATGGTTTTTCAGGGCAAAACAAACTCAGCTGACTCTTCTTCAAAACCGGTTCCAAAAACAAATCAAAAACAAAGTTTACAAGGTAAGCCTTTGAAGAGGTGATCTTCAAATTGGGCTAGAAAAAAAAAAAAACTTTAACAGCGTAATGTTTAAGAGCAGATATAGTCTCACCAAAAACAAACTTCAAAAAACAAACTTAAAAGAGCTGATCTTAAAAATGGGCTCAACAAACAAACTTCGTCTGACTCTTTAAACTCTTCCCTGTTCTACCACTATTAATGTAGATCCTCTCAAGTGTAAAAGTGTACTTTGTGTATTCCTTTTCCAGGAAAAAGGTGACAAAAATCATCATGGAGACTGTTTCACCCGATGGTGTGAACAGCATATACATCTCCCAGGTTAGGATTATCTGAGGAATGATATAAGTCCTAAAAGGCGCTTCTTGTGTAAGTACACAGACCACAGCAGATTTATGACACATGGAAAAGCACTACTGAATCACCTGTAGCTGGAAGCATGAGTGAGCGATTGCGAGAGCACGGTGTCAGAACTTCAAGCAAAAGAAGAGGTGTTGATCATGAAGCATCACAAACACACCAAACGCACACACACACACACACACACACACCATGCAGTGTTCCTGGAGTCCTTTTTGACAGGGTTTTTTCAAATACTAAGACTAATGACACCCATTAATCTCAGTAACCCAGTGGGAAAAGCATGTTTTCTATCTTTCATTCATTTACCTCTCCTCTTTCCTCTCCTCCTCCTTTTCACCCTGGTTAAGTCCTTCTACACACTCTCAGGTGAGGTGTTCAGTTTCGGCACCCAATCCCAAAGAAGCTGAAAAGAAGTGGAATCTTACACCACTGAGAACATTCTGTATCCTCTAGAAACTCACTCCAAAAGTTTTTTTCTCCTTGGTTGGGAACAGTGTAAACAGTGATCCCACTCTGCGTGCTTGCTTGTAAAAGATTATAACAGGTAAAATCCAAGCTCTTCTCTAAGCAGTACTAGCCATGTGCTTGCAAAAGCACAAATTCTCTGCTCGAACCCGTCTCCTCCTCCCCTCCTCTTGCCTATCCAAAGCTCAATCACAGAGATGGAGAGCGTGGGAGTATCGTGTTACCTGTATGGGAGTACAGAAGCACTCTTCCTGGGATAGCTTCAGGTAGTTCCCCCCCTCCTCCTTCCAGTGTAGTGGTCAGCACAATGACCCACTTATAGTTCTCAATGAAGCCGGATGACGTCCACAGTAATCACCGCTGGAGGTTCAGAGAATGGATGGAAACCCAGCTCACAGTACAGGGCAGCTCAGTTCCGTGTAATGCAGTGGTAACTACTCTGGATCGACTCTCAGGAAGTTGCTACATGTCATTTGAAAGTGCTTTGTCCTCAGTGGGTGTTCCTTCCCTGAGCAACCATTCTCTGCGTCAACAACAGACAAGTAAGGGCAAAGGCAAGCCCAGGAGAATGGGAGGGAGAAGGGGAGGGATACACACACACACACACACACACACACACATACACACACACACGTGGGAAGGGGCCACGGTTGCAGAAGTCCTTTATGGAGAAGGGGTGGAGAGATCAGGTCATAGTCAGGACTGTAGTCAGGAGTGAAACTGAGAGGGAAACTTTCATTTTAGTTAATAAACTCCTTAATTTCATTATTTTGTCATGGTCTCATATTTTTTTATTTTTAAATTTTAATCTTGAACTGATACAGACAAACCCACATAATGTACACATAGATACAGGAAATAAAATATACTGCTGCTATGAATATGACCCCTAACAATTGTTCTTTTGTATTTTTGAAGTGCTTTTGCCCGGAGGAAAATAATTAACATCAATGAAAAAAATATGTCCACAGTGTTATTCAGAGTTCAATTATCTCATGGGTAATGAAATTACAGGGAAGACTAGACATTCTCCAAACATCATCAAATCCAAATATGCACTGCAGCCTCAAGGGTGTAGATATCAGAATAGGAATATGCCAAATAGGCTATGAACCGTGACTGAATTTACTCTGTAGAGATATACACACAACACAGAGAAAGAGTGTGTGATAGAGAGAGAGAGAGAGAGAGAGAGAGAGAAAGAAGTAATAGAAAAGAAAGTGCTGCAGGTGAAGTGTGCATTCATTCATGAATCTCAAAGAGCAAAGTCCATGTACAGTATGTGGTCGTCTTCCTTTACAACCATATTGCTCCCACCACTATAGCAATATGGTTGTAAAACTACTAACTAAACTAAACCTCCCCCACTACCCTGGCGCTAGGCTCTCTGCCGTTTAAAAGCACAACACCTCTCTCACTATACCACAGAAATGATCAATGGAAGAAATACTACATGACGGATTGTGATTATAGAGCAGGGGAGCAAAGCAGCTGAAAACAGATGGCTGGTGAGTGTTGTTCACCAAGGCCCCATGTGGAGCGATGCTGCTGCTGCTGTTGTTGTTGACAAGGCTATGCACGCTTTTGCAGGTGTTACTACACCGCCGCCGGCTCCAAAACTTCCTTTTTATTGTGCTCCAGGCTCCAATCGGGATATCCTCCCAGTTAAAAAAAAAAAAAGAAAAACTAAAAAACTCGTAGTTACATAAACTACACACACACACACACACACATTCTCTCTCTCTCTCTCTCTCTGTGTCTCTCTCCCTGCTGCACTGATATTTTCTTCACACCATGGGATTACAAAGATACTGTTTCTCTTCACCAGGAATAACTCCCTGGTGCATACTTTGACTCACCATTCATCCCTTCCATATAATTAAACTATGTAAACTAAACAAGTCAAAGCAATACCATTTACCACACCTACCAATGAAACCTTAACCATTGGGAGCACTGATTTTGTTGCGATAAGATGAGTATTGTTTTCATCCATTTTAAAATTCACCAACATTGGTACAACCCACCTTGAACAAAACCAAAAGCTCAATAGACAATGACAGTATGCTACCATTTGATGTGTGATAGCTTTAGTAAAACTAGAAGAGATTTAGTGATTGTCTCTTACCTTACCACTGTGCTCTGTCCTCTATGGTTTCAGTCTCCGCTCTCTGTCCTCAACTCCCCTTGGACTGACCACAGCACGTAGCTCCCATCTGCAAGAAGTCACAAGTATCTCTTACGTTAAAGCCACACATGCACACTCACACAGCCACACACACACACACACACACACACACACACACACACACAGAATCAAACAAATGCACAAACATACACACACTGCAGGCCTACACACACACAAACACACACGCACACAAACACTAATACACCCCACCTCCCTAATTGTAAACAGAGAACTGGCCTGCTTGACTTCAGAGAGTAAATAAGCTTCTGTAGGTCCCTCATCAAACATCTGGTCTCTTGCATCCTGCATAGGGAGATCTGGCAGAAGGTCAAATCTGCCTGAAACCATCCACTGGAAAAAGAGAGAGGATTTTTATTCAATGGACAAAAGGACTCTGCCCTGATGCACAAAGAAAAAAAGAAACTCAGCAGATTCAAACCACAAATCTAGGTTTAGTGGCTTACCTGAAATGTTAATTCGGCTGAAAGTCTGCAGTCTGAACAGTTTTGATATAACTAATATAACTTAGATGTTTCAGATATATACATAAGTTTAGCAATGGCTAGCCAAATGACAGCGGTTGTTCAGACCTCCACTCTGCAGGGGTCGCTAAAGTAATTGGCGCACTTGTCTTACCGTTTTCAGAGATAGCAAAGCCTGTCTTGCTTGTTTTCGATTCGCGTGCTTAATGGTTTGGATCTAGCTGCAGTTTAAAGAAAGTAAACATGATTTTTATACAGTCTGTCTGTGTTGAAAGACCTTGTGTTTGTTGTGCCTGATGTTGTGCGATGTATCGCCAGAAGCTCGTGCTTGTTCGTTAAAAGAGGTACTGTTAACAGTTCAGGTTGCCCAAAGACAAGTTCATTCGCGGCAATTTATTACTCTCGTATTAGCGTGAAGATGAATGTCAGCCTGATAAGTCAGTGCCTTATGCAATGTCTTCTTAACTTTAGCTCTGCTTTTTTCCCTCTTAGGGCGTTTATTCGTTTAATGGGCTTCAGTGAACCCATGTACGTAAGATGCCACTCGTTCCTGCAAATCAACCGCAGCTGATTCGGTCCAGTCAAAAGGATGAACATTATCAGACGTGTCTGAAGAATAACGCCAACGAAGTTTTCCAGTCTTTCAGTGGTAAGCAATCATGCCTTAACGACTCATTTTTTCTACGAGTCATTTCTGTTTTTGTTGCATTTGTCTAATGCCAATCTTCATAACAGGGTCCAGGCAATGGCTGAAATGGAGGAAGGAGGTCGAGTTGATTTCAGATCTGGCCTACTACAGTTTGACAACATTCTCGGGTAAATATTTAGAGCTATGAAATGCAGTGGTTGTCAAACCTGGGTACTTGAATCAGTTCTAACGTTAGGGGGTACACAAAATAAATATTAGTGAATGCTTTCTCAGCGTTCACCAGCCTAAAGATAATGAGGGAAAAGATCTTATACTCAAACTATCCCCAATGCTTGTTAATACAGCAATGTTTATGCCAAAATTGTGGTGCAGGGGTACTCTCTAGGACCAGAGTGTCTCAGGGGGAATGTGGCAGTTAAAAGTTTGGTAACCACTGATTTATTGTTTTCAGCAATTGCTTAATTGTGTAATTGACACTGAACACTCACTGTTCATCCCACAAATCAATGCTGTGCAATGTATGTACAAAGTGCACAATGTAAGTTGTATTGTTTATTGTAGACCTATATGCATGGAAATCAAAACATCATTCTAAATCTGATTTGTGGTTGTTTTTAGGGTACCAAACTCTGGGTGAGGAGTATGTTAACATCGTGCAGGTAGACCCAACCAAGCGGCAGTTGCCATCACCGACACGCCGTGGTGCATTTGTCCTTTTTCACACGTTTGCTCCGTACCTGCTGGACAAGCTGCTGGTGTGTCTCGAAAATGAGCTGCAGGCTGAGGACAGACCCGGAGCTCACAGGGACTCTCCCTCACGCTGGAACCCCATGTTCTACATCAAAGCCTGGGTACAGCAGGCAGTTGGGGGCCTGACGGAGAACCAAAGGAAAAACCTGGTGCCAGTGCTCTATGCCTGTCAGCAAGGTATCACTATTGTGCATCGCATCCATGTGGCTCTGTTCTACATCTACAGCTCCTTCTATCACATCAGCAAGAGAGCAACAGGCATCAGCTATGTAAGTTGAATCTAGACTGGTTGTCAGCCCAAGTGCTGCCAGACAAACAGATAAGGCACAGCTTTTTCATGACATTTTGAGCCTATTTCTGTCATTGCAGTTTTAGTTTAGTTGAAAAGTCACTGTGTGGGGCCAATTCCAACTCTGCATATCTTTTCATTTGTGTGTGCTTGTCTGTATGTCTGTCTGTGTCTTTGTGTCTTCTTAGCTGCGAGTGCTAAACGGTGCAGGTGATGAGAAGGCGATCCGTAACAGCTACAGGCTGTTGGGCGCAGTCTCCCTACTGCAGCTGGCCATCACTCTGCTTCTGCAGTTCAACAACCTCCGTCAGAGACAGAGGGCCAGGCAGGAGTGGAAACAGCACAGAAACCTGCCCTCAAGGTAGGTCACTTGCTGTGGATGTGTGCATGCTTGTGTAAGAAACAGAACCAGACCAGACTGGAGACAGCACAGGAACCAGCCCTCTAGGTTTGTCACCTGCTGTGCTTGTGTGTATGGGTGCAAGCTTGCGTCTCTCTGAACCCATCACTATCCCTGAGCAAGGCACTGAATCCCAAACTGCTCCCATTGAGCAGGCTGGCAGCTTGCATGCCCTGGAATCTTGCATTATCATACACTATTTCCTACTGTGTGTTCCATGCATATGCATATGACTGCATACCATTGTTCGTCTGTGTCTTAGCTCCGAGGCTATCTCGTCTCCATCTTCACGAACATCTCGGTGCATTTTGTGTCTGGAAGAAAGGAGACATGCTACAGCTACTCCCTGTGGACACCTCTTCTGCTGGGAGTGCATCACCGAGTGGTGCAGCAACAAGGTTTGTCTGCACCCCAAAACAGCCACAGCTTTCTACTGATTCATTGAACAGAAATATTGCATTATGTTATGAACATACGGTATAACTGACCATTGTCAGTTTGGTTCATGCACTGTCAGTATACAGCTTAGAAATCTAGACGTGCCGCTAGCAAATTTGATTTTCATCTTGATGTGGGTCTGGCCCATGATCAAGGTACTGTCAGTATGGGAAACTGTGTAGTTACTTTCCTTGTGACAGTGGAGACTGACTTTGTTTTTTTGTTTGTTTTGTTTTTTTCCCATTTGCAGAGTGAGTGCCCTTTGTGCCGTGAGAAATTCCAGCCACATCGTCTGGTCTACCTGCGTGGTTACAAGTGAATGAAGGCGTAGAGGAATTACCCTGACTGACAGAGTGTGTCTTGCTTTTCTTTCCCCACCGACTAGACTACTGATTGGGGGTTACAGACAGTGGGGGGATCATGAATTATTCAGAACAGATGCACGGCAGATCGGAGCCACCAAGAGACAGATTGTGCGACTGTGTGGATTGTGTGAAAGGGTCACAGTGGACAGTGTGTATTGTTGTGCTCTTATCCACAAACCTCAGCTGTGTTACTTTCCTTAGTATCAATATTCAAGAAATAATAACATTGCCCTGTCGTCCATTATTTGGTACTGGTATAGGCCTTTCATTTGAGATGCGTATTGTATGTACAACTGTAGAAGGGATGGGATCGATGGGTTGAAATGTCTTATTAAATTGTATGTTTAATTAAAAAATATAACATATTCAATGCTGGATTGTATCAGTCCCGTTAAATCAATGTCAATTATGTTAATTAATAAAATACAAACTGCATGTTTCAAACTGTGGCAGTCCTCCTGTGTGTTGACATTAAGAGGTGCGCGAGGGCTCGGAATTTCTGAAGTGCCGTGGTTTGAGACGTTTTAGGCAAACAGGAAAAGAACCGTTGGTGATTTTAACTTACTATTCTCAGTATTACTAGCGTTTACATGTAAATATTTATGAACCGCCATTTAAAAATAAGATCCATACCCATCCATTTATCTAAAGCTGCCGTTTGTGAAATTCTACCTGTGCTCGTAGGTAGGTCAAGGTTGTATTTCAGCAGTTCCTTGAATGCAGAAAACTGCAGCCACGGGACTGTAGCTGGCAAATCAGACACGACGGGGAAACTTCATTGTGGCAGCGCATCCTTATAACCCTTGTAGCTCACTACACTAATCTCCTTGTGAGCGGCTTAAACGCGACTGCAGCAACCTGTGTGTGTGTGTGTGCCCTAGCCGTAGCTAGTTCAGTAGGTAATGCTCTCTGGACGTTTTGGTTCTTGTAATGTTCGCGTCAGTTTTAAGGGTAAGTGTCCTCTCTTGCTTTTTGCTCTTTGCGATACGTTAGTCTGTTGACATATTGCTAACAGGTAGACTATGAACTAGAGTGAGAGTTAAAGATTGTGTGTTCATGTGTGAGTTGGACGCAGCCACGCTCATGGCGAAATGTGTCCATTTCTATTCTTTTGTTTTCACAGGGTGTTGGGTATACAGTCTTGTGCACGTTATGATGTGAAACTTCAAAAATGTCTCTTGAGGGGTGAAATATTAAAATACTTTCCAGTGTGCTCACTAAAGTCCAATGGCTGGGCGTTATTATGAGAGACACTGGTCTCAGACTGGCGCTGAGCACAAATCTAGGTTGCAGCAGTGTAACCTGCCCCAGTGTGAGGAGAATGTAGATGAAGTCCTGGATCTTCTGTCAACCCTCATTGAAGATCAAAGTCCTCACCTGGGGGCAAACTATGGCAACACATTCGGCAGATCTATCTCTGTTGTGGAGCCCATACTCCGACAACGGCATTTCAGTAATGACACTCTTGGTGAGCAGAATTGTCTGTACAGCTGGAGGAAGGGAAGCTCAGCTATGACAGATCAGGGAAGCAGAATGTGGGCAAAGGATATTGCTGATAGTGGTACCATCCCACCTACTACTAGCACATCTCATGTTTGTATGACCAAGTATGACGGCCGGTCACATAGGAAACGCTGGGAGAAGCCAGAGGGTGTTTATGCCAGAGTTGAACCTTTTCATTCTCAGGAGTCTCAAAGGAACACAGTCACAGACAGGGGGTTCTGTTTTCACATGGACCAGGCAGATGGTAGTAGGACAGATTATGAGAATCAGAGTCACCCGAAACAGAGGGAGAGCCTCTCCACATTTGAGGATCTTCTGGAGTCGTCCTGGACATCAGCAGCCTTGCACAGGACAACGCTCAACTTGGAGGTGAGTAATCTCCCCTTGATATGTCAGTGTTTTAATAAAGGCCTGATATTCCCATATACTGCACACATTTCCCTATATCCAGTAACACAATTGTTATCCTTTTCACAGAAGAATGAACAAAAGAACAGTTCTTTATTCAGCAGATCAGACTCCTTAATCCAGCAATCACTGCATAAGGATTCTCATCATACGTCAAAGCCTTTTCAGCAGGTTGATTACGTTTCACAACCAAATTTAAGCCTGTCTTCTGTTCAGAATGCTAAGTCAGTGAACTCAGAGGTAATAAGGAGTCATGCGCAAGAAAAAGGCGGAGTCGTGAAATCTGCCTTCAGTCCCGGAATGTCACCTAAAAAGGAACTGTGCCTGCAAGAGGCACTCTGTCACCAGCCCAGTCAAAAGCCTTCAGCGTTCATGTCCGAGAGAGACTTCAGTTATGGTTCCACAGAGCCACCTCATTTTGCCTCTCATAACAGACGATGGTGTGTGGACTGCGGACTATCCGTAACTGAGCCTGTGGCAACAGGGAATGCATCAGTGCCAAATTATCTGTCATGGAGAGGGAATCTGAGAATGAAGGAAAACTTGGGCCAAACAGATCTCAAATTGAAGGAGAATTGGAAGTCCTCCCTGCGAACATTAGAACAAAACCACGGCAATGGGATCTTGCATTCCTTCAACGGGCAGTTACAGCTGAGCAACAGGGGGCCACTACAAGGAGCCATTCCACCTGAGGGATGGCGTCTCACCTCAAAGCAGAGGCACTTACTAGGGAAGACACATTCAGCCACAGGACAAAGCAGTGAAGTCAACCCTGAGCACCTCCCAAGGCAGGGACTGAAAGACGTTGTGAAAGCAGAGCCACTGTCGATACACCCTCAGTCCTGTTGGGTAGGTTGACCTCCGGCCCCTGAGGCCTTGCGTGGTGTTTGGTATAGGGATGTCTTTTGTCTGAATGTGTAACGTGAGCTCGGCCAACACTGCTGGCCCCCCAGTTGAACTTTTTTCTGTCCTGTTTAAGCAGCTTCCTGAGGGCAGAGGGATTTACGAGCTGGCCCAGGAGATTGGGACTGACGAGAGGTACGGTATACCTGTGTGTGTGTGTGTGTGTGTGTGTGTGTGTGTGTCGGGCCATTCGAGACTCCCTCAAAACACACAGTGACTGCAATACAACCACAGCACTAAAAAAACACCTGGACCATACACAGACATACAAACACACATACACACAGAGGACAGGACTTGAGTTGAAGGGCCTAAACTGAATTTATAACTCTCTCAAGTCTCCAGGGAGAAGCACAAAATAACAAGAGTTGTAAAGCATTCTGCTGCTTGGTTGAAATCAATGACTGTTGGGTAATCCAAGGTTCACATAAAATATATCCACGGAGCAGTCAGTTGAAAATGTAGCTGCAACTATTGAGACAAATAAGCCTTTGTTTCAGTGTAATCCAATTAGCATTTAGAAACATTTATAGGACAAAAATATTTGTTTGTTAGATTTGTGTGTATTCCTATATGTTTGTGTTTCAGTAGTAATGTTTTGGATGTGATAATTAGCTGAAATCCCAGGTATGTCTTCTGGCGTGTATTCCATCAAAGTCGATAATTATAGCAGTGCTTAAGTGATTAAGCTTTGTTTAAAGTAGCATCAATTTTAACATGATGCTGAAGCCATTCCACTAACCCGCCACTGATTCACTTTTCAACAAAACTTTAATTTGCTGCAGTATCTGCACAAGCACAAGCAAACACTAGACCTAAATAGGTGATTTAGGAATTCTTGATTTACTGTCGTAAAATTAAGACAGAACTAAAAGAATTACAAGAAAGAAACATCGATTTACACGTGCCATCTGCAGGACTTTGAGTGAAATAACTGAATATCAAGAAAAAAAAGAAATTATAGCACTGGTAATGCAGAAATTGGAGAAGATAATCGTTTGAAATAATATGCTGAATCGTAATTTGATCTTTTACTATTTTATTTTTTGTCTTTTGTTGGAACAAATTGTCCGTCACATTGTATTTACATGCAAATTAGATTTGCACCTGCAACTGAAGGTGGTCAGTCATTCTATTAAGACGCGCCAAATCTCTGAAGAAATTCTTCAAAATAGACATAGTAGTTTAGTAAATATTTAGTCATGTTCAGCCACACTGTCTGAAAAACCTTTGAGTTTTTATTTGCTCTCAAAAATTACAAAGAGTAGGTGGACAGAACCTGTTTTTAGGACTTCTATTTCTGACTGACTGCATTCTCTGAGACACAGATTTAATAAGCCTGATAGTTAGCCAGGTTTTGCGGTTAGCAGGCTTGATAAAATACCCCCCGAGTGTTGCGTGGAATGGCATAGTTGCATCAACCTGAGTTCTGTGTTAGAAACCTGAGTTTCTTATGTTAGAAATCTTCCATCAGGAAGTTTATCACTTATTCTGAGTTATCTTGAAAGTTTTATTTTTTTTAAACCCCCACCCCCCCATGTGTTTTTTATTTTGCTTGTGATGTTGTTGTTGTTATCCATAGCATTGCTGTATTTACAGGTTCCAGGCTCTATACAGGTTTCACCTGCTGCGGCGTTGTTTCAGACACTGGGCTCACCTGCACAGGAATCTTGCTGTTGCCCGGCAGTGCCAACGGAGGAGGGTACTCTCATCTGTCTTCAGTGCCATGCATCAGGCCACGGAGGAGCGCTGTGCACAGACACGCACACTTCAGCATAGGCACAGTGTTCAGAAACTTGCTCAAGCATTCCAGCATGTAAGTAACACACTGTGTGTGTGGTGTTTGTGTGTGCGTGTGTTTGTGTGTGTTCATCTGTGCCATGGAGGTGTTTCATGCACACTCACACACTTCAGTACAGACACAGAGCTCTAATGCTTGCTCGAGCATTCCAGTACGTGAGTAATATGTGTGTGTGTGTGTGTTGTCTTCTATATTTATTTGTCATGGTGGCAGACACACACATTGCAAGATGGACAGAGAGCTCATTACTCTCACTGTCGCAGTATGTGAGTAACAGTTGGGGATATTCAAGCGATAGGGGATATGAAGCGAGAGTGCTAACTGATGCCTGTTGTCAAATAGATTTTTATACTGCAACCAGAGGCAAACATATCAGTTCATTTCAGAGGTGAACATTCCGTCACCATGTCATGAATGTTGCTTTGGTGTGTACTCCCCTGCACACTGCAGTGCATATCTTAGTACCTTTTCCAACATGCACACCTTTTCTCTTTTCTACTCCTGCTCTATTGCTTTTGTTTTTTTGTTTAGTTTTTTTTTTTTGGCTTTAATGAAAATAAAAGAAACAAGAGATAAAAGACTGGATTTGAGCTCAGTCTCTGAGCTTATCTCTCTTGAAAAAAATAGGCTTTTAGATGTGTGCTTTTTTTATTATTATTGTTATTTTTACTCCTCTCCTCATTCTTCAGACTAATAAAACGTAGCCTGAAGCCATGGGATACCTGTGCTGCTCTGTGTGAAACACTCCTTTCTTTTTCCCTTTCTCTTTTCCCTCTAGTTTATACCCCCAGGCAAGCACTAAATCTCACCTGCTGTCGTTTGTCAGAGTTAACTCACTGCACAAGCACCTAATTATATGAGGACACCCACCTTCCCCCTTCTCCATTACACTCCCCACCACATACACACACACCTCCATCACTACCACCACTGTTTCACAAATCCAATTATCATCCATCTTAACTGTGATGTTGTATGTTCAGTATGTGGGGAATGCAGCTTATGCAACAAATCACTCTAAAAATGGATTTGGGCCCAAATCGGGTACGGATCACAGTCCGAGTCAGCTGTGAGCTGCGATGTGGTAGCTCATTCCAGACAAGTTGTAGCTTATGTTGGGGAGTTGTTCTCTTGGCCCTCGCATTCCGAAATGGAATATGCCATTCTTTCCGTTATATCTTTCCTCAGTTGGAGGCTCATGTGTCAAACAAATGCCTGCTGGAAGGGGTCTGACTTAATTATAGTGTCAATGATTCTATAGGCTACTTTTGAAATGCAGTATTATTGTAAGAAAATTTGGTTGCTTTAATGTCCATTTTTCTGCTATGGATGATTAGTCATTGATTAGGTCTACTGCATATTTATGAAAAATTTGTGTTTATTTGTTGTTGGTGTTTTCATATTTATGACTATGAAAACCAATATATGAGCCCTCTCCCTCTGCTTTGGGGCCCAAAAGTATCCAAATCTTATGGATGAGTTGTATTTTTTGGTTAGAGCACCAGTTAGAGTTTCATTTTTCCAAGTGTGGACTACTAGGCTAACTTTGTTTATGCTATTAGCCAAGTAGTTATTAGCTCTTCTGTGGTTGGAGCATTGTTGTTTCTCAACTCTTTTGTATTACTTTTGGGCATTTGCTGCTGTTTGCTACAAGCCTTGTGCATACTGCTTATTAAAAGCCTAATGACTGTGGTAATTGTCTGCATGTATATACTGATTGTGTGAAGATGATTGCTTGCATTTGCAGAACTGCATACACTTGCATCTGTTTACAGGCATGGTGGTTGCTGTATACACTAGCATGCATTAAAATGATGTGCATGCGCAGTGTTTGAGCAGCAGCCAGAAGAGGGGATGCTACTTATCATGGATATTAAAGAGATTGGCCTCTATTTGCACTATTGTTATGTTCTGCAGAAGCTGTCTAAGACTTGAAAAGCTCAAATTAATATCTGGATTCCCAGTTGCAGGGTCTCTTAGAGTTGGACGGTGTCTTTGAAGATACACCTCATTAAGTTTACTCTTCTATAACTTATTTCCCAAACCATCTTTAAAGAGTTCCCACCATAAGAAAACTTCCTATGTTTAGGCTCTATTCTCTTTTTTGTTTTTTTTGGCAGTGAATACAGTTATTCATGCTTGATATGAGTATTGGCATAAGATCATATTCATAGATTTGTATGCACAAAGGTTCATAATGATAATAATAAAAAAAAACAATTGGCAATGAATTTATGCATGTTTAATCAGTAAAGTATTGGTTTGAAAATAGTGCTACTCCATCTGTAAGAGTGGTCCAGAGTGACCCACCTTATGAAACTCAGTGTCAGTCTCTCAGTGATCCCTAGCTAAAGAGACACCTGGGAAACACATTCAGATGGAAGAATAACTCAGGAGTGAGGTAGCATTATGAGGGCTCAGAAGGCTGTGCCCACATCATTTGGTACAACCAGGGTGATCTTAGCAGTAGGAGAAGGCCAAAGCCACGTACAGTAAGTGGCTAACTTTTGGAACAAAGTTTATCCAGGCTCTTTCTGCTCCATTTTTCTGATTTATCTTTTTAATCCCTTCCCCCAAAACAACAAAAAAAGAACAAAGCAAAAGGCTGAACACAAAAACAGACACTATACTCATATTGCTTGTCTCTGGCTTTTGCAGCCAGAGACTAACATATTCTTTTATCAGTTTTCACATCAGATGAAGTCTGGCAGTAGATTGCTCAGCTGGGCTACCTCGACTTTCATGCTTGAACAGATAATATCAACACACTTGGAAACAGCTTTAATGTCATACCACAGCTAAATGCCTGGTTTGGTACACTAACTTAAAGCAGTAGCGATTTTTTTAGAGCCTCCATTCACCCCATAATGAGCCATTTAACCATCAAAGTGACTATGAGGCTGGTAAATTAACCTAAAAACCATGTCAAGTGTTGTTGGTGCTGCTTTAATTTAAATTCCCTTCTGTTCCCTTCTGACCAGCCACTAGTAAATGATGATCTGCTTGCTCTATATATCAATATCAGTCCAAGCAGACCAACAGAAGACCTAGAGAACCAGTGAAGTCAGCAGCTGTTAAGAGCAGAGGGGTATATTGCACAGTAATGTTGTACTAAAATAGTACTTCACCCTTTAGCTGTATACTACCATTACCTGCTGTGACTGAGCCAAATGATGTTAGTGAAAATCAAAAATGGGCCGCTTGCCCCTGGTATGTATATTTATTTATTTATAAGAGCCTGCTGAAGCTTGGGGAAAACAATGGCGCTTGCTTTGGTCTCTCTGGCTATAATGCTGCACCTTCAGCAGTTTGGGCAGTTTTTCCTGCCGTAATTGTCTCAGTGCTGTCAGGCTTGGATATGCACTGTCAGCGAAGGTGTCAGAAAATGGGCAGAGTGAATGGCAGGGTTCTTTTGGAGCGGGAGCCAGCTGTTATTTGTGACAATTTGTCAGCTGTCAACCTACATAAAAAGCTCTTATTTGTGTGTTGTGTGTGTGGTTTGTTTGTTTATTTGTTGTGTGTATGTGGGTGTGTGCATGCTTGAGTGAGTGTGGGTGGTTTTGGCAATGGAGGGGCTGTTCACTGTAGTAAAGCTGCAATATTTTCTCCAGCTGTGTATGGGGAATAGGGATGCATGGATGTGACTTTCACATTTACACTATAATCTAACACTGATGATGAGCTGTTAAAGAATCTCTTTGGGTTCTACTCTCTCAGGCACATTATGTGTCATTTCTGTGTCAATACTCAAAATTCTGATACTTCAACTTACTGTGGCCTATGTGTTATATAGGGATTCAGTGTCATTTCATTTTCCACAGGATGTACTTGAAACAGTAAGAAATGCATCAGTTGAGTTATAGTACATGTTCTTTTCCCTGGAGTGTGTGTTTAGACCTACATAGTGATGTAGTTTTTTTCTGACATACCAGTAATGCTCCTACCCTCCTCTCACTCATATGCCCCTACAACACTATACTTGTGAATATCTGCACTCTAAGCTTAGTTAGTCAATATAATTAGAATGATCTTTGGTTAAAAGAGGTTGCTGATCATGAGTGCCATTGATATGTTTATGTTGATTGTTACGTTGTGACTGAGTCAGTCTTTAACTGCTCGTGTGTACCCACTGTTTGAGTATAATGCAAGTAATAATATGCAGAGCACTGACAGAGAGCAGGATTTTTGGAAAAGGATGGAGAACTCTGTGCTCTGGAAATCTTTTTTTGCCCTCTGATGTTTCTCCCAGTGGAAGGCTCGTGTGGCTGGCAGACAAGGCCAGAGATCCTGTCTGAGAAGAGGGCATGATGGGACTGTGGAGGACCTGAGGAGGAGGCTCACCCAGCCCAGTAACATTCTGCTGCTGCGCAAGGCCTACTGCACCTGGAGAAGACGCTCACAGGACCAGGAGATCCTCAGGGCTGCACTCATACACTACCAGTAAGATACTCACTCACTTAATATTAAAGCATACAATGATACACTACAGTTATACACCACCTCTCACTTACTGTTACGGTGTAGACTAGTAGTAATTTACTCACTTGGGTTAGTGTATGCACTCGCCTATACAGTGTGCACAGTTGCATTGCACAACAACGTCCTTACTCCACATATCCTTACTCCAATCATGTACGTCATGAGTAAGATACTAATACATATATATTATAGTAATACAACTGAGGTCAGTCTGTGCAGTCCAGCTGTGTACGATCTAAGCTCAAACACACAACCTCACAGCAGCATTGGATCAGGAGTCGAGTGCGCTTGCTAGTCAACTGACTAGCATGCTCTTAAGGCATTCAGAGGGAGGTTTACTGACGTTCCACATGCACAGCTAGGCTTGCTGGCATCCATTGCACATACATACAGTGTTATAGAATACAGTAGTATTCATTCAAGTAAGTAAGTCATATTTATTTATAAAGCACATTTAACACACAGTTTTAACTGACTAACGTGCTGTACAGAGGAAATAAAACATGAAAGGAATGAATAAACATATAAGAGGAGACAATACAGACAATTACAGACAAGACCACAAGCACACAGGCACAAGGAGTTTCATGTCTAACAGCAAGTAAATGGGAGATTATGTGGGAGGGGAAGCCAGAGTATAAACGTGGGTTTTGAGTCTAGACTAAAAAATGAAGATGGAGGAAGCAGGTGTAACATCAGGGGGTAACTAGTTTCATAACTGTGAAGCGGCTCTGTCACCTTTCAGTTTGAGTTTGATTGGGGCGCATATAAGAAGGCTGTGTCTGCAGATCTGAGGGACCTAGGTGTGGAGTGTTGGTCAGTAATGTAAGATGGGGCCAGTCCATTTGAGGCAAATAAAACAAGCAATTAAACCTCAAATTGTAAAATTACTTTCTCTAAATCATAAGACAGAATAGATTTGATTTTGGCAATGATTATTCACTAGTAATAACAGTTTTTAATGACAGAGCTGTCTGTTTGTCACGACGACAGAGTCAAGAATAGCCTGGTTCCTTGCATGCGACTTCATATATGGGGTGAGATAGTGTAATCTAAGTATTGGTGAAGGAACTTGGGGATTCAAGGTGAAACCCAACACTGTGCTGTTGTGCGCTTTACTTTGTAATACAATAACACACTGAGATGAGGTGTGGACAGATACCTGATTTCAAGAAAATAGATTAGTTTCCTGCACTTAACATTAAATGCACATTGAATTTTATGGCAGAAACAATAAAATGCTCCCAATTAAGCCAACCTCACATACAGTTTTTTTTCTGTTGGCAAGCTTTCCACATTCTGACTCTCTGACACCTTTTTCTTTTGTCGAGACATGCCCACCTGCGCAAAGATAATGCCTTGTGTTTGTTCATGTCATAACAGATGAGAGTCTCCTTACGAAACCACATCGCCAGTCACCCATGTGGAGACGTCATCTCATAAACAGCATTAACTTCCTCTTGCCTCCACACTTCACATACAGTACAGGCGTGCGCACACACACACAAGCTCAGACACGAGGTGAAGTTTGTACATGTGCATGCCTGTCGGTGTGTGTGTGTGTGTGTGTGGTGTGTGTGTTGACAAGGTGTGCCTTGCCAGGGGCGTGTTTGTATTTTAGGAGAGATGCACAAGAAGAGGTGTGAAGCGGAGATGGATGGAGCAATTGAGATTAGCTCAACTGAATGCTGGAGTCTCAGATGCCTGGAACACTTTTTTTCTCTGGATTACTGTGTATATGTAGTATAATTAAGTCCACACCCCAAGGATGGCACACACACACACACTTCACCTCATGTTGAAGCATGTGGTGTCTGTTTGTGCTGGTAGGATGCACTGCAGAAATTGATGGAATGAGTTGGTTAAGATGCTATTTTTCTCTTTCCTACCTACAGGACTCCGCAAGCTTGTACAACAGGGCTATGGCTGGAATTACTCCTAACTATTGTGTGTGTGTGTGTGTTTCTGTGTATGGCATGGCCAGTGCAAGGCAAGACAGGTCTGGTTTGATTAACCAATTGTGCACACATTGTGAGGATGTCTGACTATGTAAGGAGTTGTCTTCTGTCCTCATTGTGGACACTTATCTGTTTGGCACATCATCTTTGTTGCAGGCACATTTTGAGGATCTCTCTCCCATTTGCACCTTTTGTTTCTTTATCTCTTTGACATACTGATGCTGACACCAATGCTTACACATACACACATACACAGGTATACATCTCTCTTATTTTAAAAAAATATTTATTTGGTTAGCAGTTACCTTTTTGTTGTATCCCTTTATGTTGCTACCCTGTGTGTGTGTGTGTGTGTGTGTGTGTGTGTGTACATGTACGGACATACGTGTGCACATGCATCTGTGTGTGTTTGTGTGTGTGGGAGAGGGAGAGAGAGAATGAGAGAGAGTGTGTGTATACACTGTACGTTGTCTGTCTTCTCACGCACACACCACTTGCTTTATTTGACACACCTTTTATGTGCTTTTTTCCCATTATTGTGTGTGTGTGTGTGTGTGTGTGTGTGTGTGTGTGTGTGTGTGTGTGTGTATGTGCAGCCTGTGCCTGCTGTACAAGCACTGGCTGTGGTGGCGGCGTGAGTGTGCAAGGCAGAGGCAGCGTACGGAGCAGGAGAAGCAGGCCTCCCAGGTTTGGCTCCTTACCCTGCAGACACACACTTTTACTGTTTGGAGAACAGCCAGCGTCAGGCACCGACTGGCCCGAAAATGCTGGGAGCGTAAGCTGCAGAAACAGGCCTTCTCTGACTGGACATCAGCTCACCAGAGACAACAGCAGGCCACTGGCAAGCACAGGTGTGTCACCCCTGCATTCATTTATACTCAAAGTTGCTGAAGGTTTTTTGCTTGTTAAAATGACATTTTGAGGAGTACTGGCCACTGATTCCAAGCTCAGGTCTTGGGTTCTTTGAAACACTTTGCACACAACACACATGCTTACTGTATACCAGTCACCCACAGGGATTTAGATCAGTATTCATTCAGTTTTTAGGTGGTCTCTTTCTGGCCTGCCTATCTATAAAAAGGAGTTGTGTTTTTGTCATTGTTCCCCAGGAACCATGATGATGATATTACACTAGCAGCTGATTTATAGGACAGCTAGTGTGCCTTTCTAGCTTGGGTCTTCTCATTCTACAGGGTTCCCATTGGAACTACATGAGAAAACACAAGTTGCCACATAATGTGATTGCTGCTAGTAATCAGAAATATGCAATATAGGAAAAATTAATATTCATATTTGCTATGCTCTCATTTTCTCCCCCAAACCTTTATCACCTAAATTGAAGCGGCTTATTAGTTCATTTATTTGCATCAATAAATGCCCAAGAATTAAACTATCTGCACTACAGCAGCCTAAAGACAAAGGAAGTCTCTCCTTTCCAGACTTTAAACTGTATTTTTAGGCATTCCAGATAAAATCTCTGAAAGTTTGGATGGACACAAGCTCAAAAGTGATGTGGCGAAGCCTAGAACAACAGTCTGTCCATCCTCACTGTTTACAAGATGTTTTATTTATTGGAGTTCCTAAGGGTCAGTCTAAAACCAATAGAACTGTATTGTTGTTAACCTACTCAACATATGGCATGACATTGAAAATTATATGGGCAGCTCCTGCGACTCACCAAACAATCTCCTATATGGAACAATTACAATCTCCTGACTGAGAACAAACCCCTTACATGTAAAACATGGTTAGACAAAGGTGTCAACATCTTTAATGACACGGCTCAGAACATTCCTCATTACCTTTTTTTTCTTATATTATGTATCTCAGATTAAGATTCTTTGAGCCTATGGTGTTCCTTTGGTGATTGTACATCAGTAGTTTTTTTTTTTTTTTTGGGGGGGGGGGTGATCTTGAGCTCACTTTCCCTGCTTTCTTTTGATCTTTGACATTTTACTCAATACTCTATTGAGTACTCAGACACAATAAAAATAGTTGATCACAAAAAAGAAAAATGCAATATTGGAAGTTGGAACAATGTGCTTGTCTCTCCCTCATGTGTCCATTCTCTCAGGGTGTGTGTGCTAGTCAGGGCATGGCATGTGTGGATTGAGCGTGTGGAGATGCGGAGATGTAGTCGTCTGGCAGAGGCAAAGGAAAGCGCTGAGGTCTACAGGAGGAGTGTGCTTCATTACTGCCTCCTAGTGTGGAAGAAGAGGACTGCGATCCAGCTCACCAGCAAAGAGAGATCGCGTCTTATAGCCAGGTGAGTGTGCCTTTGGTTATATATCCGTCACAACCCCCCTGATGAGTGTAGATTAAATTGTGAATTGTTGACTGGATTCTTTCAGTTATCAATCTCCACTGTCTTTGAGATGAGAAATGGTGCCAAGCAGTGCAGCAGAACATGCAGCACTATAGTTGCTCTGAAAAAGTCATGCCATTGAGTAAGGGTTGAGTAGACTGGGGGTCCAAAGCTATGGACTTTTATTTGCACAGTTACACCGTGTCCTAACTGCAAGTTCCTTTGCATTATGGATTCTCTGTGACACCCAGCTGTGGCTTTTATTGTTACCGGTATTGGGAGTCATGATTTTGGACACTTTCTCTGGCCAGGGTTTGGATTCCCTTTTTGGCCTGGATGTTCTCTCCGGTGTGTGTGTCAGGGCTGGCTTGAGTCTCCTGGATGTCTTCCACAGGTCGAGTGTGGATGTCCACTCTGGCCTGAATCTCCAAGCTGATCTGAGTCTCATGGAGATTCTCTCTGGCCTGAGTCTAGATGTCCTCTCTGGCCCGAGGCTCATAGAGATTCTCTCCAGCCTGAGTGTACTCCATGTTTAGATTATCCGTGTTTGTTCTCCAGCATCTCTGGTGCACCCACTGTGGCCCTCTCGAAAAGCCTGCAGAGCAGACATCATTCTTGCACAAAAGCCACTTGGAGCACCATCCTCATTTCTCTTAGCGCTGTTAACTTCAGCTGTAACATTAGCTGATTTGTTTCCCTTGGTCACCTTGGCCTTCTTCAGTCTCCTCTCCTTCTTGGACTCAATCTTAGCCATGACCAAGTTGCTACAGATCCTATAATTATTGGTCCTCTGTCTAGTTCTCTGTTGTCCAATCCGCTTTCTGATGGTGGTAAAGAAGGCTCTCATGGTTTCCATGAAACCCCTACGCTCTCCTCTCACCTCCATCTTTACCTCCAGTTGAACTGGACCTCAGTTTAATCTACTGGTGTAAAAATAGTTTTGGAGATAGTAGTCGAGGACCGTATAGCGTTTTAGTATATTTAGCAGAATTAAACCAGGTGAATCAATGAGTTAGTGTGAAATCTCCAGGAGAAGCTCTCTCAGTGTTGTCTCTGGTACAGCCAAGACAAAATGATTAAGTGTTCTACCTCAGTATTGTTCAGAGAATTCTAAATGGTGAAATCAGTGGAGTTGTATCAAAACATTCTTCTTGTGATTATTTAAATCTACTGAGAAGAAATGCTGCATTCTGATTGGCTGACAGATGGATATTGTTAATGCCAGTGATTCTAGAGGAGAGATTGGCATTTGGGAGATGCTTTTGTCAATGCATATGTAAAAGGATACAAGGATACTTTATTGTGACATGCACAGAGGTACTGGGTGTAAATGGGTGTGTGCTTACCTTTCCCTAATAATCCCACCTGTTACATGCCTTCAGTATTTGTGCCTTCAGTATTTGTTTCCCAATAGCCTGACTTACAGAAGGAAAATTGTACCTTCTTGAATGCAGCTTTATGTTCTCTCCCTATATATTTAAACGCATACTAGGCAAGTCAGCATTTTTTTACTACGTACCTCCCCCTACAGTCACCTTCTTGTAACTAACACCAACATCCTTAATTCTCATACACGTGGATTTGTTTGCAAACCAAACACTAGGAACCAGCAATGATAATTTAGACATGTTACTTCAGTTGATATCTGAACAATGTGTTGCCTTTGACAAAACATCAGTGCAGTTTTTTCTTCACATTCTGTTGTTGTTTCGTGGTCAGTTTAGATATTTTAGTCTTTTAAGTGACAGTACACACTCTACATAAGTACACACTGTGTGTGCTTATACTTTGGCTTGTTGTGTGTTGTACAGGAGAGTGTTGGAGCGCTGGCGTCTGCTCTCCCATCAGTGTGGTCTCCTCCGACTGGCCACCAGCCTCCAGCAGCTCTTCTCCAGGAGGACACTACACGGTCAGGCCTAGACAGGCACACGCACGCACACACACGACACACTTACAAACACAGACTGACATACATACACATTACCTTTCTGTCAGTCTCTCCCATCATCTGCCCCTTCTTCCCACTGTTTCCTTCTCTCTCTTTCTCTCTTTGCAACGTGTGTTCTGTTTGTCTGGTGCAGGTGATAACTAGCAAGAAGGCAGAATGACCTACTTCTATTTTTACTCCTCTCTCTCTCTCTCTCTCTCTCTCTCTCTCTAACTTTCTATTCTTTCCTCCCCACTGAATCTCTTGCTCCATCTCTCTCCTTGTGGACATATCTGGTGTTCTAGCAGATGCTTATGGCCCTGAACCCCCCTCTGGCTTATAGATATGTGTGTGTGTGTCTGTGTGTGTGTGTGTGTGATACGTTTGTGCCCTGAGCTGTTTGGTGTGTGCACACGTGTTTGTGTGTAATAAAGTCTGGTAAGTAAGTTGTGTGTGTCTGTGTGTGTGTGTCTGTGTCTGTGTGTGTGTGTCTGTCTGTCTGTGTGTGTTTAGTGGCATTTGGGAGATGGTGTGAAGCGCGGGCTGAGGCTGAGGCGCTGCGTAGCCAGGAGGAGCGAGTGCACCTCCTACAGGACAGGAGGAGACTGCAGGCAGCTCTCAGGAGGTGGAGGAGAGCACTCAGTATCACCAGAGGAGTCACACACCTGCAGCAGAGTAGCCAGCAGACACAGCTGGCTAAGTAAGTAGATATAAAATGTTATGTAGCATAGACCCATGCATAAGTCATGTGCTTAGGATATTTAAACTTCAATCCCTTCAAGCTTTGAACATCAACGCCATAATTGTGTCATACATGACAGACATTGCTCTCATCAGCTCAAATCTTGTGTGTGTGTGCTTTGTTAGGTGCCTAAAGGCCTGGAGGGGGTTGGTGTGGCAGGGAGCAACACTGTCTTTGCTCTGGGACCTACAGGACCTGCAGAGGGTCAAACAGAGCTTTCAGCTCTGGAGGAATACCACAGAACTTTGTACTCAACACAAACACCTACTTCTCCACCTCCTGTTTTCCAGACAGCACAGCTTCCTCCAAGCCAATGAACAGGCACTCCTGTCAACCAGACAACACGCACCTGAGCAAAGACACAATGGTTACTGACTATTCTGGACTATTAAACCATTACAGGTATAAATGTTTGTCCAAAGGAGAACAGGTAAAAACATTTAATGATTTAATGTCTATGTGTATGCTTGTGGGTGTGTATGTGTGTGTATGTGTGTGTGTGTGTTTAGATGAAGGTTACAGCGTGATTTTTAAGTCAGAGCAACTGGATGACCAAAGGACTCTGAATGAGTTGTGTGACCACCTCTTCCTGCAAAAGGCTCTGCACACCTGGAAGAAGCAAGCACTCAAGATGCACAAAGCCAGGTCTGTGTGTGTGTGTGTGTGTGTGTGTGTGTGTGTGTGTGCATTTGTGATGTGTGTGTCTACACATCTGTGTGTGTCTCTCAGGGTGCACTGTGTGGTGCGGAGGCGAGAGCATGCTGGCATGGTGCTGAGGCATTGGCACCAGCTGACCCAGGAGGAGCTAGGCAGCAGTGTGCTGGAGTTCACTGCCAGACTGCCACACCCGCCACAGACACACACACACAGGCAACCACTGGACACCTCACGTTACAGCAACACCCCTCTATCAGCATCCACTTTGGAGATCCTGGTGGGTTAACACACACACACACACACAAACTTGGACTTGCTTTGTTATCACCATTTAAATACGGCGTTGCCAACGATAGTAAAGATGTACTAATATGTGACCCTCCACAACAAAAGCAGTCGCTTGTTGCAACAGGCCATTCCAAGCTAAATCAAGATATAAAATGTGTGCACTAAAAAGGTCAACAGCATAATTTTACAGTACCATATAACGTTTAAATATGCTTTTGTTAAGAAGGTGTATTCATGCCAGCGTAAAGCTAGTTGTGGTTTCATAGTTGTTTTGATGCTACATAGGGGTGCACGGTTGCATATAGTGCAGGTAGAAGTTTGTTGTACTTTAGAAAACACTAATGAGCTACATGTTGAGGTATATTGGCATTATTGCAAACAAAACAAACCAGTTGTCCAATGTTGTGAACTTGTTAACAGCAGAAGGATATGACCGCAATAAATCAAAAGCATACAGCTAGCACATAACCTTAGCATCGTTTTGCTAAAAACACAGCATCTAATGCCACTATCTGCAGTGTCCATGTGTCCATGTCCATTTGCAGGTGACATGCTCCAGCTATACCCATAATCCACGATTCATATTAAGTCCACAATTACTGATATTTCAGTCATGTAGGCATAAGCTACAGACCAGCAGATTACAGCTACATTATTTAAGAGATTTGTTAGGTGTGCTAGGATGTGCATAAAGTTTGACAGAAAGTGTCCACAGTTTCTAATGAGTTCAGAAACGTCAACATTGCAGCAGCCAAACAAAAGGATAGATAACGTCACAGTGGTAGTAAGCTAAAGGATAGATAACGTCATAGTGGTTGTAAACTAAAGGATAGATAACGTCACAGTGGTAGTAAACTTCACTGCTGTATTTCTCTATTTTTTCCTTTGCCCAATTTTACAAATCCTTACACATTGTACGCCATTAACTCTGTAGTTTGTTGACCAAGATTATAATTTGAAAGCTTGTTTTATGCTCTTTCATGAAAATACAATCTTAGGTTTGAAAAACTATGACTGCTTTTGCCATGAAGGGGCACATATAACAAAAGGGAAAAACACAGCAACATGGGTGTGGACATACAGACTCACATTCTCAAGAAAACACACACTCACACACACACACACCAGTTTAGAGCACACACCCTCTCTCCATGTATCAGTAACCATAAGAGATCATGATGGGTACAAACACACACAGACAGACACACGCACAAATACACCACACACATACACACACACCAGTTTAGAGCACCTGGTTTAGAGCACACACCCTCTCTCCATGTATCGGTAATCATAAGAGATTATGATGTGTACAAACACACACACACACACCTCACACATACACACACAACAGTTTAGTGCACCTGATATAGAGCACACATCTTCTCTCCATGTATCGGTAACCATCAGAGATCATGATGGGTACAAACAGAGAGAGAGAGAGAGAGAGTCAAATTGGCACACCTGGCATGTCTCTTGTGTGGGCACAGCTGGACACATCCTTCTCCAGCTTTTGCAGCAATGCTCTTCTGTCCCGGCTGAGCAGACACAAGCACACACACATACACACATTCACTCACACAATATGAACATGCACATGCACACACAAAGAAGCACACACACAGACACAGACACATTCACACTCACTTGCACAACAAACATCAAAAACACTTGCACACATACCTACACACACATACACATACAGACCAGACACACTCCCCGATACACACACACACACACATGCCTGCACCATCCCACACACACACACACACAAACACGTACACACACACCTCATAACTCACTTTGACAAATAGGTAATAGAGTAAAATTGGGTTTCCCCCAGGGTAGTAGCAGCCTGGAGGGCAATTGGTTTGAGAGGATGAGGGCCAGTCAGACTAGATTTCCCAACAGGGTGAACACCAGACCTGGGCTAGAGCTCCATTGATTTTTATACCAACAATTTAGCTTTATGCTTATAATTCACCTACACTTGGGTTGTTTCATGATAAAATTTTCTACTACTATTGAAAAAATTATGCATTTTTGTATTATCCAGGGTATATCATGCATGCACTGCTTACAACTGCACTCCACACTTTGCACTCCCCCTCTCACTATTTATTAATGCACATGAAAAGCAGAGTAACAGATGCAATTTCACAACGTGTGTGTGTGTGCGTGTGTGTGTGTGTGTGTGTGTGTGTGTGTGTGTGTGTGTGTGTGTGTGTGTGTGAGTGATTTGATTTGCCTGCTAGGCTGGGAGTGAAGCACGGGGATCCTACCACCTGGACCAGAGCGGAGCTGAGCTCACTGACTGCTCCCTCAGCCTGAGCCGCAGAGACACGCAGTGCCCCCTGCAGGCCTCCTCACCACACTACTCCCAGCCAGCAGAGTGAGTCAGACCCACTCCCCTCACCTCACATCCCAGTGAGACTTACAGATTTCACTACGCTATAGCTCAGCACGGACATATGGCCTGCATCAATGGGAGATTAAGGGCTTAGAAAGACACTGGTTGCTTGCAGTAGGTAGCTCAGAAATAGCAGGATGGTGTGTTCAACTTTATTGTTGCGGGGCAGAGCCAGTAGATGCAGGGAGCATCTAAGTGCAAAAAGGCTGTCATTTACACTTTTTAGAATGTCTGCTGTCTGTTTATTTTGGCAGTATAATTCCTATTCATAGTTTTAGTCAGAAAAGAAACGTTTTTTGTAAACTAACAGATGTCTATGGAGGGATGTGACGTACTGTTGTCTCTTGGTTGTCATCTATAGCACACTGGAGCCGCTTTGCAGGATGCATCTAGATTTATACTTTTTGTTTTTGTTTTGAAAACAAACAGACTTGATGTTTTTAACACTGTAATCCTCTTATCTGTGTCTGTATGTCTGTGTGTCTGTCTGTCTTGTGTGTCTGTGTGTGCACGCCTTTGAATGTGTGTTTGTGTGTGGGTGTCCTGCAGTGTGTGTGTAGCTGCTGAGACGTCTGCGAGCAGATTAAAGGTGATGCATCTTCCTTGTCCTCACTCTCCACCCTCATCATCTTCACTGTAATCGATCACTCAGCAGGGCTCACAGAGCTCTGCCTCAACATCCCGCAAAGATGAAACATACACACAAACACGGAGATGATGCGCGCACACACACACACACAAATACTCACGCAGACATTAAGATGCCGCAAACATGCAGATAACACAAACACTCAAGCACACACACACTCCCACGAACATACCAAACATCTTGTATCACACACACCAGAGACATGCTCATGACACACATACATGCACAACCATTTAGATTCACACACACACACAGCTTGTTGTGGTGTCAGTGTTTAATCTGAGGCACAAGCCATCATGTCCCTATGTCTGTTACTGTTCTTTACTCTGGAGCCTTTCTTTTCCCTCTCCATTCCCACCTCCATCTGTCAGGGCTGCACACACACACACACACACACACACACACAGATTCTCTCTCTCTCTCTGTCACACACATGCACAGAGAAATACAAACATTGTGTGCATATCTATCCCTGATCTTGCCCATTTGTTGATTATAGCTTTTTTCTTGTCCTGAGGTAGTGTAGTTGACCTCTTGTACCAGAGATAATTCCATACTTAATTCCATAATTCCAACTGCAAAACACATTCCTTAGAAAAGCAGCATTAACATATCTCTAAATTAGTTGATTTAACTTGAATGTTTTGTTGACAGTAAATAATGCATAGCCTTGTTTCACTTCAAGTACAGCACAATGCCTTGTTAAACGGGATTTAACCAACAAACCAACACATCTGGGTTGTTTTTCATGGCCATTGAATGCTTGATAATTGCTCCTCTCTGTTTAATGTTCTTTTCAATATTTAGTTTTATGGCCTTAATGTGCTGCTGTAGGGGGAAGAAAAGCTTAGCCCTGGCCTGGTCTGAATGTGGAGTCAGAACTACTGTATGATCTGGGATGTGCCGGGGGGGGGTCATTCTATGTTCATGGTTTAGTTACTTTTACTCAAAAGTCAGGTCCAAAGTCAGTGGAATCCAAAGGAAAGTTTACTCTTAGTTAACTTGTCCATCTAAGTAACTCAACACAGATTCTGCAGTGAATCTACAGCTTACGGATCTTCTGCATAATGTATAGGGTGGAATACAGGGACCTCAAGAATAACTGGCATCATCATTATCATCCTCATTATTATCAATCTGCACAACAGTAATTTCTTGCTTCTGTGAGACAGAATGAGCAGGAACTTGTTTCCAAGGCGTTGAGAATCAATCCAAAACACCCTGAGCCCTGCCTGATTGCCAGAGCCAATGGGGACGGAGGATTGGCCCAGCCAGATGGAGGCTGTGACACACAGTGTTAGTGAGGAGAGGAGAGGCGCAGCACCTTGGAGCAGAGCTGCCCAGTTTGATCCAGTCTAATACAGAGGAATTAAAAACTTGTCATGTGTTAAACAGCCACCACTGGGGCACACACGGCAGCATGCCAGCACACAAACACGCACAATGAACACACCAACAACCTCGCAAACAAGCCACAAACAAGTTTTCATCACGCTTACACACACTAGGACATTGGCTAACTAAGCAAGAAGTTCTGATCTAATACCAGTTCATTTTGAGAACACTGATGTGCACACCTGTTTTACTTGGGCAGTGCATCTTGATAAGAAGTAAGCATTGAGAAGCACTGATGCATGGCTCTAGAGCAGTTCATTGCTGCTATCCATGACCATTTGTGTTTACCCTGGTGATTGCCTAGTAGAGAGCAGAAAATCCCTACTAAGTAAACTGTAGCCATTGCTGTTTTGAGCTCATGTATTGTTGAGATCACATTCATCTACTGGATTTTCCCTCTTTCAACAAGATGTGTTTTCATTGGAAAGTGAAGTCATGGCCTTGCTGTCACGCAAGCAAGTAATCGGTGTGAAAACACACACTGTGCATTGCATTATATAGATATTCAACATGTACACATAGTATAACATGAAACAACATGACATAGAAGTAATGCTGAAATCTGTGTGTGTGTGTGTGTGTGTGTGTGTGTGTGTAATCTGACATCCACTTTCCGTCTGCATCCTGTGTGTCTAGGAGGTGGCCAGGGGTGCCCTGGTCAGAATGCTGTGTCCGGCCCTCAGCAGAGCCTTCCTCCAGTGGAGGAGTTTGACCGCCACAAGCAGAGAGATGCAACGGCACACAGAGCTCATCAGACAGACACACGTGCACACACTCCTTAGACAAGCTTTCAGCACCTGGAGGAGGGAGATGCAAAAGAGTGTGGCAGCAGCAAAACAAAGGGTACATCAACACACACACACACACACACATAGTGTAACACATACGTAACACAGGAAAGACCTCTCATGACTCAACTCACTGCATGATAGCAGGATAAAGGTTGTGTGTGTCTCTCCTTCGTGTTGTAGTATACATATTTCTAACCAAATTTTGGCTTGGTGTGTGTGTGTGTGTGTATGTCTTTGTTGAATTATAAATTTCCCCTACAAAGTCCTGCTTCCTGCTGCATCCTTTCGTGATGGAGGCTGATGTGTAGCCCCTTCAGGACTGAACTTGTTTGCAGGTTGTGTGTGTGTGTGTGTGTGTGTGTTCATTTCTTTATGTAAGGTTGGATTTACATAGCGTGTTTGTGTTTCTTTATTTACTCTACTTTGTTTTATTTCTTTATGTACTCTACTTTGATTCATCAGGACTGAAGGTTGGATTTTTATAGTGTGTGTGTGTGTTTGTGTTTTTGTATCATCCCCCCCAGGACCGGACTTTGCTGCTACGTAGCGTGTGTGTGTGGAGGGAGTGTGTGTGTCAGAAGTTGAGAAGTGTGACTCTGAAGCGAAGGGCCGAAGAGTTCTGCCACAGTAAACTCCTCACAAGGAGCTACTCATGCTGGAGACGACAGGTGAAATAGTAAACACACACACACACATACACACACACACACACACAGAGCCTGACCTGCTCTCACCAAACCGAGGCACCACACTCACATCTCACTTTCTTTCTAATACACACACCTACAAATGCACATATGCACACACACATTTTTACTCATGTGATTTTGTGTATGTGTGTTTCAGTGCTCTCTGAGACTAGTGCCATGTGACCCAGAGGAGGAGGCCCTGCTTATGCGTAAGGGGGCGTGGCTCCAGAGGTCAGGGGTCAGGCGGAGGCTCAGCAGCAGTTTCAGCCTGTGGGCCGCCCGCATCCGGCAGAACCGTGCTGTACAGGCTGTCTACACACACACACTGCTCAGAAGGTAACACGTGCACACACACAAACACTCACACACTCATTCTCCCACTCTGAAGAAGCCTCAGCCACACAATACCAGTAGAGACAGGCTCTACAGTCAATCCACACACCCACACAGATACACATTCCTTTCAATTAATTTTAAATTTCATTTTTCAAAACTTTCAATTTCACAAACATACGCTTGTGGATGTGTGTGTGTGTGTGTGTGTGTGTGTGTGTGTCTCTAGAGTGTTTGTGGCATGGGAAGTGTGTGTGCACTCTCGCAAGCAGAGGGTTCTCCTGGCTCAGGTCTACTTTGAGAGGTGTGTGAGTGGAAGGTCCTTCAGATGGTGGAGAACCAGCACAGCTCAGCATCAGATGGTCAGCCTTAGAACAGCACACACGCTCTACACACTTGTCTCTGCATGCCTGCTCCACTGGAATGCACACACACAGCGTAAGTATCACACACACACACACACACACACACTCTCTAACAACAACAGAAACGCTTACACACTGCATGAAAGACATGTACAAATCATTTAGTCTACATGCATACAGGCGCACACACACACACACACAAACTATACTGTGTGGTACACTGAAATCTTAATCCAAGGATCAAGGAGTTTATATTCACATACATTAAAATACTAATGTAAGACATGCATTAGCTCAATAAAAGAGAAAAAGAAAGATACAGGAAAAGCAAAGGCAAATAAATGGGTATTAGTTCATATTGGGCTCAGCATTCATGTAGCCTACAGACCCAGATGTAGCCCTCTGCAGGCACTTGGCCCCAACTCGTACCATGGCTTGAACCATGCATCTGACACACCGCCACCGATCTTCCATGTCTCACCCCACCTTCACAGCCTCAGTTCCAGTGTCCCTCTGCTCCGTCTCTGCCATAGTCTGCAAAAGAAGTCTCTGAAGCTCCACAGATGGAGGCGCTTGGAGAAACATAAGCTTTGTGTTGAAGACTGAAAACTAGACAAAAAGTAACTACAAAAAGAAAATGAAAAGACATGATCCAGTAATCATCAAACAGAAGCTCTCTCTCTCTCAAACACACACTCTCACTCACTCTCTCTAACAAGCACATGTACGGTATGTGTTTATCTGCCTGGATGCTGCTGGTCTGAGTGAGTATGTGTGTCTGTGCTCTTGTCTCAGGCATGCGTGAGCTATGTGTGCTGCAGCGTGAGTTTGAGAGGACCAGGATGTGGAGGATAAAGAGTGCAGCTCTGCTGATGTGGATCGAGTCGCTGGAGAAGCATCAGAGGGCTCGACACACACACCATCTGTCTATCATGAGGGGGTCAGTCGCTGCACACACACATCCACTTAGAGTACACACTGACTGTCTATCATGACTGCGCATGCACACACACACACACACACACACACACACATACACAAGGAAACACATACCCATGTGTACATATAAGCTCAGTTTCACAGGACTTGCATTAATACACATGTATACAGATGAAATCTGTTTGTTATGTAATCACATGTGGGAATCAACCAGTGCAGTTACTTGCATATAACCGAACATACTCCGACTAAAGTTTTACTTGTGCATCTCTTTAATGTTCCCTCTGTGTGTGTGTGTGTGTGTGTGTGTGTGTTTGGTGTTATATAGCTTTTTGCAACGATGGCAGCAGCACACGCAGCACAGTGTGTGTGTGCGTGCTGTGTGTGTGTGGTTGCAGGCCATGCGAGAAGAGCGTAGCTTGCTCTGGGCTCTGCACGTGTGGAGGGGCCGCCTGCGACTGCGTCTACGCAGGAGAGAAAGGATGTGGCAGAGCGTGAGTGCAGTAGCAGCGCTGTGGAGGGAGAGGGCGCTAGAGAGCAGAGCACGGACACACAGACAAGAGAGAATCACACTGATGTCCAAACAGTGTCTCATAGTATGGAAGAACTATACCCAGAGTAAGTTCAACACACGCGCACACACACACACACACACACACACACACATCACTGATGGAGTCTTATCCAGCTGGTCTGATTGTATATGTGAGTGGTGAATACAGTGGACAAATACTGATGCGCCTACACACACACACACACATACACTAACTCTAACTCACAATCATATTAGACTGTCTGTTCATCTTTCATTTTTTTTTTTCTCAGGTTGTTTGTCTAGTACATATTACTTAACCACATGATTGATATCTCTGTGGTGTGTGTGTGTGTGTCTCAGGAGTGTGTGTTGAGCGAGTGCTCCTGTGTGAGTTTGAGGAGGAGAGGAAGATGATGATGATGAGCAAAACTCTGGCAGTATGGAGACAGATGGCTGAGATTAGATGGGCAGAGCGGCACTACCGCTCCAGGCTACAAAGGGGTGCCGTACGGCATTGGAGGAGCGCTCTGATTGGCCAGAGAAGGAGTCGGGAGAGCGCACTGGTTGCAGTGTGTGTGTGGAGACAGAGAACTTTCCGAAGTCAAGAGCTGATGGAGAGAGCACAGGGGTTTCAGTGGCTCCATAGAATAACAGTGCTCAAGCATTGCTTTTTACGCTGGAATATGGCATGTACACACACACGCATCAGCCAAGACTGGCACCGCAGGAGAGTGTGTAAGAGGTACGGTTCTGCATACACACACAACATACACATGCACAACTTTTTGTGTGTGTATGTGTGTGTGTTATGTTTTAGTGTCTGCAGATATGAGACCAATATATGTGTGAACTTCATAAGGTTGAAACCCTTAAAGAATGAAATTAATAAAAAATGAGCCTCTCACCCATTCACCCTACCGCAACCTGAGCCACATCCACTCAGTCATCCTCAAACACACTTTCTGCTCCAGGCCAGTAACACCATCATGTCCACACCTCAAGGTCCAGAGAGACTATGGATACCAAACAAATGCCCATCTCTCTGCTGACCTCTGCAGGCTGAATAAGCCCTCAACCAGTGTGGTCAGAACAACCAGACTTTCATATATTTGTAAACATAGAATTGAGAATTACAAAAAAGTAGGCTATTTTGTTTCCTCAGGCAGAAAGGAAGAATGACTAGAAATGACTTGTAATGAAGTAATTGCAAGAAGTGGTGTCCATCTGTGTCCAAGACATTTGTAGCATAAAAGTAATTTCTGTCATTTCTGTCACTTGTGTATTAGTCTGTTTGCCCAGGGGTTAAGTCACAATCATATTGTGCAGTGTCATGAACCCCAGACAGATAGTTTCCATGATCCCGTTGCATTGGACAGATACATCTCCCTCATCATTCCCCATCTTGTGTGTATTATATGTCTTCAAACTGCTGTCACATTTTCCTCATTAGCTTTCCTCAGTAGCTGTGTTCATTTCTTCTCAGTGCAAAGTCTTACTTGTACAGGCAGCTTTTAATATCACAGCTGTTGTCATTTTTATTGTACAGTAAAGCCTGAAATGTTTCTCCTGTTGTTTTTTTCTGCCTGGAGATGACATCATCAAAAGATACATTATTTTTTTTATTTTATTTTATTCCTTGGGCCTAAAACAAATCATATTAAATGTTATATGATTATATAACATATATTGTTATATGATTATAATATATATATATGAACATGGCTTTAACTGTATGTAAGTGTCTGCTTGTTTTACCGATCTTTTCCCATACCTCTCAGAGTGCTGCTGGGTTGGCAGTGCTACACAGAGACGAGCCAGAAGAACCGCTACAGAGAGGCCTGGTTCCAGTGTGCCCAGGAGCAGAGACTGGTGAGGGACTGTTTCTCCCGCTGGCAGGAGGAGCTGCGCCAGGCTAGCCTCAGGCAGGCTGCTCTGAAGCAGAGGCTGGGCCAACTGAGCATGCGGCGAGTGGCACGTACCATGCAGTACTGGAGAGCAGCCTCTAGGGGGCGACTTGCACAAAAGAGACACAGCAGGAATCTGTTGCAACAGGTGTGGTGAAGATATACCCATACACACAAGCATGCACCCAGACGCACACATACATTCACACACACACATACGCACACACCAACAGCAGACTCACTTGAGCAAACAGGCACAAATGCAAACACACATTTAATTGTTAATCCACTCACTCTCACATGTTTACCCGCATTTGGCGTATTACGACATTGTCTTCCATATTTGCCATTTTAAGACATTGTTGTCACTGCTAGGAAATTAAAAAGCATTTAAAGTGGCAAGTCTGTGTTGCTCCTGTCTGTATTCTGTATATCTGCTTGTGTGTGTGTGTGAGTGTGAGTGCAGACTTATACCTCTTTGCTCTCCAGGGATAGAAATGCCACCCGCCACTTGACTACTGCTGGTAAAATATAGAAGTTAGTTGCAGATTTCAAGCCCTGACTAATGATTTACTGTGGAGCGGTGGTGACCATTTATTTGTCAGTGGCTGGTATGATGCTCATATTTTAACTAGTTAATTTCCACCTCTTCATGTATATAATTGTGTGTCTGGATGTTTGTACTGTACTGTACCTGTGCAAATATAATGTGCCTTTGAGAATGTGTTTGCTTGTTTGTGATTACAGTATGAGCTTTATGTGCTCACCTGTGTGTTCATATTGGTGTGTGTTACATGTGTACACATACTGTAATGTTGATCTGTGTGTGGTGTGTGACTGGGTATGTCTGTCTTTGTATTGTGTGTGTGTGTGTGTGTTTGTGTGTATGTATTGTAAGTAGTGTTTTAGTGTTTGGAGGGAGAGCAGTGAGGAGCTGAGGGTGGAATATGAAAGGAGGACAACAAGAGAGGTTCTCATCTCATGGCTACTATGGGCTAAAGGTAGATGCCTAGCGCACACACACACACTGTCTTTTTCCTTCATGCTTCTCCTTCTTTTCTCTCTCTCTCCCACACACACACACTGTCTTTTTTTCTCCATGCTACTCCTTCTTTCCTCTCTCTCTCTCTCTCACACACACACACACACACACACAGTGGCTCAAGCAATCCCCTTGTCCTGGCTTCTTTTTCAGTTTTGGGGATTTGTGTTATGTTATAAAATCTTTTTTTTATTATTCTGATTTGTGTGTGTGTGATTTAGATCGCAGAGCTAAAAGGATGATGGTAGAGGCCATGTGGCTGTGGCTGGATAGCAGGAGGGTTTCCAGAAGTTTCCATCAGTGGTTCAGAGCTCACCAGCACCACCAGCTGTTCTCACAGCATTACAACACACTACTGCAACGCAGGTAGACACATACACACACACATACATACACATATGCAGGTCAAGTTACATATACATCAAATACACATACACATACAACGCCTGCTTTACACTACCTTTTTTACCTGCTTTACATACATAAATGCAAACTCACACACAGCACACATCTGCAGTTGTTTATCTTATACTGAAATCTGTGTGTAACCATGGTTACAGTATTGTAATGTAAAGCAGCCAGCAGGACTGCTCATTCTCTGTGTTGCTATGCAAGCATGTGAAGTCCATTTCATGTCTTAGGGCCCCTGAACATCTCTCTGTTCCAGAACATTCCAGGCCTGGCATTCAGCGTGTGAGGACACTAAGCAGCTGTGTGAGAACATGCAGTCACGAGTGTGTGAGACACTCACACGTCAGGTGTTTCATGTGTGGCGGAGGACTGCGCTGACCTGGAGAGACAGGCGTGTGTGTTTGGCGCGTGTGTGTGAAGGGAGGAGGAGGGGCATCTTGAGAGGGGCACTGAGTACTTGGAAGAAGAAGGTAAAAGGAGTGCTTGGAGTGTGTGTTATGTCAGAGTTTTGCACTGTGTGTGCACGAGTGTGTAACACAACTTGTGCCCTTAAGTTTTGTGTGCATGTGTGTGTGTTTGTGTGTGTGTCCGGCATCAAGATGTTTGTAAGATGTAAGATGTGTGTATTAGGATTCACATGCTGACAGTGTGTGTGTTTATGCACTGTTGTATGTAATGCATTAAGATGTGTGTGTCCTGTGTAATGTTAGTTTCAGACTCGCCAGAGGCATGTGATAGTGCTGTGTGAGGTTGTGTTCTCACGCTGGTTGCAGTTGGTTCACAAGAGACAGACAGAGAGACAGTACAAACTCATGTAAGTGTGTATGTGAGTGTGTGCATGCCTGTGTATACATAAATGTACATATATGTGTTTGCTTATTGAGTTCAAATAGAGCTAATGTGTGTGTCTGTGTGTGTGTGTGCTGCTCCAGGCACCGGTACTGGCATGTGTGGCGTCAGTGTGTTCAGGAGAGAGTGTCTCAGAGGAGATTGCGGCAGCTGTATTGGGCCTGCTGGAAGAACCGCACAGCTACCTCTCTCATCGTGTGCACCATGGTGAGATAAACACCAACAGCACCCACATTAGCACCAGTCCACAGGCACGAGTACCTCATTGCACCCCCCACTGTGAGACACACCACAGGGAAGAACACTACTCACAAAATGATGATGCTTTTACACACCACACACACATCACAGCACAACAGAGGACAGCATAGGACCAGCACTTGAAGTGCACTGGTCTGAAGAACAACACCATAATCATGCCTCCAAACACGTTTTGTCTGTTCCTTTTGTCTCTTTTCTCCATACTTCTTCTTTTCTCTTTCTCTCTCTCTCTCCCTCTCTCTCTGTCCTTAGCATAATGACTCAGTGCAGCAGAGGGCTTGGCTTGTTTGGAGGAAGAGGAGAATAAGGAGCAGAGTGGCCCAGAGCTTCAATGCCAGTCTGAATAGAGCCCTGCTGTTGAAGGTAATACACACATGAAAATATGTGTGCGCACACACACACACAGCTTGTCTCTTTAACATTGATTGATTTCATATTTTTCTTATTACAGGCCTTCATATTTTTCTTATGAGTACAGGCCTTCACTGAATTGGAGACGTCGGATGTGAATGTGTGTGTGTGTGTGTGTGTGTGTGTGTGTGTGTGTGTGTGTGTGTGTGTGTGTGTGTGTATGTGTGTGTGTGTGTGTGTGTGTGTGTTTTATAGATTATAAACAGTTACAGATACCCTGTTAATCTCACACCATCTTTCCAATATGTGCAGACCCATCTCCTCATAGGCTCAGGTAGTGGCTTGTAGGTGAGAGGGCACTGACCTTAACTTTGACTAGTCACTAGTCAAGTGCGTATCCATGTGTCCTTGATCTGAGCGTTCACTAATCACCTCAGGCGATGCATCATGTCATGCTGCCCTTCATGTAGCTTGGCCAACTGTGTGTCACAGGGGCTTTCCCAGCACACCACTCACTCCACACACGTACACACTCTGCACACGTGGAAACATGCCTCAGTTTCACTGACCTTTGCTCCCTTATCGCATAGCCCCTATACCCAACCAGTGCAGTACATATGACCACTTTCACAGTTACATACAGCAGCCCCTTTACCTCACTAGTGAGTGCTAACAGTGTTACACAGAGCTATGAGCATGCATACATACATCATTTTACACGACACATAGCATTGAGCACAAGAGCTGACAGAGTTCAGCATAGTCTTGTCCTGCATTCAGTATATGTAAAGACTTTTGGCAATACTAGTGCCTCCCAGCCATGCCAGCAAAGTAATAAAGTATGGCCTTACCCAGAATTATGTACACCGTAATCTTTGAATATATTTAATGATTGCTTCAGTAATTGAAGTGTCTATTTGTTGTGCCAATAAAACTGTAAAGCACATTGAAGTGTCTATTTATTGTGCCAATAAAACTGTAAAGCACATTTAATTTGAACACAAGCCTCTTGTCTCACACAGGAGAGGTAAAATACTGCACACATCAAACTTTCAACCTCCTCAACTGAGCAAACACACAGAACTGCTCGTTTTTTACATCAGGGAGTTGCTCCATGTAGCACAACTGGAGAGGATCTGAATCGTATTGTGCAGAGATGGATAATTTATATGGACCAAGATCCACACTTTGCATGTGACTGCACCATAGCTGATGATTTTCTGGGAGCACAAAGCTGTGAGATTTAGGATCATATGTGTGAAAAATCCATCCAGAGTCTCATGGAGACAGCTGAATATTGTATTGTATCTACTGTATTTCTTTGAACTGGGCCTGATGTACATTCCCTCCTACCCAATGCCCTCAGAACCAGCTGTTATTCTCCACTTTTTCCCAGTAGTGTGCTCCTCTGTTCATGGCCCAGCTAAGGCCAAGGGACCCCTTGCACTATGAATAACCCATTCATGCATACTATACGTGGCAGCTGTGCACAGAACTCATAGCAAACACGAGATCGGGGAACTCCCTGCTGAAGGGAGGAGCTAAACTTATCATTGGCCGTTGATCTGTAGAATCATTGAGAACGCGCCCTATATGGGGGACTCAGTCCTCCTGCAGTTACATGTGGACTGTCTGATGTAGACATTTAAAGGCCAGATTGTAGCCGAATCAGGGCCAGACCTGGGCCAAAACAATGCCATGACATGTAGGTGAGACCAGGGCTAGACACAGCAGACACAGTAGCAGTGTGGGTTTTGTCTTTATTATTAATGCACTGTAAAAAATAAAAATGAAAGCTTACTTGAAAAATTGGTGGAAACGCATTGCCTCAAATGAGTCAAGTAAACATTACTAGTCTTATTCAAGTTGTGGTAAACACAACTTGAAAGAGACCAGTTACGTTTACTTAACTCATTGGTGTGATTTGCTGATCACACACATCAATAACGGACCTCAAGCTGTCCGCATAAACAGATTGTGATGTCTCAGTGTGTGTGTGAGAGAGAGACAGACTAAAATTCTCACTTTAGTGCAAATTGTATGCTCACTAAGTTTGCCTATCCCATCTGTCACTGCAGAGGTGCAGGGGTTCGCTTATGTAACTCTTTCTACAGCACATTAACCACCTTTACCCAACTAGCCCAGCCCACCCAACCTAACCCCACTGGAGTCATAAATTTGGATGAAGCGGACAGTTCAACCCCTTATGATGCCAAGACCAGTACTATAAGTATAAGCTGACAGAATGCAAGTAACCTTACTGTATTACAGTAACAGCAAATTAGCTGTTGAGTAAGTTGGGTTGTGTGTGTGTGTGTATGTGTGTTTGACTTCGGTAAACTAAACATTTGACTTAGTTTGCTTAGTAAAGCTCTTTGACAGCTTTACTTTCTCAACACATTGCCAATGGCAGGCCTTCCTCAGCATTGTGATTATTGTTCAAAGTCCCTTTATCAGGCCCAACAGGCAAGACACAACACATGCTATATGATATTCTCCCAGCAGAGAAGTATAACTGAGAGACCAGTAATCATAGATGGAGCTGTGCAAGACCATGCCTGAGCAAGAGATTCCCAACTTCAGTTCACACCACAATACAGTAGTTGAAACTTGCCCCACAAATGCCAGAGAAGTCGTACTCTGGAGAAGTCTGTATGTGTTCTTCACATGGAAACTCTTACACCCATATCCTGTAAAGGATACACACAAACACACACGTACACACAGAAAATACTCCCTGGCACTGCAGTCCTTTAAAGGAAACTTGGACCAAGGCTAAAGGGGAGACCATAGTGTGCTTTCCATGCATGAGTACATTCTAACGCACGTGTGTGGTATGTGTGATATTCACTCAGCCACGTAGAGGAGCAGTGTTCTAACACTCGTCAGCACCCCTCCCCCAATGCATACACACACTCCACACTGCCACAAAAAGCTTCACCACTGTAATAGTTGGAGCAGAGCCAAGTGGTGTCATATTCCCAGACCAGAGTTCAGCAGGGCAGTGGAGGAGTATGAGTGTGTTTGTCACAATACAAGAAAGGAGTCAGATCACAAATCAATGCAAGGATATTTATTAAAATGTATCAAGTGCCTTAGGGAATATTTTGCGGTTATTTCTTAGATAAACAGGAAATTATTTTGTGAAGGAATAATAAAGCTTTTCTCCTCTAAAGTCTTGTCTCTTGAGGCAAATGGTGCAACACAAGATAAGCTGCTTCCATAGCGGACAGCTATAAAATAAACAGGTTTTAATAAGTTAAGACATTTGGACAGTCATCGTTCTTGTAAATTTGTTAGCAAAATGAATGTTTGTATCAGCAGTGACCTACTTGGATCTACTTGAGCAGAAGCTGGACAGCAGCAAGACAGTGGCACTTGAAAATGATTTTAACATCTGTCTGCAAGCAGCAATATGGGGGCCACGCATCATAATTGGACATTGTTGCCATAGACACATCATGTATTTTTGGTCAATGCCAATGTGACAAATGCTCACACTGTTTTGTGGTAGTCACAGACTTTCCATTATATGACCTTACATGATGTTTTGTGACTGCCTCACTCTTGAGCTGCTGTATTCCATTAAAGGTTTCATGCATCAAAATGGCAATGGGTAGCTTTTATGAGTTTTTGAACATTTCATGTGCCAACTATCATGAAGAATAGACAAAATCTATTGGAGAGAATCCAATATTGACATTATTGCTAAGATAATGGCATTACAGATGTCTATGGATCATCTTTGGGGGTTTTACACAGTAGCCTATGACAAGAAAGTGTACATGCATTGTCAGTGCAAAAGCTTCAACAGTTATTTGAAAAATGCAAGATGATGCAAAATTTTCCAGGTCCTCACAGATTGGTCTGGGGCCAAAGTTGGACAGTATGGATCATCAATTTGTTGTGAAGATATAAGCTCATATATTGTTTAATGGCCTTGCTGCCAAATTTGATTAGCTGCCTTGGTTGAACATTCTGGAAAATTGAAATGTCAATAGGTAACCTTTATGTCATTTGGTCGGATCCTTGTTACCAAATTTTGTGAACAGACTAAATTTGTGATCTGTGAATAAAATTCAGTATTTTGGAGAATAATTTTTGAAAATTGGGGTTCAAAAGTTACACCCATTGGATTGCATGACTTGCAGACCTGAAACTTGATACTGAAACTTAGATTGTGATATTCTGAAACACTTAAATAAATTGTGCTAGTATTAGGCCTACTTTGAGGCTTCGAAACAGTTACCATGGAAACATGGTCTTTGATCTACTCAGTTGGTTGTAATGACAGTGGTGCCCTAAGGTAAATAACACAACACAATTCAGAAACTAAGCAGCACAATGTTTTGTCAGGAACTGGATGAGAGATCATTGGGGCAGACTTAAATTTAGCATTATTGTCCTAGTTTCAAGCACATTTGTCTTTTCTTTTTTTGTTGACTAGTTGGCTAGTTTCTAGACACTAGATTTCAAAAATAAGAACATTAATCTTATTATTTGCTTAAATATCTTCAATATCATGAATACTTAAAACAAGCAATATTTTCTTATATCAAGACTTTCCTTTCTATTAGTAAGTGCAATTTTCTTGCTGCACTGGCAGAGAATTTTGCTTTAAAGAAGTAAATATTCCCGAAAAGAGTTTTTTTTTTCTTATTTTTGAAAAAGCATTTTTTTTGCAGGGTAAAATTAAATAATCACTCTTTCATCATTTATTATGCCTTACAGCTTACTGCTTTAAAAGCATCTACAGCATGAACATCTGAACAAAAAGGTAATTTTAGTATAGTAATTAAGACGTTCTATCTTAAGATTGTTGGCAACAAAGGCCTTAATTTTTGAAAATTTTGATAGGAGTATTTGCTTCTTTGTCTTTTTCTGCTTTTGGCTTTGGAGTTTCAGACAGTATAGTTCACGTGTTGGGCAAACCAAGGGTCTTCTGACATTATTGCAATGAAGAGAATCACCTTGCTGCCAAACTCGTGCAATATATCATAATAATTGGCTCTAAAGACTTCAAAGTCTCACACCAAGTGTACATGGCTTTGCTTTAGGAGTTTCAAGTAAACAGTTAAATATAAAGAAGTGGACTCGTGGAATACGTGGAATAAGTGAGCATCAGGCTAAAGCTTCAATTGGAATCTAGGAACCAACAATTATTCTTTTGATTAGTGGTCTAGATATGTCTAACATAACATCAGTGAGTGACTCTTGATCATTCAGCTTTAAAAAAAATAGCCAAATGACCAACACAGTGACCAGACTGGTGTACTTATTTGATGTGGAATCCACTGGGGTCAGTAGGGAAGAGATTCATTCTGTCAGGTAATGACTGCAGATCTGTTTGTTCCTCTAACTCCCCTGGTGACTGCAGCATCAGATCTTGCATGTTCATAACATCCTTAACCATGACTTTTGTAAGAACTAGTAATGTGCTCTGCAGTATCTGTGAAGGAGATCTTGAAGCTCATCAGGCAAATCAGGCAAAACATCTTACGTCTTCTATCTTATTCAGGAAATTTGTGTATAATTTTGAAGCTGTTAGAAGCTGTAAAGAAATTCCCTTTATATGGATTGTAAATTTGCATCTTGTTAGAATGCAAAGCCTAAACACAACCCTGCAGGTCAGTCACAAACTGACTGAACATTGCTGATGCAGCAAAATCTACATCTGCATTATGTAAGTCTAGCTCCAGTATCTCAGGGTCAGAAGTCCCTTTTTCTATTGGAAAGAAGAAAAAGGAGCCAACTTGAGCCCTTTCTGGCAAATGTTGATTCAGTACATCACCAGAATTATGGATTCTCGCGGTTTTAAGTGCAGCTTCACTTACAGTACAGCCATAAGAGCATTTGTTTGAAATGTCTCACCTGACAGTTTTTGAAGACACATCAGAGAAGACAACTTTCTAGATGTTGAACCTCAATATTTGCTGGAGCAATCACTGCTGCTCACTGAAGTCATCAAAGAGCTTGCAGGAAAATGACATGTTCCACAGATCTGTCAGCAGATGCACTTGAGGATGAGCAAGGTTCCTCGGACTCCTTTGTACATTTGTCAAGCTGAGTTTGGCTCAAATGGCATTCTTCTCAGGCCACACTATGTTTCCCATCACTGTGTGTCTTCCAGAGCAGTGGCCTGGTGGGGTGCAGCAGCTGCTCATTTACATTTACATTTACATTTATGCATTAAGCAGACATTTTTATCCAAAGCGACTTACAAAAGAGGATAGCATTCAAGCTACAACACAATGAAAAAACTAACGAGTGCATATTGCTAACATAAAATTTGCAGTATTTTAAGTTGAAAGTGCAATAGTGTAATAAATGTGCAGTATAAAAGAGAGATTAAATGTAGGAGGTTAAGTGCATTCCTAGTATTCAGAATTCAAGCCAGGAGATATTCTTGGAATAGCTGGGTCTTCAAGAGTTTCTTGAAGGTGGAGAGGGTATCTGTAGTGCTTGGAAGGTCATTCCACCAACGTGGAACAACACATCAGAAGAGTCTGGATTGACCTGCGAGAGGTGTTGGCCTAAAAAACTTTCGTTGGAGGAGCGAGGTGGTCGGCGAGTGACATAGGGCTTTAAGAGAGTATTCAGGTAGATGGGAGCAGAACCATCAATTACCGTGTAGGCCACCATTAGTGCCTTGAATTTGATGCGAGCGACTAAGGGTAGCTAGTGGTGGTAACAGAGGTGTGACGTGCCCTTTTTGGCTGGTTAAAAATCAGACGTGCAACTGCATTCTGGATCATCTGTAGCAGTCTCACAGCACAGGCTGGAAGACTTGATAGGAGGGTATTGCAGTAGTCAAGGTGAGAGATAACCAGAATCTGTACCAGGAGCTGGGTTGCATGTTAGGTACGGCCTGATCTTCCTTATGTTGAATAGGGAAAAACAGCACGACCGAGCTACAGAGGTAACATGATCCGCAAAGGTCAGTTGGTCATCGATCATGACACTGCTAGTGATTGTTGGTTTCACAGCAGAGTGCTGCAAGCACAGAGCAAGAGCATTCATCAGCTGCAGTGCCTCTGCCTCCATTTTGTCAATATCAGGGATGGACATGCCTTTGTGCCACAGGATCACTGGGTTCTTGAGAACCTGACTCTTTGGTACCACAGAGGTCTTGCACATTCTGTGACTTCTATTATCGATATAAGTTCCTCCACAAATGTGTTGACAATTCCAGAACTAACAGTAAATTGGCTGAGAAGAGCAGCTAGAGGAGCACTCATTCTCTTCCAAACTGAATTTACTTCTAAGACAGATGACAAACAAGGTCGAGATGTGGAGTGCTCAACTTTGACCTTTTCGATGAGAATGTCACATACAGTAACTTTCTTCACTTTTGTGCGGAACTGCTTACTGGAGAGCCTTTTCAATGCCTTGCTTGAGCCTTGTCCTGGAATCTGACCGAGCTTCAACTCCTCACAGACTTTGAGCTCACCAAGGTCATCAAAACCAAGAGCAGGAATGTCTTTGTAAGGAATACTTAGGCAAGCCAGAAATTTGATGGTCCCCTTCATGGTCATTATTCATTTTTTAGCAGGGTGACTTTTTATTTCTATGAAAACATGTTTCTATTTGATGCATGACTGTAGTCATTGCCCCCACAGTAAGCGAATCCAACCTCCTCCACAAGAGAATAAGCCTGGGTTTTGGGGGTCTTGCGTTGCACTGCCAAATAGGTCTTTAACTTCAAGGAAATATGTTAAATATGTTGGACATTCTGCAGGATATGCTCCTTTGTCATGCCAATGAAGTAATTTGCAGGAAGGTGCTGTACCCACAGAGGATTACAGTGGTTTAGAGTTAGTTCATAACATTCAATGGCCTGCTACCTGTTTTAGGGTAACCTTGGACCAGAACACAACAAAAAAACTGCAAGACCAGATAGACTTACAGGGTAGCTCATCTCCAGACCAGATATACTTACAGGGTAGCTCATCGTACCAGAAAATGATTCCCACTCCCTTCATCAAAACATTAAAATTGGTTATTTCAAAGCTCATGTTAGAGCAGTACCTTGGAGCTGATATACACTACAGAGAGAGCCACATACTCTTCACTGAGATCTATGACACAGTCGTACAGTGTGGACATCTCCATCTAGATCCTGGAGGTGGAAATAATGCACTGATGGACTGCCATGTTGGCCTCTGTGAAGCTCTTTGGAGGCTTGTTGAACTGCAATTGGAGAATTGCCAAGTTATGTTGGTAAAGAGATTCCTAAATCTCACCAGGGCTCCATCAATCCAACAATATAATTAGGCCTAAAACTTTAGGGGCAATGAGTAATTTTTTTTTTTTAAATTACCTAGTGATAGCAACAGAATTACAGGAAGTTACTCATGCCAAAAAGTCTGATCTTATGTTCTGTGCTCCTAACCAGCTTTGAACCATAATCTCTTTTAAAGTAACAGCCTACAGCCAGTAACATAATTTATAGTAAATTATGGTCAATTTGTAGTAAATTAACCATTAAAAAAAAATGAAATAAAGAACAAAAGGAAACACCTTATGTGATTAGTAGCATTTCTATGTACCACAGCTATTACATAGTACATTTTTAGTTTCACAAAAGAATTCCATACACTCTAAGTTCACGTAATGCATGATCTTTTGGATGATATATTTTTTTAAATTACACTAGGCCTATGTTTAAATTTAGTTGACATATTATGCTATATATACAGTTTGTTAGCATAGGCTATAGTCCAATATATTCATGAAATTCCATGACTCATTTAAATCCTGATTAATTCCAAGACTATCTGTTTGAAAAGTGTTCCACATACCTTATTGTTTGAAATATCATCCAATTTTGTTACAAACTGTAGGCTAAACAGGGTGTGTTGTGAGCATGTAGTTCTGAACTGAATTGAACTGAACTGAAATGGACTTCAGTAAAGCACTGTATGATGTCACATTAGTGTCTTTATGACATCAGCAGGAGCCAGTAGTTGCATGATGTCATTAAAGAGGGGGGTACCAGATCACCCTCAACAACCTGCGGTAGACAGTGTAACATGGTACAATTCAGTAACTTTTTCAAAAAAAAAGTCGAATTTGAGACAATAGTCAAAGTTTCCAATGCCCAAAGTACATTAAATAGTCATTAGGCTGTATACCTGCCTAATGCTTTTGCATTGGTATTTGAACTAAAGGCAACTGGCTGATGTGAAGAGAAGCAGTTTACACATACACCTCCAAAAACATGTGCCCTGTATTTTGTGCATTATAAAGCTATCTTTTGCCAGTAATACAAATATTGGCTTCCTCCATTGACCGGCCATATAGAGAGAAAGCAAGAAAGGAATTATGAGACCCCTCCTCCTCTCAGAATCTATTCATCAGTATTCCTAGGTCCTGTCTTGTGCATTCTCCTCTGTAGATAATCCCATTGGTGTACTATGCCCTTAAGATCAGGAGACTGAGACAACCATGGCAGAGAGTTGATATTTGGGGCGGCCATGACCTACTGGTTAGGGCTTTGGGCTTGAAACTTAAGGGTTGCAGGTTTGATCCCTGACTGTAGACCAAGGCTGAAGTGCCGTGGAACAGGGCACCTAACTACTGCTCCTGGTTCCCGGGCACTGCTGTAGCAGGCAGCCCACTGGTCCGGGTTAGTGTGTACTTCACTTCGCTGTGTGTTGTGTGTGTTTCACTAATTTACGATTGGGATAAATGCAAAGACCAAATTTCCCTCATGGGATCAAAAGAGTTGGGACTTCGGAATTAAAACAACCCCCCCAAACATCACAGACCCTTCACCATATCTACCAGTAGGCATAAGGCTGTTATGGCCTAGTAATTCTTTTACACATATCTAACCCTCCATGAACCAACAGGCTAAATTATATAGCTGACCATAAAACATGACTCCAGGAAAGTCCCTCTAGCATTCACTAACCCCAGTCTGTTACACTGTACATCCTGATATGGATTTTCAATTGATCTACTAACAGGGAGATCACTTCAGATTTTTTTTTTTTGGAGGTCTCCAAACAACCACCCTTCTTAAGTATGGGGACAAGATAAACATGGGCCATTATCAGTTTCAGTTGAATAGAACTGTCTTTCCCATGTTGATTACTAGAGCATTATGTTTCTTTTCATTTTTATATCTTAATGAATTATAAAGTCATGGAATATTTAAAAGTCTGTGGACACGTTGGTTAACTGGAATGAGTTAGATATTCTTTTGTGTCTTTTGGTGAAAGTAGGTCAAAAGTAATGCAGGAGTTATTATTTCAGAGACTGTAATATTAATGAAACAAATTATTTTGAAATAGCAGTAACAATTAGACCTAATACTGTATATAATATATTGCATTTTGGAAGTAACTTGCCCATCCATGATGAAATATCCTGACTTGCCATGTCTGGAGGAGGCTTCCAAGAAATTGAATGACCTGCTATAAAAAGACTGAAAAGATGTTCCACATACATTTCCTTAGAAAATATCATCCTTTTTTATCCTTTAGGCTATTCAGCACTGGTCACCAGCATTTTGATCTGTAACCGTAGGAACTGAAACTGAACTGAAATTGACCTTAATAAGGCACTGAAAGATGTCACAATTAGGACTTTGTGATATCAGCAGCATAATCAATAGCACTGATCTAAAATAAAGCTTTTGTTAACACACTCTATGAACCCTATGTTACCAAAATCTTTTTGGTCCACAGATGATACATGTATTATCAATGACAATGACATGTTGTGGTTAACCTCTGTATCAATTTATACTTGCTTGAGTATTACAAACTTCAGTTGGAAGTTTTTTTGTGTGTGTGAAGGCTGTAACTGAAAGTGTAGCAAGCTGTGTTTCGGCCTTGGTCTTCCTCCAGTTATTATCACTGATTTTATTGACATCAGTAGGTGGACCTAAACCACGCTAGATGCACATTTATGAACAGTATGTTGCCATGTTTGTACAAGCTATAGAGGACATCATGTAAGAGCTGTGGTTTGAAAGATTTGTCAAAGGTAGGGATGGGAACTTACCTTGAAACAAAACTAAATAAACTATGGAAAAAAAGAATCCCTAGTGTTTTTCCTGCATTTCCCTGGTGATGCAAGTAGCACTATTGGAAAAGATCTACATTAAAAGTTTAGCAATGACATGCCTGACTACGACTACATCAGATATAGTTGTTAGCTTTGCTGACATCCCAGCAGATAAAGCAGGTCCCATGTAGACTGGTGGACCAAACTCTTACAAACTTAACACCTAAGTGGAATTGCATTGCTCTCTGCTCCCTCTGACCCTTTGACTACTGATTGATCAGTAGTTTTTCGCCCACTCTGGCTCCAGTGTGTTTGAATGTGTGAATGAATCCATGCGTAGCATTGAACCAAAGTAAATGATGTTGAACAGTGTTACTATTCTATGGTAGTCAGAGGTTCCCTACTGGGTCCCATTCCAATTATGGCTCAATTTCATTCAAATATATTGGTCACTAAGCCAAGGCGCACGCTGATGGGGTCCCTAGTGCAGTGTGCACCAGCGGGAGCAGGAGTATGAGCAGCACTAGCACCACACCCTGAGGTGCCTACACCCAGTCCTGTTAGAATTACTTTTAAAGTGGGAGCAACACTACCAAGAACAGCACCAAGATATACTTATCACCAATTTCATGGGCTAAAATGCGATTACAATTTTCCAGGACTCTATGGAATATCTCCATGGCATTTTAACATTTGAATCAATTTCCAGGTGTTTTCCATTCCATTTCCAGGATTTCTAGGAAGTGTGGGAAGTTGGAACCCTGCTATCCAATTCAACTATGCAAAACCTGCCAACTTTCTCACATGCGCGCACACGCACACACCCCTAAACCAACCTGGCTCAGTGGCATGATGGACCCTGACAGGTGGCATCATAGTTGGCGCACAAGACCAGTACACATCTCTGAACATTGACATGTCTGACCTGACCAACATGGTGAAGGCCATGGAAGGGAATGTTGATTGGATTGTACAAACAAACAATGCCACAGTGGTGTGGTAAAGATGATGCAACTGTGTTCAAATACTGCCAGTGGCATGAAGGACTCTGACACAGATGGCATCACACACAAACACACATACACAGCTAAATAAAGAACAAATGTGAATCGTTTCTATGAAGTCATGGTTTATTTATTAAGCTGTTACTGACAGTACAAAACATGAATAAATATAGATAGTGTATAATCATAGTCACATCCCCTTCTAGCTATTAAAATCTTAAATATAAAAATGTGTATGAAAACACATGCCTTAAAATAGAAATCTGAAATCCTTGCATCACACAATAATGTTCTAATTCCAAGGCCATCTGAGATCATTAGTCATTGCATTCAAAAGGCTATACCAGTCTTAATTCGAACACTGTGCATCTTACTAAACACCACAGTTAAACCAAGTATTAAACATTACCCAAACACACCTACTCTTTCATATGAGTTTTCTGGACTGTGTGTGTGTGTCTTTCAAGCTATTTCAGCTTCATAGAAGGCAGACCTGCCATCACGGTGAACCTGTTTCTACAGTTAAAAAAAACAAAACAAAACACTTTAGTCTTTTCTAGAGTTCCATTTCAACATGATCTATATTCCACATCACATATTTGCATGTGACTTGCATGTCCTTGTATAAATAAAGAAAGGCCATGAAAGTTTAGCTTATGCGTAAACATGAAGTAGCATGCTAACATAGCGGGAAGATTAATTGGGGGGTTTTCTGTGGAGTTGGCCTACATCGTAAGAGAAAGAGAAGGTGCCCTCATCTAGTCCCTACTACAACCTCTCCAGCCTCCCCAAGCTGATGGCTTTGGTGTCTGTGATGAACTGTGTAAGCAGCATTTGGCAGCAAAATGTTTTGCTTGATCTGGCCATCCACCCCCCCAAACTCCCCTGTAATAACTGATACAGACCTACACACAGAAACATGTGACGAGGTCAAGAACAGTAACAAGCCTAGGCCGTACTGTTTCAGCCAATCCCTCTGTGTAAGGATCGGTGTTGGTTATGGACAGGAAGTGGAGAAGAGACTGCCAACAGCAGATAGCAGAGACCATCTGACTCCAGAGTCTCCTGGGTAGCAGCAACTGTAACGGTGGAATAACTCAAGAATGTTTAACTTTAGTGTGCTGCCAGTGAAGCAGGCAGTGAATGTACTCATTACTGACATTTAGCCGACGAACAGCCCCAGATGACAGAGCCAGGACCCATTACTAACCAATTAAATCCTTTGCCGGGTCAAAATCCCACCCATGTGATGTCAGTATGGGGGATAGGAGTTGTCATGGCACCCAGCATGTGTAGGCCTCCCTCAGTCACTCTGTAGTGTCTCAGGGGGCGCGTCCAGGATCTCAAACATGTCATTGATGACTTGCCACAGGCAGCTGTCCAATGGGAAGTCGTTATCCACCAGGTTAACCAGGAAGTAGTTGTCGTGGATGTATTGGATGATCATCCGAGAGGGAGACTCTTCCTCATAGAGCTTCGCCCACTGCTCGATCCATAGGGCAAAGGCTTCGTCCTAAGAGAGAGAGAGAAAGACACACACACACACACACACACACACACACACACACACACTGTTGATTAACTGAGAGTAGGGAGATTTTAAGCATATCACAGTTTACTTAGCTTATCTCATAAGCTTTGAAGTGCGCTTTAGGAAAACGTGTTTGGCCTCGAGCACAGCATGAGATCACATGATAAACTAGGATGCTAATGTATTTTATCACCTAATCTGCACAAACCAGAGTCAAAGACAAGGACAAAACAAATGACCCTATGACCTTACTCACCTTCCAGAACATGAAGCTGACCGGGTCGACCACAGTGGGCTGGACGATCTCCCTGCCAGGGAAGATGCCCCAGGTCACAGCGTTAGGCTGCATGTCGTGGGCATTTGTGATGTTCTTTCCCTGCAAACAAAACAACAAACACACACACACACACACACAAATCAACAAACAGTTGTACCATCCACATGGAAGAGTAAAGTGTGTGTGTGTGTGCGTTTGTGTGTGTGTGTGCTTGGCTCACCTCAACATTAACAATGTGGTAGTTGACACGGGGCTCATATTTCTTCAGCACCTTGAGGAGAGCAGTCACATTCTCACTGGATGTAAAAAACTCCAAGTAGGCCTGCACGCACACACACACACACACACAAAAACAAAATCAAAGAGAAGGGGTGTTACTTCACTCAAACTAAACACTCCAGGATATAACAAACATTGTGCACTGACCTATAGTACATTATAGTAGGGACCAGTGGTGCAGTAGAAATAGGATGTATACTGAGAGATGAATGTTTTAAATTGATCGTCATTGCTCCTGAACATATGTGAGCATGTTCAGAAAAGAAGTTTAATGGGTTCAAATGAAACACTGTCTGTGTAAATATCATTTACACAAAACTTTACCCATGAAAATCACCCCACCTCTACAGCATTTGGCAGGAGATAAGGCTGCCCTCATGCAATGGCTTTCTAGGAATCAAACTCAACTTTCGGTTTCTAGGAATAGAACTCACCTTTGCGAACACTCACATACAATCAATGCAATAAAACTCTTTGTGTAGTTCTGAAGATACTATAGATGAGATCTTTGTGGCCTTTGGAACTTCCTACAAGGATTTCTTTACAGAGACGTTTACAGCTGAAGAGAAAAGAGCTGTACAGTAACTGCACCTGTGTTTTAACTGTGGTGCATTAACCAGGAAACACTCCTTTGATTTCTCTATGGCTAAAACTCAGGAAATTACTGAAGCTCCCATTTGAGGAGAAGGAAGAGTTGAATGAGAACAATTCAGTGGGTGTTTGATCCATCTGAAATGTTGAGGTGTAAATTAACTAATTCTGAACAGATTACAATGGTGGAAGAGAATGGCCTGTGCCACTCAGGGTAACCTTGATCCTAACACCAGGCAACGATAAAACCATCAGCACCTTATATGAATATATGAATTATAAGAATATAATAGCTCTGGATTAGAAATTATGCCATGTGCAGCGGAATGTAAAGAAACCAAGCTTGTGTCCCATCACACATGTGGGGTGAGATGCGATAAAGGGGGCCCCCACCTTCTGAAAGACATATCCGCCAGGTGGGCCCCAGCCCACGATGGGGTCAGTGGAGGGCTTGCCGTTAATGTTAGGCTGGGAATTGATGGTGAGGACACCACGCCGATTCACCTTCTCCAGTTCACACTTCAGGAGGTTTGTCTCCGGGGCCAGGGGGTCATCGTTCCATGGAAGGCACATCACCTATGGGAAGGGATAACACACAGCCACACACACGATAAAACATACCACACACACACACACACACACACACTAAACATCTAGAATAAAATCATGCACACAATAAGTAAAAACAAAAAAAAAAAAAAGAGAGAGAGAGAGATCACCTTGTGCCCATGGCGATTGGGCTGGGCCATGATGTAGCTGGTGAAGACCTCAAAGACGCTGTCCTCACTTGTTAGCTCCTCCCCCCACATCTGGAGCAGTGCCTCCTTGGATGACTTACTCTTCAGGTAGAACAGATAGTAATCATTCAGCTCACCGAAGGCTGGGGATGAGGAGTTACCCCTAACCAAAGAAAGAGAGGGAGAGAGGGGGAGATGGAGTAGAAAGAAAAAAAGATTTCACTGAAGTTGGTGTGGTTTTTTCACACAGTGTGTGGAAAAGTGAAGAATCCAGCTATATGACAGCCTCTATACTACCTGCCATTATGTACACAAATAATACCCCAAAAAAGTCTATATCTAGTATTTACCACATACTCTTACCCAACGTTACCAACAGACAGATAGACTTCATACCATCGTCCGTTGGGGAACTCGTCCCACTCCTGGGTTCTGTAGATGTAGCTCTTGGGTCTGGAGGCCCAGAAGATGGGCCTAACATCCTCCACCTTTCGCTTGGGGTTAGCACTCGTTGCCCATGGCAGTGGCCGACTAGAAACACACACACACACACACACACACACACAAACAATATCACTCAAGAGACAACAACTCAGGTTCATCCACACAACTTTTGGGAGTACTCCACATACTGTCCAGCATTCTATTTGTTTAAGCAGCAAGTTTTGAACTGTTGAAGTGATAAACTACTGTGCTGTGAGTGTGGAGTCATATATGTCAAACCAGTAGACACATACCGTGGGTCCTCCACCCATAGACCCAGCTGTCTCAGCACGTCCATGGTGGCCACCTCGCGGTTAAGGGTGTAGAAGTGCAGGCCGGGCACCTCTCCACTGGCTAGCAGCTCTCTGCACATCTCCACCGCCTGCTGGATGCCAAAGTTACGGATGGCTGCGTCGTTGTCCTTGATTGGCTCTATCACCTTTGTGATCTCTTCTGGGACCTCCAGCTTGGACAGCTTGACCAGTTGCCGAAGGGACTGGTAACCCTAGACAGACAGAATTCCAGAGATACAACATGGAACTGCGGAACTCAATGCAACAATGTAGTTGGAATAGTTGGACTCCTGCAGTAAATGAGCCCAGAAACTGAAACCACTGACTTTATCTCTTAATAGGCCCACTATTTCCTTCAAGTTACCTTACCAAAACGTGTTACTAATACACAAATACACTTGTAACTACAATACCCTGACCAGATGGGTAACATTAGCCCTGGAGGTGTGCATACCTGGATTGGGAAGATGCCAGGTAGTATGGGACAGGTAATGCCAATAGCCCTGCAGTCACTGACAAAGCTGAGAAAAGTCTCGGCCCGGAAGAAGAGCTGCGTGATGATGAAGTCGGCCCCGGCATCTACCTTCTCCTTCAGGTGACGGAGGTCATCGGCATAGCTCTCAGCCTCGGGATGACCAGTGGGGTAGCCTTGCAACACCACAAGCACAGTTATATCATGGGATGAACACAAGCAATTTAGTATGGCATTTTATTTCACATGCTGCAATTCATCAGTGTATGAACTAACATTTCAAATGGTGCTTGAAAGGTTTAATTAACCCCACTGTACAGCTTTTTATTAACCCCACTATATAGCGGTCATAACTTTGTTCATTACAGAAGATATGAATCAGTGACACAATGTAAAGGGTGCTGAAACTCTCTTGTGTCTGCAAAACCAGGTCCATTATACCTCAGGTCAACTTGGCTTGGCAGCCACTTGTGACAAAAAGACTTTGTTAGAAGCTTACCGGCGACACAGATGTCAAAGTAGTCGTCAAACTCACAGCGGATGTGTTTGACTAGGTCAGTGGCGTAATTGAAGCCGCCCTCCTCCTCCTCCCAGTCACTGCCCACTGGGTCTGCCCAAGATCAGAAACATACATTATTATTACTCTTACAAAGTCACTACTGCTGTCAAAAGATGATATGCTGGGACACATTCACCAGGTTAGCCCAATTTACCCACCCTGATATTCAGGCCCACTGAATTGAACCCACCACCTGAGCCACAATAATCCTTGTCTTTTTAATAGGCCTACTAACTTAAAAAAAAAGAGTACAGTATGATTACTGTATGTCTTGGAAATTCACTAATTTACCCCAAAGACGATAAAGATTATGACACAAATCCACCCTCACCTCCCCTGAGGGCCATTATGTTCTTGAGGCCAAGGCGCTTGGCTTTCTTCAGGTAGCCTGTGATGGTGTCCTGGGTCTGGTTGCAGCAGGTGAGATGCAGCACAGTCTCCAACCCACAGTAGTTCACAGAGGTGCTGGCAATCATCATGGAAGATGTCTCTTTGTCTGAGCCAGGATCTCCCGCTGGGTGCCAGGTTATGTCGATGAAGAGGGGGCCCCCAGAGCCCATGCGGTCAAACCTGATTTGGCACAGCACCACAAGGGAGAAGTGTTACAGCCACTCCCGGCAGAAATATATGTAGGGTAACTATGATGTACCTATGGCCATTTACAAGACTGACTTAACGGCCCGCATATAAACAATGCATATGCTTGTACTGTGTACTGGTGGGGTTTAAGATAATGTATAAAGGGAACCAATATCAATGAACGTAATAAAAGGTACAATAACACAGTCACACCCCAAAGTGAACCGCTGTCTGGTAACATTCACAACCTATGCTGCATTTACCTCGATATCAGATTAACAGCTCCACTGGCGGTGCGAGGAGGGAAGAACTCTAGTGAGAACCACTGGTCCCCCGACTCGATCCGCCGCCTCATCTTGTCCCTGAGCCTATCGGTTCGGTCGGCATCCAACACTGGTGTGGAGCTCCGGGAACTGTCCCTCGAGCTCTCCCCGCTGTTGCTCGTCCCACTGGAGTCACTTTTGTGGGTCTGCCAGACATTTTCCACTCCCATTCGTTGATTCACCATAATGACTGTAAGATCGAGTACAGTTCAAAAATATGAATGTCATTTAATAAAAACTGAAGTTATACAAGATCATTTTCAGACGAATAATGCTATACCGCTTGCATTGGTTTAAAAATAGAGAGCGACCGAGAGCACGTTGCAGGAAAACTGTTCTGTGGCATCTGCAGAATTTCTGTGACGTCTTTATTCTGTGTCCTCTATAAACCTACATTTACATCAACCTACAAATGGTCTATGACAAGTAAATAAGGACACAAAAGGGGAGGGCCAATAATGGATTAACACGATGCAGTAAAAAATACCAAACACAGACAAGGCGCAGGACTCACTCACGCTTGGTTGGAGAACTAGCTACCTAGCGTACACACACCATGTGTGGCTGACTAAATTAATGCCTACAGTAAATTAAAGATGATACTTTAGCTGCTAACATTACGAAAAGCTGCCAGCTTACCGTCTACTTTCTACGTCTGACTTGACGAAAGCGACCGTGGTCAGCTAGACGATCCGTCACCTTGGATGCCTCAGACCAATTCTGGCCATCTTAGACAAGTGTGGGGCTCCATATCTGCATTTAAAAATGCAAGAATGTCTTTCTACCTTCACGTCAACAGAAGTGGGCGTCAACAACGCGCCAACATTACGCGGCTCTGGTATGGCTCCTACCCAAAGTTAGGCGAAAACGCTAAATTGCTAATGTCAAAATGTAAAAGTTGGACTAGATTCCACGTCAATGATAAAAATATAGCCAGTCAACTTCACTTATATGTGCCTATACATGCACATGTAGCCTCTACCCACAAAAATTAGTTTTTACTGTTTACTGTCTTTACTGTTGATCTTTTAATTCATAATTATTCACAGCCTATACAATGGCTAAAAATAAATGAAAGAAAAACTGCTTTGTTTATCATTGCTTGTTTTTTGTTATTATAATCTTAAAAACTTTATTGTTATCATAGTCAAATAAAACCCATGATAAACAAACCAAGAAATAGTCATCCTAGCTGATCCAGCTATAATCTATGAAAATTACACTTTTAATTTCAAACTCTGACACATATCAGGTTCATCATAATTTGTCAACGAAAAAATGTCTTTATAGAGGTCTAAATCACGTAAAAGACTTTCTTTTTAATTAGTAAAAGTGGCTTCAAACAGACTTTTCTTCCTACGAGCAAACACACACTCTCTCGTGGGGGATTCCCTGAAAACAATCTCGCCCGAATGGGCGTGGTTTAGGTAGGACGTAGCAGTGCACGTTTTATATGAACGTCTGTATGTTCTGCACTTGCAGTGCTCGCGCACTCTCTCAGCTCGGTCTTGTGAAGCGTTGGCCTGTAGTTTGTATGAGATGCTAAAGCGATAGCCGTATTGATGATGAAGACGGTAGTATTTTCTGTCATAGTGGTGTCTTAATACTCTATGCCAAACGTAGACGACGGTAGTGTGTGTCTCTTTAATGGACTCAACAAACCTTCTATTGTCATTCAAGCAGACACTTAGTCAACTCGCAGCCTATCTAAAGTTTCTTTCATTCAGAACGGTGCGCGTAGGCTACAATAGGCTCATTCACATACACATGAGCACTCCTCATGATTCAACGAATATCTATAGAATATCCAATGTCTCCCACCAACATAGGTGGGGGAAAGGAGAAATATGTCGACTGTCATTGTGAAACAAATCCTCTATTCTTTCCAAAGCAAGACAAAAATTCCCACTAACTTAATACATCTGATGAAAAATCACTCCGTTTTGGTCATTGCTGGGAATCTCACGTTGAGTCAGCCTTGCAAATAATAATATTATTTCATAGGCAATATTTCGCTTATACCAGCCTCTTTAACATGCAAGTTTGTGACAGTTGTAGGCCTACGAGGACGCGCTCCAGGAACACATCAAATGAGGTCCAGCCCCAGGCGAAATGCCGTGTTTTAGGGAGTACCCCGACTCGGGCGTCTGTGCCTAGATGTTGCGCAAATTTTACGCTGAAATTACGTGCATGACTACCGCTCAGCGGCCTTTGTTTGTCACATGACAAGAGGGAAGTAGCGGTGGTGCTGAAACGGTGAAGATGGCGTGTTGCAGGAGCTGTTTGTGTTGTCAATGCTGCTGCAGGGATACGGAAACCAGGACACCAGAGGAGCTGGTAGGGGTGTTTGTCTACTTTTATGACATACTCCACGTTGCCCCGTTTTGTAGAAAGAGAGCGAGACAGGGAGGGATAGCGACCCATGTATGACACTGAAAGCTCCACCCTCTGGTTCTACGTTAGTAGAAGTCAACATTTCATTCCACGTTGTAAGGCAACTTTTAACACAGAGATGAAGTGATTTAAAGGCCAATAGGCATGGAGTAAAAGTTAAGACCGAGCTGTCATAGTTGACGATTTCGGTTTACTCCGTGCAAGTGTAAGGCCAAACCTCCTACACCCTGATGTGCAATATCACCTAGCATGAGTTCACAAAATCCCAAAGCTACCAGTTCCTTACAAAGTATAGCTGCAATCAGGTAACGTTATCTTATAATCGCAAGGAAAATGCTTAAGTGATGCTCGGATTTAATCTTGCTTGAAAAAATATAAGCATCCATTTTTTTTTTCTTATCGGGAAATCAGTGCCCGTCATGTAGGTGACTCATTGCTAATTTATAGTCCATTATTTACCCCTCTGCCTTAAGACAGATGGTCAGCGGAGCATCTGGGCTTGCGGCCATCACAAAGGATCAGAGCTGTTGCTGAGGCCGCCACTAGATTCCTATTTTATCCTACAGGGAGGGTTGTACTGGGTTGTTCTCAATGCAGCACTGACCAGCCCTCACTTCACTTTTGTTTTGCTCCAGACACACCTAAATACCCTAATTTAGCGAGCAAGGTCTGAAGTGTAATTGAGGCTAATCTAACGTAATAGCTCGTAGGCAAATTTTGTTTGTTGATTTACCATAAACAAGACCATAAACACAAATTACACCATGGTTCTACAAGTCACATGTATTATTTTAGTTGCTCTTTACTTGACTTGTGTGTACTGCTCATTGCCACTGAATCATTATGCCTTGTGTAGACCAAGGGTAACTGGATCAGTGTGCCTCAGTGTCCAGTGTAGCGAGTCTGAATGTCATTATAGTTGTTTGTGTTTGTGTGCCTGCCTACTCAGACCATTCTGGGAGAGACCAGAGAGGAGGAGGATGAAATCCTACCCAGGAAAGATTACGAGGTGAAGATGAGCACAGTCACTAAATACAACCACAGCTCACCCTAACATTCTCTCTGTACTCTGTCTCTGGTCTGCTGTCACTTTTGCATTTACACATATTTTACAATTGGTACATTTAACCAATGCTTTTATTTAAAGACTTAAACATGAGGAGTAACAAGCTACAGGGCAGTAGGAATATAAGAACTACCTTTGGATGCATGCCATTACTTTATCTTGTCTTTGGCAACTAACCATTAGAAGAGCTTCACTCTACTCTTTGTGGAATCTTAGTTGATGTGTAATAGTTTGTGAAGGAGACTCTCTTTGGTAGCCTACCTATGCTAAAGGTGTTACTGTTCTCTTTTTGTTTGTGTGTATGTAGAGTTTGGATTATGATCGCTGTATCAATGAGCCCTATATGGAGGTGTTGGAGGGGATGGACAATAAGGTGAGGGGACTGACACAACATTTCTTTGACAGGGCTGGATAGGTGAGAGATTTTAACCACTTTACACTGCAACGGTCTGCATGTCATGAACATTTCCAATGCCATCCTGTTGTCACTAGCATACAAAAAACATGCAAACACAATAAAATGGTCAATAGAAGTTAACCTAGTCCTGAACAAAACTTATTCCAGCCTGCTCAAATGCTAAAACATTTAAACACAGAATATGCATTTTATTCTGTAATATCATTGATAAGAGTGTTGGCATTCAAAATAGCCATCACTTCAAGGCCATCTATTGGCTAGGACATCATGTTAGCTGTCATAAGTCAAAGTGGAAAATCTGTGCATGTGCATGCCATGGTCACTCATTGGCTTCATGTTTTATTCCCCCAACCCCCTGTTTACAGAAAGCCAAAAAGTATGAAGCGGTGAAGTGGATGCTGGTGTTTGCCATAGGCGTCTCCATAGGACTGGTGAGGATCATTGACACTTTTATGGCCACAGAGTGTCTTTCAGGCAGGAAATCACATCAGGCGCATCTCATCAGTTTGCGCTGCACTCTCATCTCAGGGGTTTGAGTGAGCTCACCCACACAGCCATGGGCAAAGGATTTGCATGGTGGAGTAGTGAATGCAGACATGCCCCTTATCAGATCTTGTTGCAAGAGATGAACTGTGCTGCTCTAGTTGGGCAATGTAATGTTTTTATCCCCTTAGTAGCCATGTTGAATTGATTGTCATAATGATGGCATGGGTATCATTGCTGAGTGTCCGTGTGTGTTTTGTGCTCTAGGTCGGCCTGTTTGTGGATTTCTTCGTCCGGCTCTTTACCCAGCTCAAGTTCAGTGTTGTTGGGAAATGTATCTTTTGGTCTGATAACACTGAGTGGAATGAATTGGAGTTGAACTTTCTGGTTACAAACATTGCTTGACTAACATGCAGCTGGAGCATTGTTAGATGTACTGACTGACTTACTAATTAACCTGACATGCACTTTAGACATGCTGTAGTTAACCATTATAGCACTATTTTAACGAAGAAACATTCAATTATACCGGTTTATGCACAGATTACAGTGCAAAGGGGGGGAGTCTTTTCTTTCATAGTAAGATTGCCAAGATGATGGACTGGGCTAAAGCTGACATCTAATGTGGAGATCACTGCCTTGTAGATGCCTCAGGGTCACTGTCATGTCCTTGACCTTTGACCTCTTCCAGCTGTGGAGGAGTGCAGTGAGAAGGGCTGCCTGGCCCTGTCTCTGCTGGAGCTGCTGGCTTTCAACATGACCTTCATCTTCATTGCCAGCATCCTTGTGCTTGTTGAGGTCAGAGGGGTGTGTGTGTGTGTGTGTGTGTGTGTGTGTGTGTGTGTGTGTGTGTGAGACATCTAGTATTGTGCTGATAGGCCTTGGGAAACAGCACATTGTCTCATATTGTTTCACTGTGTATGTGTGTGTGTGTGTGTGAGAGAGAGAGAGAGAGAGGAATGGAATAGAATAGAAGATGCATGAAAAGATGTATGTCATTTTCATGATGCCATTTGCATTGCTGTCATGTTACTCAAAACAAACTTCTGATTTGTCCTTTGCTGTCCCTGTGCCCCCAGCCTGTGGCAACAGGCTCAGGGATACCTGAGATCAAGAGCTACCTGAACGGGGTGAAGATCCCAGGGATTGTGCGTCTGCGCACATTTGTGTGTAAGGTGGTGGGAGTTCTGTTTGCAGTGGCTGGAGGTGAGCATTAGCTTTGTGTGTGTGTGTGTGTGTGTGTGTGTGTGTGTGTGTGTGTGTGTGTTAGTGTGTGTGTGTGTGTGTGTTTGCTTGTTGGCACAGTAAATATAGAGAACATGGGCAACTGTTGCATTGGGCTGCTGCATAGCCTTAAAAAGTAGATCTTCAATTCCCTCTCCAGGAAAACTCACTTCAACTAACTTCAAATGTTATTTGTGCTCAGATGTTTTGTGTTGACGAGACACAGATTTAAAGACCTGTAAAGTCTATGAGTCTGGATGTAGTCTGCTGTTTTATGGTGGCTCCGTTATCTTTGCAGAGATCAAATCAGGTCAGTCAGGTTTGTCTGTGCACTTGGCAGAACGCACTGCGATGCAGGCCTGTTTGTTCCTTTTTATCTCTGCGTTGTGTGTTAATGTGACGTTCTGAGGCTTTGTTTGATTATTCAGGTCTGTTTGTGGGGAAAGAGGGACCAATGATCCATAGTGGGGCCATCGTTGGAGCAGGGCTGCCTCAGGTATGACTGCAGCTCTTACATATCCCTTAGTGCCTGCTGCCATCCAGGTAGTATTTAGAGACCACCGTGCCATTTATTGTGGGATATCTCAATTCAGGCTCCTCAGAATGATGGTTTGGTTCAAGGGGAGACTGAGAGACAAAAAAAAACAAAAGAAAGAAAGAAAGAGAGGAAGAAAAGTGAATGGAAGGAAGGAAGGCTGTTATCTCTGTCCCTATATTGTCCCTCTCTCCCATTTCCATGTTTTGAGACTTTCAAGCAGCAGGTTTAATTGGACATCTTCCAAATTTCATAAACCAGTTGAGTATTTCTGGTAATAGTAATGGTGGATGATATTGATTTCTTAACAAGGCCATGCATTGTATCCAAAATGAGGGCACCGTTGACCTTATTTAGATTGTATTTGGAGAAAGTCAGATGGCTTCCCAGACATATTGAGTTACGTGTGAAGTAATCCCATATTTACTCATAATGATCAGTATAGACAGGCCTGAAACATGATTGATTTCACTCAGAGCCTAAGTGGATCTGATCTCATCTGGGATTGTAGCATGTTAGAGATGCATTTGAAGTGAATTCTGCTCTACAAGGAGGAGGATGAAGAGGACAGTTGTGATGGTATTAGTAGTGATGATGATGGTGATGGTGAGGGTGACATTAGAGATGCATTTGAAGTGCATTCTGCTCTACATATTTTCCTATCTAAGAGCAAGGAGGAGGATGAAGAGGACAGTTGTGGTGATGAAAACGATGGTGTTAGTAGTGATGATGATGATGATGATGGTGACGTTAGCAATGTGTAACTTCAGTTTCAGAGTATCACCTTTAAGAAGATCCAGTTTCACTTCCCATACTTCCGCAGTGACAGGTAAGCAGTCGTGTGTGTGTGTGTTTGTTTTGATGAACTGATCAGAAAAGGCATTCTCACAGATCTATTGCAAATGTGTTATCATATGATTTGTGTATGAAGTTATGTTTGGACTCCTAAAGTGAGTGAAGTGGACCTTATGACCACCATTTTATGTCCACCATGAAGATCATTCATAAAAAAGACAGCTGATTTTATTTATTTATTTATTTATACTTTGTGTTTGTTTGTGTGTGTGTGTCCCTCCAGGGACAAGCGCGATTTTGTATCTGCGGGTGCAGCAGCAGGTGTTGCAGCTGCTTTCGGGGCACCGATCGGGGGGACACTCTTCAGTCTGGAGGAGGGCTCGTCCTTCTGGAACCAGGCGCTCACATGGAAAGTGGTATGTGGCAGACGGACACACGGCAGACTGATGGCATCGTGTGCTTCCAAACAGACATGACTGACTTGACCTCTCTGCTTTATTAGGTCATTATAAGGTCATAATCCAGCTACTACTCTGCCTACATATGTGGGGTCTTGGGCTGCTCCATGTCATTGCTAATCACTGATCTATAATGTCTGCTAAAGTAACATAATGGCTCAGCTCTGGCTAACGAAAAAGGAAGGTGAACTCTCTCTCTCTCTCTCTCTCTCTCTCTCTCTCTCTCTCTCTCTTTTCCAGTTGTTCTGTTCCATGTCAGCTACCTTTACTTTAAACTTTTTTCGCTCGGGGATCAACTACAACAAGTGGGGCTCCTTCCAGCTGCCAGGTCTCCTCAACTTTGGCGAGTTTAAGGTAAACCTGTGTGTGTGAGTGAATGTGTATGTTTGTGTGGCTGTGTCAGCACACTCGTGTCATACAGCTGAAGAAAATTCAATATTTAATGAGCTTTTGTGTCTTTGTGGAGTAAATATCCGCATATTAGTTATGTGTGTGTGTGTGTGTGTGTGTGTGTGTGTAACAACTAGTATTCTTGTGCTCATAGGCCTTGGGAAACAGCACATTGCACTATGTGTGTGTGTGTGTATGGAATGGAATAGAATAGAAGATGCATGGAAAGATGTATGTCATTTTCATGTTACCATTACCTGTGTGTCCCCTAGTGCACAGATGGTGATAAGGCCTGTCACCTGTGGACGGCGGTGGACTTGGCCTTCTTTGTGCTAATGGGAGTTGTGGGGGGGCTTCTGGGGGCTTTTTTTAACTGCATCAACAAACGTCTCGCCAAGTACCGCATGAGGAACGTCCACCCCAAGGCTAAGGTCGTCAGGTAGGGGAAAAATACACACTCACTCACTCACTCACTCACTTTATACAGTATAACAATTACACTAGATATGTATGCATATATTTACCTGTACAGTTTTATTAAAGGACATGTTCGGTTTTACATGTAAAGCCTTGTTGTCTGATCATCTATGATGAAAGATAAAAATTAGATAAAAATAAGATAAAAATTTTGACATATGTCTCTGTTCCGAGAATTTTCGGTTGCTGCAGTAGCAGATCCCCCACCTATAGAATGGCTGCATAGGTGCACTGCTGCTGTCTGTTCTAAAACGCATTAAACTTTTGTTTATAAAGTTGTGTAACTCACCGAGTGGTCAGATATGTTCACTGATATGCTGACACAAAAAACATCACAAAGTGTGACTTCCTTCAGCTTGTATTGCTTAGGCAGAAGTTTTACATATGAGTGTGATGGTTTTGAAAAAAATAGGTCCACAACTGAGAATGAATGGTCAAATACCTGTTGGAAACAGTTAGAAGCATCGTTTTTTGTGTTCATATCAGTGAACGTTACTGACCACTAAGTGGGTTACATGTCTTTACAAACGAAAGTTTATTGTGTTTTAGGAAAGGTTACAGCAGTGCACCTATGCAGCCATTCTGTAGGTGGCGGATCTGTTACCGCAACATTGAAAATTCTCAAAATTCGTCAAAATGTTATTCTTAACCGTTAATAAATAATCAAAAAACAAGGCTTTAAGTGTAAAAAAAAAGTGGATGTTAGTTGATCAATGATCAAAATGCCCAAGCCCAAGCCCAAGCAGGCTCCACTGCATTATAAAAGTACATACAAGACTATTGATTGCCAGGGTGTTGGAGAGCCTGCTGGTCTCAATGGTGACTACAGTTGTGATATTTGTGGCCTCGATGACCCTGGGAGAGTGCCGGGACCTGGCTGCACCCACAACGCACAACTCCACTGCGCTGGTAAGGCTGATACACGCACACACACACACACACACACACACACACACACACATGCACAAAAACCGGTGCCCACACTATTGTGCTGCAGATATTCACATATTAGATATTCACATATAAACACAAACATGCATCATCCCAAAAACATTTCTACAAACACATCTTAAAACACAAATCACTTTAATCATTCTTATTCTCACACAGTCAATAACTGCTTGTCTTTTTTTTTTGAGCGGGGAGTGAGTGAGTGAGTGGGGCAGAATACTTCACCAAATGTGACCAAAGCACACACACACACAGTCTAACACACATACACACACACATACATATGCATTAGGTTGGCATGACATGTGATAAGGTAGATGACCATGAGGACTTTCCATGCTGTGTTATTTTGGGTCATTCGGCCAACTGTCTTATGTAATTCAGTAGACCTCAGACCTTCATCTAGAGATACCCAGAGCTATTGAATTTATTCATGACGGTGTTTCTTTTTTTGTTACGTGTGTGTGTGTGTGTGTGTGTGTGCGTGCGTGCTTGTGTGTGTTTCAAGGAGACGGTGAATGTGGACGTGAACTCCACCATCAGGCAGTTCTTCTGCTCTAATAAGACCTACAATGACATGGCCACACTGTTCTTCAACCCACAGGAGGTGGCTATCCACCAGCTCTTTCACCAGGACGGTAAGAGACACACATACACACACACTCTCACACATGCACATACACTACACACACACACTCGTACACACACATACTCACACTGTATACAACAAATTCAGTTTTTCTGTCAATCTCTGTACATTACCCTGAACCATCAGTTTTCGAACAATTCAACATCTATAAAAAAAGTGAAAATAAAACTCTCCCTTTCTTTTTTGCTCTCTCTCCCTCTTTCTGTCTCTCTCTCTCTCTCTCTCTCTCTCTCTCCATCCCCTTCCCTGCAGCTACCTTCAGTCCAGTGACTCTGTCTCTCTTCTTCGTGCTGTACTTCTTGCTGGCATGCTGGACCTATGGTGTATCCGTCCCTAGTGGTCTCTTTGTCCCCTCACTGCTCTGTGGGGCATCGCTCGGACGCCTGGTGGCCAACGTCCTTAAGATGTTAGTTTGCCATGCAGCATGAGATTCAGCATTCAAACTGCACTGTGTGTGTGTGTGTGTGTGTATGTGTGTGTATTTCTGTATGTAGCTGAGTTGTCATTTGTGTCATTTTGCTGAGTGTGTAAGTTCTTCAGGACTCTGCTCTTGTGGGATAAAGTTTTCTTTTCTGGCCTCTGCCTCATGTACCCACCCAAACACACACACACACACACATATATATATAAGCAGCCTTTTCCCCAAGTGTTTTCATGTCCAGTCAGTTGAGAGTAATAAGCCACTGTTCTCTGGCTCACATAGCTCACAAACCCACTGACACACACTCAGACACAGGCACGGGCGCACAAACTCATACACATGCACAAACACACACATACACACAGGCACAAAGTCAGATGCGTTTCCATGCTTATTCTCTGGAGCTTCTCAGTTTCCTGTTGGTATCTTTTATTAGCAAGCCTGTATGGCCTGTGTTAGTAGCCTGTAGAGCTCTGCTACTGTAGAATGTAGACTGTACTCTAGTCTTAACAGAGCCAGCAGTGATGTAGGAATGACACATTCTCTGTTTCAGTTCAGTGACTTTGTGTGTGTCTGAGGAAATGTGTGTCTCTTCAGGACTTTGAATCACACTTTAAATGAGAAATAGCGATATAGAGTGAATGTACAGTGTGTTTTTTTGGCAGTTTTTTTCTTGTAGAAATGACACTTAATGTACTATTATGCTTTATGCTGCCATTTCTCTTGCTGCCTCAGAAACTTGGGTATGCACATCTACTCTGGGACCTTTGCTCTGATTGGTGCTGCTGCCTTTCTTGGGGGCGTGGTCCGCATGACCATCAGCCTGACAGTCATCCTCATTGAGTCGACCAACGAGATCACTTACGGCCTTCCCATCATGATCACTCTAATGGTAGGTGACAGTCCATTTGGTTGATATCCCCAGCAGTCTACAGTCTGTGGACATGTGGGCAAACACATTGGGTGTAATTTAATTTCTGGCAATTTAGTGAAATATGTGCACAGGCTCAATTATATTACCCTGTCCATCAGCAGAGTGCAATTTAATCAGACAGACTCAAAGAAAATAAATATGTCAGTGTGAATTTACTCTAGGCCAATTTGTATGTATTTTTGTTATCTTTCTAAATGAAAGAGTAGATAGACCTTTCATTTGTTTGTGTATGTGTGTGTGTGTCAGGTTGCTAAGTGGACTGGAGACTTCTTTAATAAGGGCATCTATGACATCCACATCCTGTTGAAAGGAGTCCCACTACTGGAGTGGGAGACTGAGGTGGAGATGGACAAGTAAGGACACACACACACACACACACACATAATAGACATAGACATGCAATATACTTACATTTGTAGTCAAAGCCCACTGGCACACTCACAGCACATTGAGTCTACAAATCTTTTTAGACTTAATATAATGTCTCATTCTTTTACACATAAACCAATTCAACATACCAGTGTGGAGACCCTTTTTCTTCCACTTCACTACACAGAGACAAACCGCCGTCTCTGCTGACTAAGCTCATACTAAGATGCATATTTAGAAAGCTAAGCAGATATGGGGAAAGAGTGAGTGTAACCATGCAGTGATACTTGAAGGCATCTCTTTGTCCTTCCTGCTGGATCTGTGTCCTCCCAGGCCAGGGTCAGTTCAGTGTCCACATCCAAACTCCCATCCCTCTCTTTTTCTGTCGGTTCATCTTTCTCTCCATCTCTGTCTTTTCATCACCCTCCCTATTTTTCTTTCACCTTCCTCTTTTTCATTTCTTTTAAAATTCATTGCACAGAGGCTTAGTCAGCATGACTCAGTGAAGCAGTATTGCCAAAGCAAATGTTTTTTTGTCTTTTTCCTCTGTATCCTTGTGTTTCTGCTCCCCCCATTGAACATCCAATGTGTCCAAAAATGACTTTTTAATCTGACTAGTTTAATCTAAAATCAGAGATAAGATTGCCTCTCTCTGAGCCATTGTCAATATTGGGTTCACAGCAAAATTAACTTTATAGTAACCTTTCCTCTTCACTCACTCACTCATTCACTGTCTCTCTTTCTCTCTCTCACATACATGCTACACACACACTCTCTCTCTCTCTCACACACACACACACACACACCCTCTCTCTCTTCTGTTTACTTCTCATCAGACTGACAGCCAGTGACATCATGGAGCCCAACCTGACATACGTGTACCCTCACACCCGCATTCAGTCCCTGGTCAGCATCCTAAGGACCACCGCCTACCACGCCTTCCCCGTCGTCACAGAGAACAGAGACAATGAGCGCGAGTTCATGAAGGGCAACATACTCATCAGCAACAACATCAGATTCAAGGTACACACACCTAGAGACAGAGATGCACCATGGTTGTTCACTTGTCCACTAGAGGGGGCTATTGCTCTATTTTTCTGAGAAACATAAGTGCATGCATATGTATTGCTGCCAAAGGACTGCATTCTTAAACATACTTCATACTAATGAGTGATACAAGGAACTGCATTGCTTAAAATTCCAAAACAGCAGTTTTATACTTAAATTGAGCCTATGATGTACATCATGCCTTTAGACAATATAGTGCTTAACATACAGTGTGACTCATGGCCAGTTTTCACTGTGTGTGTGTGTGTGTGTGTGTGTGTGTGTGTGTGTGTGAACAGAAAACCAGTGTGTTGACGCGGGCGGGAGAGCAGAGGCGACGGTGCCAGTCGATGAAGTCCTACCCGTCCAGTGAACTCCGTAATGTGTGTGATGACCAGGTGGCCGTGGAGCCGACAGAGGAGGGCCAGGACATTCTGCAGCAGATGTTGGAGAGGAGGTAACGCGCGTATTCTCACACACACACGCACACACACACACACACTCTCTCACATACCCACACATACGCACGCTTTGTCTCTCCTCACGCATACACTCACACACTGTTTCTCTCTCTCCCTCTCTCACACACACACACACACATGCACACACATGCACACACACGCACACACAGGCACACATCCTCTTTCATATGCCCACACAAACTCCTGTGCCCCTCCATCTCTGCCTCCCATAATGCATGATCTCTGTCAGCCAGCGGTGTCCTCTCGATTCTTTTTTCTCCGTTCTCTTTCACTCTCTCCTTTCTCTTCCCTGCTCTCTCTCTCTGTCTCTCTCTCTCTCTTTCTCTCTGTCTCTCTACACCCCCAGGGTCTCTGTTCATCATCCCCTGCCCTGCCGTTCTCAGACTAATGTTGTGTGTGTGTGTGTGTGTGTGTGTGTGTATTTGTATATGTATGTGTATGTTTGTGTGTTTGTTCAGTAGAAATGCAGCCAACCATCTTTGGATTACACACTGCATCACACTGGATTAAGTTTATTTAATGAAACTGGTCATTAATCAATCTGGCTTGTGTCAAAATGTGTTGTGGGAATTGAAATCCAGACCACAACAGTTGTAGACTATCTCTCATCTGTACTCCTTGTGTAGAACATAAAGTTTATATCAGACTGTTGCCGTGTTGCAGTACAACACTTTGCTGCACTCTGATCAAATGTTTTGAGGCGTTTGAAGTCCATATCAGAGGGATGTTCTTGAGATGTTTCCACTGAGAGGACTCATCTGACTGCAGGGATGTTTCTCCTTTTGTATGCACATGGCCCAGCCCACACCACACCCAACCTGAAGCCATGTTCTAATCCAGAGGACATCAATGACATTTGTCCAAAGGCTAGAATTTAAGATCACTGCCCTAATTTATACCCAGGTGAAATTCATATTCAAGTCCAGTGATTGTTCTTAATTTCGTTACTCATGTGACTGTGATGATCCCGCTCAGGCATATGCCGTACCCCAACCTGTACCCAGATCAGTCACCAAGCGAGGACTGGACCATGGAAGAGCGCTTCCGACCTTTGACCTTCCACGGCATCATCCTGCGCTCACAGCTTGTCAATCTGCTTATCCGTGGAGTGTGCTATGCCGAGAACCAGTCGGTGAGCGTTTGTGTGTGCGGGTGTGTGTGTCAGCATTCAGGAGAGGGTTGTAACTTTTTTTTTCTTTTTTTTTTTATATCTGTACAACAGTTTGTGTGTGTGTGTGTGTGTGTGTATGAGAGAGAGAGAGAGATGTAAAATAACCATGTACAAAAACATGTTTTCCTACTGGGAGTGCAGGTATGTCTGTATTTAAGTATGGTTTGTTTTTCAGCCAAGTGTTCTCTGGCAAATGTCATTGCATCCCAAAAACTGCTCCCTCAGTCCCTGTGTCCCATCTCTTTCTGTAGAGTGCCTCTCAGCCGCGCCTCTCCTATGCTGAGATGACTGAAGATTACCCACGATTCCCTGACATCCATGACCTAGACTTGGCCCTGCTTAACCCCCGCATGATTGTGGTGCGTACACACACACACACACACAAACAAACACTACACACATGTTCTCTCTTTTGCCCTCTCTCACAGTCTTGCATGCATGCACTCACCTACTCACACACACATGCGTGAGTAGATCTCTGAGTAGGTTATGAGTTGAAGTTTCACCAGTAACACCTCTCTCTTTGTGTGACGGCATATAGAGCTATATATGTGTGTGTGTTTGTGCCTAAATCATCTGATGTGTACCAAGGATTCCATTGTTATTGTAAACTCAATGACTTCTAGAGACTATCCCTGAGTGTGTCATTATAGTCCCTCAGTTCATCCTGTGTTTCCTGCGTATGTCTTTGCTTCGTGTAAATGCAGGATGTCACGCCGTATATGCACCCCAGCCCCTACACAGTGTCGCCCAACACACACGTGTCTCAGGTGTTTAACCTCTTCCGCACCATGGGGCTCAGACATCTACCTGTGGTCAACGCAGTTGGAGAGGTATGAGAACACACACAAACACAAACACGTGTACTACGCCTCTTAACACGATGCTAGCATTAATCTGTGGAACAAGGTCACACTGCAAGGTATCATACTATTCTATGCTACATAATACTGCAGTACACTATAGTTTATATTACCTCACCTTATGCTACTGTAAGGCATAAGGCATTTTTAGCATTAAATAACCCACTGTATTTGGCTATGTGTGACCCTCCACAGCAAAGGCAGTCACATTTTTTCTAAATTAAGTTATGTTTTAATGAAAGAGCACAAAACAAGGTTTCAATTATACCTATATCGATAATATTGGCCAACAAACTACAGAAATAGTGCCATTTATAGTGTCAGGATTTGTAAAATTAGACAAAGAAACGGCTGTGATGTTTACTACTACTGTGATCTGTCACTTTTTGTGACCGTTTTTCACTATTTGTGTACACAAACACCTACGTATATGATCTTGGCTTTATCTGTTATATACGTGAATTTGTTTTGTGTTTATTTGTGTGTTTGTGTGTGTATGTGTGTGTCTGTGTGCATTCGATTTCAGATTGTGGGGATCATCACGAGACATAACCTTACACACGAGTACCTGGTGGCCAAACTCAGACAACATTACATCACCATATGAGTGGAGGGGCCATCCTATGCCAGATTTGTCAGTTGGACTACCCTCGGCCCAGACCCCACTTACCAGCGCAGCACGCAGTGCACACCCACTCCTATTCAGCTTGTTTCTGGCACAACATGGCACCGACCAGTTAGTGCCCCTCCACACACACACAAACACACACACACACACACTCACACACACACATCCAGGGACTGATAGGGTTTGATGTTTGTGTCTCTCTATCCCCAAACCATTGTCCAACTGGAACATGAGCAAAAAGGGTCTAGGGTCAAGGGTGAAGCATCTCCACTACTCCCTCAGCCCAGCTGCTCTCTTTGCGTTCTCATTCTCACTGGAGCACTTTTATGTTCTATTGTGTCCACCTCCGTTTGACTAGTGACCTTTTTATTATTTCAATGGCAGTTGATGTATATGTGTGTGTGTGTGTGTGTATACAGTATGCATTTGCACTACAGACTAAGCAAAACCACTGACATCTCTGGACAGACCAACGAGGTGGAGGAGGAGGAGGATGAAGGTGATGGTGATGTCCATGGCACATCTCATGATCTAAGGGGACCTGTTTCTTACTTCAATCTGATGTTCTGTGAAGCCCTGTGAACACGTTATTGTAGCGTGGATGTGGAGAACGTCAGCCAATAGATAAAAGAACTGGATGTATCCGATCAATTAGACAATACATTTGGCATTATATTATATTATTATGGCATAAACATTACATTAGGCATTACTTTTTCAGTTTTGGTATTTTTAAATGTCCTAAGTTTCAGCTATAATACAGCTGATGCTTCAGTCTTTTATGAGCTGAAAAGGGATTTAAGAACAGGATTTTTCCAGAAGTCACTTGAACTTTGCAAAAATGGATATCAGCCATGAAGCTTTATAGATATCAGGGTTTGCCTCACTAGTTTCTCTCACTGACTGACTCATTTTAGTCACTAATCTAATAGCTTTTACAGTATTAGTTCAAATGCCAGCATCAGTCAGTAGTAAAGGCTATACTAATAGAACTGCGTGTTGGGGACCTGTTTAGAAGGATGCAGACTTGGTCTTTGAACCTTGCATGCGTACCCTCAATACACAAAGATGATATTTGAATTTCAAAAACATTTATTGAACATGAAAAATTGGTAGGCGGGAGTAAAACCATTTATTTAGGTTTTAACAGTACCCATTCGAGTCATTTAACAGTACCTATTCCAGTCCTTTTGAAAAGTTCAGTTCTCATTCTTGTTCCAACATTGGCAACAACATTTACAAGATACATTTGGAAATTATGACCTTGACATTCATGTTCTATTTTGTAAGACTTTAACTGATTGTTGTATCTGCACTCAGAGCATAGAATAACTGACAAATAAGACATATGCCATATACATGTAGTCACTGGTACAGTCCAATGTGAATAATGTTTCAATATGCCACACTATTCAGACATAATCAGTTAGAGATATGAATTATAGAGTAGATGCAAGGCAGATATTGGCACCACAAAGGGATTAAGGCAGTGTTAAGTGTAGATATGACGAGAAGGAACAAAACCCTTGATGAACAATGATGGCACATATTTATCACGTATGGCATTCCTTTGTGTTTGTTATGGTTTGTATTTTATATTGTTTTATTTAAGAGATTATTTTCACTGTAAAATATTTTGGGCTTTATTTGCTGCAGCTAACATGAACTGTTGGAAGTGCTTTAAGAGGATGAAATATGTGAACATTCCTGTTTTATTTTGTATCATAATTTCAAGCAAAGGTGTTAAAAGATATAATTATTTGATGTAGCCATGATTGTTTTATTATTGTCATTTTTGTGTACATGTAGTACGTCTGGGCCATGATGTCTGTGCGGTTGCACACGTCCTGCATTCGTCTGACTTGAGAATGGTCCTACACTGATCTGAACCAGTTCCAGACCAGACTCACTCAGGTTTGGTCCCATCTGGGCTTGTGGAACATACTTCAGGATCAGCAATTGTTTTACATGCAGCAGACACAAGTCAGATGCTGAGATGCATTCAGATTTGCAATCAAGGCAGTCATATTGTGAACATTTACAAGCAGTTTTTCATTAATTCTCTTTAGATATTCACTACATGGATGCTGGTTTACTAGTAATAATTTGGAATTTATAATTTGGAATCTTTGCATAGCATTCAAAAGTAACTGTTCAAATAAATGTGGAATTTGTGTGCATCTCAGTCATGGGCCAGTCCTAGTTCAGATCCGTTCCCAAGTCAGCTTGAGGGTGCGTTCCCCAAAAGCATTGGTATGTGTGTGCATGTGCACATGTGTGTGCGTGTGTACTAGAAAGATAAAAAGAGAGAGTGCTCAAAATAATGGTCTTGCTGGGCTCCAGTCATATCAGGTTCTCAGTTGTTCAGTGAGGCTTTTGAGGAGCGCACCGCTATACAGGATGATGTGTTCATGACAGACTGGTTAATCATCACACATTCATACAGCACAGTCCAGATGTGTTGAGAGTGGATGTTGGTGCCGTGGGGTCATGGCTGACATTTGGCCCAGATATGGTGCAGTCTGATGATGTCTCGGTCAGATGAGAGTGAAATTGGTTCAGCATGACGCAACTCTCAGCATATGATCTATGACGTGTGTGTGTGTGTGTGAGAAAGAGAGAGAAATGTGAAATGAGAGAAATGGAGAGCGAGTGAGACTGATATCCTGTCATGATGAGTTTATGTTAGCTGTGCATCTGTCCATGTTGCTTCACTCCAGAGCTAATGCACAGTGTGTATTTTTATGTGTAGAGGGACATACCACTTTGCCAAATGACAATATGTGTGTATGTGTGTCTGTTTCAAGTGGTTGGAAACTGAGAAAGTGTGTGTGTGTGAAAGAGAGAGAGAGTGAATGAATGACCGAGCGAGTGAGTGAGAAAATGAGAGGGTGCTGGACAGTGAGACTGTAATAGTTCTAGTCTAATGTAATTGCAGTTTTGCAACTTTTGTGCTTGTGGAGGCCACTTTTACACCTCGTTGACCTTGTGTGGTGGGGCTGGCCTCTGAGGTGGGTGTGGTTCATGAGGCTTTATGATAATGGTGGTTTCAAGGTCCTAGAGACCCTCATCCTGTGCCTTGACTGTCTCCCTTCCAAATAAAGAGCTCTCTGTGTCCATCAAGATGACAAACTGACCTGTCTGTATTTTTCCTGAGTGAATGAACAAATAAATCAATCAGTCAGTCAATCAATCAATGGTCAATTGAGTGGATAGATACATTTTGATGGATAGAGTAATCTAAATATGACAAATGACATATCCAAGACCATAGGTCAAACCATGTAATAGATCTCATGTAAATGAGGGCAGTGTGCTCGCATGGCCATGAAGTGTGTGTGTGGCCTGACCTGGCCTAATGTGTCCTGATGTGACGGGTCTGTTCAGCTCCAGAAGCTGCCTTTCATGTCCCACCATCTCTCCACCACTTTTGCTTTTTTTCTTTCTTTCTTTGGTCTCATGTTTTTCTTGCTGTCTAATGTTTATCCGTCTCCCTTTACCTTCTTCTTCCCACCATTGCAAAGTATTTCTCCCATTTTCACTACCCTAGAATGTGGACAGAATTCTGTTGTATGATGTTTGGTGGAATCTGTCGTTTCTGTATGGACCCCTTTTTAATGTGACAAGCATGAAAAGCTCTACTGGCACAAGCTTTATATCAGACTAATGAGTATGGATTGTTCAGGACATCCTCTCTTTCCACAGTAATCTCTGGTGTGTGTGTGTGTGTGTGTGTGTGTGTGTGTGAGAGAGAGAGAGAGAGAAAAAGAGAGACTGTGAGTGACTCTGATGCAGGCCAGCGGGTCATAATTGAGAGAAACAGGAGTGGACGTGTGTGTTGGTGTGTGACGGGCAGGATGGTAAGTGTGTGTGATATGCAAAGGAAGCCAGTTCATTTAAGCTGTCGCTATGCATTCACCTTTTGTCAGGCCACATCCATTCAGTTTTTATATTATTTTTTGGACCACAAAGCACTTGCTTGTCAGCTCAGTGTTTTGTGTGTCTGTGTGTGTATGTGTGTACCAAACACATAAATTAGCAGACAAGCTAAAGTACCTGCTTGTTACAGCTTTTAAAAAAGATCCTCGGGAAAGTAGTATCACTGTATCACAGATACAAAGAAGTTGTTGAGGAAATGATGGGCTGTTTATTCATAGTTGGGCAGAATAAACAGCACAGCACTGCAACAACACTATTAACTATATATAAGTGTGCAGTATTCCTGAGCAGCTTCTGTAATGATACTTTGATAATATTGTACTTACTATATATTTTGCATTAGAGGTGTGATTCTGCACCAGTCAGTTGAGTAGGCTAACCCTTGGTGTATAGAGTTTGTAAAAATGTCCAGTCCAGAATTACAAGAGCCATCAAATTCTTTGATTCTACTGGATCCTTCTGTGCTATATGGCACATGCATGCTGTGTGGTGTGTGCATGTGTTTGTGTGTGTGTGTGAGAGAGAGAGAGAAGAGATAACAAGCAAACAAGGTCTCTGAAGGTTGGAACAATCATTGTGTTCGTTGTCACACATGGCACCTCAAGCTCCAAGTGAGCTTCAGACACTATAGGGGGCTGGGGGGTGTTTGTTGGGGTAAGATAGAGAAATGAGGTCGGTGGCGGGCAGGAGGCATGCTTTGTTCTGTATTGAGAGAAAACCCATTGTGAGCATGCCAAAACAAAAGGAAATCAAACTAAATTGTGACAGGCCTCCAAACCGCTGAGTGTTGTTCACTCTATGACGACATGGCCAGCATGTGCTTTTGATAGATCCTGTGGACCTGGTCCACACTAATGTCACTTACAACCTTAGTTTGCTTTGCTGAGAGAAATGGCGTCTTGTTTCCTGTCAGGAGAGGTCTGGCTGTCTAATAGCCTGCTGAGGTTTTGTCTGGGTGTAGACCTAATTCAATTCAATTATACAGCGCCATATACAATAGAATCGTCTCGTGGCACTTTACAGACCTTGACAAAGAGCACCAAAGAGCAATAGGGGCAAGGAGAAACTCCCTTGTTCAAGAATTGATTGGATTGGATTGCTGGAACCAGGTCCTGTGGTCTGATGAGATCAAGACAAACTTGCTCGGATGCTGTCCAACATGTGAGATGGCACCATGGTAAGCACCAAGACAACTGTCTGGTTTGGTGGTGGTACATCCTGGTCTAGGGCTGCATGAGTGCTGCTGGGTCTAGGGAGCTGTGGTTCATAGAGGGAAACATCAATTCCAAGTAGAGCATGACCCGCTCTCTTCGGAAACTGGACCACATGCATAGCATGGCAGTTTTACAGCATAATAATGACCCTAAACACACCTCCAAGATGACAACTGCCTTGCTGAGGAAGCATTTTGTTTAGTGCATAGGGGTTAAGGCAGTGTATAATAATGGTGCGCAAACAAAATATTGACAGTTTGGGCAGAATTAGGATATGTTCGCTGCGAGGTGTACTAACTTTTGTTGCCAGCTGCTTAGACATTAATGGCTGTATGTTGAGTTTTCAGACAATAAATCAATACTGCTATACAAGCTGTACACTTACCTTAAGTTGTATCAAAGTTTCATTTCTATAGTGCTGTGCCATCAAAAGATCAGGAATATTTGCAAAAATGTGAGGGGTGCACTCAATTTTGTGAGATACTGTATCATCATAACTTTGTTTTTTATCAGAGTTTAAACATAAGAAATGATTTGTCCTCCAGGTTTTAATGTCTCTGAGACAGGCATGAAGTTTAGTTATTGGTGTACAGTCATTAGGCTGCATGGAAAGGTATAACTGGGTGTGAACTGCGTAGGAATGGAAAGTAATGACATGTTTCCTTATAACAGATCCCAGGAGTAGCATGTAGAGGGAGAATAACAGGGATCCTAGCACTGAACCTTGGGGTACACCAAACTTTACTTTGGTGTGGCATGATGATTCATTATGAGCATGTACAAACTGGTAACGACCGGAGAGGCACGAACCCGGGCTAATGCAGAAACTTTGATGTCAATCGTGTTCAAGCCTATGTTGGATGCATTGATGCCTTGGTCAATGGTGTCAAAGGCAGCACTAAGATCCAAAACGATTAGTTATATATGAAGAGTTTGGTTCCAAAACGCTATAAATCCATTTCTTAAAATATTTAAGTCATGTTTTTAAATTGTGTATTTCAGTAATTATTGATCAAACCCCAATTATGTTGATTTTATTATGCAAAATAAATCCAAATCCATAGATCCAGTGATATATCTGAAAAACTACATTTTGAAAAACGATTTCTGAAAATTCATTAAAATGGTGGATATAGTGTTTTGAAACCAAACTCTTCATATATCCATTAGTATTTTAATTAATTCGAATTTTATTTTTTAAATTAATTTCTGATATATTGGTGGGTATAAATGAGCCAAGGTATGCTACAGGTGTACAGGAACTTGCTGTAATCATCGGAGGGGATACAACTGGATTTGATACAAGGGAGTTGTTTATCTTAACTCTTATTCCTACTTTTTGTTAGGTGGGATACTGTGTTGAATGAATGAATTTTTGATAACATTTTTGTTTAGAAGTAATAAATAACATGTTGATTTGGCATTGTTAAGTTCTTATTTATACTCATATTTATATCAAAGCAAGGCGGAACACTTCAAGATTAGTGGCATACCATTTTCTTTCAAGTCTATGCACAGCTTGTTTCATTGAGTGAGTCTGTGTGGCCGCTAGCTATTTTGAGCCCTCTGAGAGAAGATAATTTTGGGCCCCCCAAACATTAATTATAATATTAAATTGTTCCTGGGGGTCTAACCTAGGGTTATTTCACAGCAACCATTTTTCTAAGAAGTTGCAGGGTAAGCACAGGTGTTATTAATGACAACCAATAAGGATCTGATTCTGCTACACTGAATCAGTCTTATTGGCTGTTATTAATAACATCTGTGCTTACCCTACAAGTTCTTGGAAAAATAGCTGCTGTGAAATGGGCCCATTCTGCCACCTGGACCAAATTCTGGTTTGTCAGGGGCAAGTGACGGTCAATGTCACCAGTGTCAACCTAACTGGTGCAGTGGAGCATGGACGTCTGTAAGATAGTGCATTATTATTCCCACAAGCATGGAAGTAGTACACATGTTAGCCTGTTGCATGGTAATTTACACCTCTCCTATATATATATATATATATATATATATATATATATATGTTTTTCTGAACTAAGAAATTTTGGCAGGTCCATTCATAGATTTTAATTGTTCCTTTTACATCAAATTACTATTGTGGCTTTATGTCATCTACTGGTGGTTGTTGCATTTTAAGTTAAAGGTTAAGCTATGTTCAACTGAGTCTAACCAATGCAGATATCCCTATAGGGTAGTCATTGTGTTAAAACTGCTGCGGCTCACCAGTAACCTTTAATCCCTTCCGGTGACACCAGGTGATGATGGGACTTCATCAGGCGGATGGGGTGGTGGGCAGGTGACAGGTATATCGCTGAGTGTGCTACGCTAATTATCCTGTGCTGTTGGTTGGGTGCTAGGGGTTACCACTCTGTGGAACCATGTTGCTACTCTGCCATAGGCTCCTTGTCTGACTGACTGTGCAGAAGGTTCTCATTTCTTGGTCACCACACCACACTGCTGCCTGCCTGACAGTGTGTGAGATTTTGATGAAGTAGCCTAAGACATATGATGTGTAAAAAGAGAAAAATAAATTAGATGTTTCTATAATTACATTGGTTGTGTGTATGTGTGTGTGTGTGTGTGTGTGTGTGTGTACATGTTTTGTTGGCCGAAGACAGTCATGCACTAGGGTTTATGGAGTAATACGTGTGAAAATGTGCTCGATAGAGCTTGATTCAGGACAGGTGTTCAGATAGTAATAAGACTAATGAGCCTTAGATTGTTTTTTCTGCCCAGTCCTCTCAGCTCTTCTTTCTTTCTCTCTCCCTCGGACAAACTCTCTCATTCCTCATCACATAAACATATATGTATATTTTGTATGCACATATCTAAAGTTTTTTTTAAGAGCAATATAGACTATGTCTGTATTTTTTGTTGAAGTAAGCCTGTGTATAAATGTGAGCTTGCCAGGCAGTAGGGCCAGGCCACCATATCCCAGGACACTAGAATTACAAGACAGCTCCCAGAGGTGAGTCTGTTGAGTTTTATTTATCAGGAAAGGATGAGCATAGAACAGAAACATGCCTCAACAAGACTTTAGAGACACAACAGAGAAAATAAGAAACCACTTCCACCCCCTTCATTTTCCATACCAGGACAATATGAAAATGGACATAACATATAGTGGAACCACAACACTGACTCCATTTGTGTTTGTTTATTGATAAAGCCGATTTCACATTAAGCCAAATCCAAAATCATCATGGCCATGTCTTCAACCTAAACAGAAAGAAAGCAAAAATATAAGTACTTATTGAAGTGATTTGTCTTAAGTGAAGTAATAACAACAAACAATTTATCAGACTATCTGATGGCTAAATGAGTTAAGTATTCAGGGGGAGAAGTGGCATCTCTATTTCTGGAGAAAATAATGGTTAATAATAGTTATGTTAAAGTTACTGGAGGCTAGACGGTAATGATCCATGATGTTCTATCACAGCTATTGAGCGTAATGTAGTGACTGCTCCCAACATATATGCCCTCCCTCCACCCTGGCATCCTCACAGCCTTTGCATTATGCCTGTACACATGCATCTATGCAAGAGCAGGGAGCTATTTGATTGAGCACAACTTTGAAATATACATCCTTTCTTTTCAACAGAACATTGCCATTCATTGAAGGTTTATCATATTAAATGAGGCATCTGTACTGTATTAAATTTGTTCATTCATGTGGCACCTTTTAGTTGGTAATCAGGATTCTCGAACCAGAGAAGTCAGTTGTGGTTCAACTGCTTTGTATGTGTGTCCTGTGTACTCTACTGTGACATTGCACACAGAATGGCATTCACTATATACTTTGTGTAAATGTTAAACTGCTTGCTACTGGACATCCACAGACAGTAATTTATGCTCACCATTGAGTGACAGTGGTCCCAGCAATCAGTGCAAATCAGTATTTCACCACTAGAGTTAACTAAAATTCCATAGAAGTCTAGGGCCTGGCTTTTGTATTGGTCACCAAGTCACTCCAGAAAAATCCACCAATAAGACTCCACTGGGCCTCATGTTATCAGCGCTGCTATGTGTAAATGTGAAGTATGATGTCAGCAGTACTAAAGCTCAATGGCTTAAAAGCCCTCCCCTGAAACTTGTGCTCTACACAGAAAACTCTGCTGTCTTTTAGTCCTGTTTTCTCAATGGCGTGAGATGGCAAAGCCTTCTGCTAGTGAGTGTGCTTATGATTTAATCCTAGTCTTCCTCCTAGACTTTGTCCTGAGCTTAGGATAAGTGGGGACACTGGCATTTAGCCAGTAAATCTATGCACAGGCAAGAGCTGGTGTTACTGAAGCTGTGTGGTGCTGTGGCCTTGTGGTACCTCGGCTTGTGTTGCAGCCCAGTCCGCTAGATGTTCCGATCCGATCCAGTCTGCCTCCAAAGCAGGCAGAGAAGCTTTTGCTCCGGGCAGCCAGGAGGAGGTCCTGCAGCCGGTTCCTCTGGTCCTTGATGTTCTGCATGTTCTGGACAGGTACCTGTGCCTGGCCTGCATCTTCGGACTGAGACCTGGGACTTTCCTGCGGGCCTTCCCAGACCTGGCCCACCTGGCCAGGGTCAGTCTGTGGGCTCTGCTCCTCATAGTCTGCCCCACCTTCAGCCCCTTCAGCCTGAGCCAGGGTGTCCTCCAGCTGCAGTAGAAGAGTCTGGCACACCATGCACATGCAACACATCACTCATTCAGGTGAGACAGCAGGGACTGCTATGTAACACACCACTGCAAAATGGAATTTTACACAATTCCTGTCTATTCCTATTCCTGTTGTTTATAGGATGCCATTCCCTTCCAGCGTGAAGCAGTGGAATTGTTTGGCATGTCATTATATCATTACTGTAAATTTAAAAAACGTCTTGAAACCGTCAAAAATTATTTGCTCCCATTCTCTGTCTCTCTCTCTCTCTCTTTCTTCTTTGTCTTTGTGAAATAACAGTGAGGCAGCACATTCAATAAAAACTTTTTTACATTGAAGTCCACTGAGATGCATAAGCTCCCTAAATGTGTCTTTTCCCTCCAGAGCAGACGAGTATTAGATCTCAACTAAAAGCTTTAGTTGACACAACCAATGCTAGTGGCTTGAGGTCTGAATGCACTGGCAGACTGTCTGTGTGACCACATCAACATGAACTGAGTTCCCCTGTGATGTGTTTATTAATGGTGAGACAGTCTTTTGAGAGATAAATATTCTGTATCTTATTACTTGCCTTTCTGTTGGTTTCATCTAGATGTAGTCCCTCGCATTCTGTGTAATGAATCCTTGTATTCATTTCTTTCGCTGTGATAAACAACATAATATCCTCCTCTGTGGTTCCTCTCCAAATCTTAATTAACAACTGTGTTTGTTATTGGATAACATGAATTATATACTAGCATGGCATGTCCCCTCATCACTGGTCACTGGTATATGAAGATTTTACCAGCATATCTAACAAGTGAAGAACACCTGACCTTTCATAAACCAATGATGTGAGCAATGACTTTTTTTCTTTTCTTCCTCTGACTGTTCATAATTTTTTTCTTCTCATTTCTCTCCTTTGATTATTTTTTGTCTTTTTATTTTATATTTTCTCTCTCTCTCTCTCTCTCTCTCTCTGCCTTTCTCTCTCTGTGTTGTCCTTTATTTGCTTCCTTTGGCTAGATGGCCTTCTTAAATATCATAAAGGTTAACGGTTAATGTTAACTATTCATTCCCGCTACCACACACACACACACACACACACACACACACACACACCACCAGCACCACCACCACCACCACCATCTCTATCAGCACCATGTCAGTGCTCCCTTAGCCCCTCAGTCACGCGCCAGTGGCTTAGCACCTAGCATTCGGGCTGACGTCTTTTGCTCTCTCTCTCTCTTTCTCTCTCTCTCTCTTTCTCTCTCTGTCTCTCTGTCTACCTCCCTGCATCCCTCCGTGTGAATGCACGTCTTACCTTTAGCTTGGCTAGGCTGTTGGATGGATAGGGTCTGCTCAGGAAGTGGGCCATCACAAGCATCTGTTGACAAAGCAGAATCAGCAACCCCGATAAAACTATTAGCCGGACCATGGTTAGTGTTTCACCCCAGCACTGCTGTCGCACCACGTCTTGCACTCTCTGGGCTGGCGATTGTCCCGTGGAGGGTTTTTATAGGCACACCATGGACACTTGTCTGTCTGCCGTGTCATCTTTTCAGCGAGTGTCTGAAGAGCATTCTGACACCTTTTTCTGATAAGGGCAGTGAAAGATTTCCTTTTTAAGTGGCCCGTCAGGAGGTTTGTGTGAGTGCATTGTGTGTTGTAGTGTATGTGTGTGTGTGTGTGTGTGTGTGTGTGTGTGTGTGTGTGTGTGTGTGTGTGTGTTTGTAGTTGCTGTCGTGACGGCCCGGACATAAGCACCAGCATTGTGACCCCAGGATCAGTCTTGAGAGGTGAGCTCACACTGCCTCTCACTCCTAACACCAATACCTCACATTCTCCACATACCCAAACTTGCACAAAGCTCAAGGGCTATCTTCATCCCAAACTAAACATAGCACACTGCCTTACAATCATGTGAGTCTATTCTGACGTACTGGAACCATTGTAAACTGTAATTGATTTCAGGTATTACTGCTTTTTCTATGGCTTTTGGTGTGTTTCTTGACAGAGATCCACAGGAACTGTGTAAGCAATAATGATTCTTGCTACATACTTGTCTGTCATTCATGTCTGAATGCAATGACTATGAATGTAATGAGTTCACAATATGAAAGCCAAGTGTTTCATACAGTTGTATGGTTGTTTCTCATTTGTGAGTGTAAAAATAACCATGCCTGCACTGGTAGGGGGCAAGTTCTGGCATAAGTGAATGCAGCATCCGTACCACGTTTGGGTACGAATGTCCACATTGACCTGGATTTTAATCTGACCCAGAATATCTCAATTTCAACCTCTTTCTCTCTTTCTCTGGTCATTCTTCACTGTTTCATCTGAGGGTAGGCACAAAACCCAAATATGCTTCAAATGCTGCTCTGGCTGTGTTACTGGATCACATCATTCAGTTGTTCACTGAACAACTAGTTGGAGCAATGTTAATGAGCCCCAGTGACATGTGACATTAAACACTTCCATACCTTAAACTTTATTTCATTACTACCATGCTAATGATGCTTACCACCAATGCTCATAGTTGGTCAAAATGATGTCTGGTTTAATGTTTGGTCTAGTAAGAACTTAATAGGTTATGTTCTGTCCACCTTTTCCTGTTTGATCTTCCCAATGCATTTGTCATCTATGGCTCTGTATTCTGGATCTCATAAGGTGGTATTATTTTTGTTCAATGACTCTTGGCCATTGGACCTAGCTGTGGCGAATTCTCAGTGTATGACCCCAAACTCGCTGGTGTAGCATTTTCAGGTTCTGTTCTGCATTACAAAGCATTGTCATGAGCTCACTGTATTGACATTGTGAAGCTATTTAGTGAGATAATTTAGATGTTTGCTGAGTTGCTAAACTAAATGAGGACATGGTTTTTAGTGAGGTCCCATTTCTAATCAGTTTAGTAACAAACAATATCCAGGATTTCCATAGCTTCTTGAAAGAAAAAAAATATTACAGGGCCCCTAAAAAAGACATTCACATATAGCAATAACTTGTCACTGAAAATGCTTGGATATTTATTTATATTATTAAATAAATTGTCATGAAGATTTCACCTGGTGTAGAGAGAGACACTTTTTTAGACATTGTTTTTTGATGAAAATACCTTGCAAACCCATTTATCTCATTTAGTGGTACACCCCTCAATACACCCCTTATGTCAGTGGTTGAACAGTTTGGTGCATTTCAGGAAGCTAAAGATCCTTGAATCCTTGATGTGTCGTCAGGAACAACTCACTGTGGGAACCCTGACAGCAACATCTTCACAAGAACTTGTTAGGAAGCCTAGACACCTAGACAAGGATTACAACTTTAATGATGTGGTTATTTCATGAGAATGAATCAGATCTATCAAACAATTCAGTGGAATTATGAAGCAGTTCTAAAAAAAATAACAGGAAAAAAGTCACAGGATTCCCGCATGTCCTGGAAAACCTGGAATTTTAGGAAAACCAGAAATCCAGTATAAAAGAGAGGAGTCCCACAAACCAGTCCATAGCCCTGTAATTCATGGTCACAGAGTTCTGTTGGTAGGAAAATGAATGGGTAAAACTGGATTTAAATTGAACAGACATTAACTGAATGGGACACTGACTTTCCTATGACCCATTCATTTAACATTAGCTGCCAATTTGCTATTCAGATCTTCTGGTTCTTTGCCTTGTAGATGGCACTGGTCGACTTCAAGCAACAGATTAATTCATTCACACCGAAGTCTCTTTTCCAGGCATGGAAACCCCCTTGAGAATCGTACACTCCTACTCCCAATCATTCCAGCATTGGTAGGTGTGGGAACCTCGAGTTAGTAGCTAATGCTCCCTCTGGCGCATGCATCACAAGGGCCAGTGGCCTTCCCACTATGTGCCATCTTGAAACTGGCAGTGTAGAGCCTGGATATCCCTGGAGATGGCCTATCTCCAGCTTCGCTGTCCGTGGTCCTGAAATCCAAGCTGCGCTGACGGCCTGGAATGCCTCCAACTTTCACATCCTTTTTATATTTTACTATATTTTAAATATGTCTACTTTCTCGTTTTTTTATAAAGGCAGACGTACATGGTAAAGTCACCTACGCTTTTAGAATGATACATGGACAAATCAGGACAAAGCAGTCAGAGAAGAAACGACTTGTTATAAGTTGTAAACATTTATTTAATCGTTTATTCTGACCCATAACAAGTGCTGTGAAGTAAATAGAGTAAAACAAAACAGTTCATGGGCATATATAAGAGGATCACAACTTCAGTTCAATAAATATCAAAATAAATATGTAGAAATACGAATACATTTCCAATTCATGATATGTAAAAGGCGTGTCGCTTCCAGTTTTTCCATTAAGACTTCATCTTCTCTTCTGATCTGCAATTATAAAGAAAAGAGAAAGCAATAAGACGGGGCAAACATCTGACTTTGTTCATATGACCAGATCCATCTTAACCAGAAAGTATGTGGCTGTTGTATGTATTTTTGTCATTGAGTGAACTTACTGCTACGTCCAACAGTGTTGCATCCGAGTGAAGTCATAGAACCGATCCTTTCCATGCGCCTCCCGAAGCATGCCGAATATTTCTTTGGGGAGTCGCTCCGGACGGCTTTCAAGTCGCGGGCCGAGAGAAAATCTTTCACATCAGCCACACTCAGTCCAGGCTGCTGGACATTCTGGGGTTGGTTGTAGTCCTCCTCCTCGGGCAGCGAGGTGTCCACAGGCACGTTCGCATCCCTCTGTGCAGGAAAGCGGTCAGAGCTAACTTGTGTCTGTTCAGGGATAGATTCCTCTAGTCGGCGAAGAAGGACCTGTTGCGGAGAATAACTCGATTTAGAAAGAGGACAACTGCACTTTCATCCATCCCCAGAGAACAAAGTAATTGTATTTAGAATGCTTGCTATCGTGTCAGTTTCCCCCCACCATATCCCCGATATACAATCGATAGAATTAAAACTTACTTTTAAGATGTCTATATCTTCACTGGATATGATCTCACTTGGTACCGGGTGGCCGTTCAGCAGGTGCAAGTTCACGAACGCAAAGTAGAAAGCAATTGGAATGTTGAAAAGCTGCATTTTTCTGTGTACACTATTTTCCCAAAGACCAGGAGAATCTTCTTCAGTCCTAGTGGTTTCAACAGCAGTAGCTGTGTTGCCTGTAGTATTGCTTGATGTTTTCTCTTTGTCTGATTTCCGAGGCCACTGTCTTTTATAGTGAAAAGTTTGACACGCATAGCTATGCGAGGAATGAAAGCTGCATACCGACACCTCATCGCGATAAAGGGCCCTGTCGGAAATACGTCCTTATTAAGCTTTGCCTTCAGTGATAAGGCGCATACCAATGACATCGGCAACCCTGTACTCCTCGCGTCCGCTATTACCGGTAGACTACTTTGTACTCTAACATGATGTGCATTACGTGGCTGGCACCGCTTCTTTACGATGAACAAAAGTATAGGCCCCACATTGCACAGAATAGCAGAAGCGGAGGCTTGGAAGAAGGTGACATTTACGCACAATTATATGAACTGTACACCAAGGAATTAAAGATGACTCATAGCTTCATTCATTACATAGGCTATGTACAAGCTAGACAAGCGGTAAAACAGTACATATTGTTGAAATTGTGCTGGAATTCGCCCTGTCTGTGCAAACTGATGCGGTTTCCCGGTAAGACCGATAACGGGCCTAAGAATAACCATGCCGACCTCCGTGAAAAGGGAATCACTTAGCAATGAGGTCACTCTTGTTTGGCATGGTGCCTGGTGATGGATTGCGCGATCCCTTCAGTGGACATAGATAACGTTATTAAATAATTCATTCACTGTTCACTCCAGTCATTCCCAAAATGCAGGATGTGCAGTTCATGGGCGATGATTAGGATACCGGGTCTGATCAAATTTACAAACAAAATATCTGTTGTACCAGCGGCGGCCTATACCAATTGCACGGTGTCGCCCAGGGCCTTACACCCTTTCTGGATAGCTCAATACATGTACAAAGAACTCCGTCATTGCTGTGCAGATCCATGTGTATGTTTGTACATGCTGCGTGCAGTCACTGTGTGTATCATGCTACAAAAATATTTACGATTAAAAATTTCAGATCTATTCCAGTTGACTCATAGACTGCAGGCGGCTAGTTTATATGAATGTGCTATGGCTGAGTTCTTAGTCAGAATGGTACAGCCAGAATGGTGACGGCTACATGTAATTATGTATTAATGCCATATTAACTGACTGTCTTGTGGACACATGCTTATGATTTTGAGTCAGTGATGCAAACCCAAATCCAAACAACAATAATAAAATGTCAATGGTGTTTTAAGAACCATATTTTAGCAGCATTTAGCAGCATTTGAATGCACTCGAGGCCTAAATACACAAATAATAAAACTTGACAATAATTGTGCATTTTTGTAATTTATATTAAAAGGCTTAAGCAAACGATTTTATAATCCACTTTTAATGTTTTATTAACTTTATAGTCATTTGAAGATGTAAACAACAAACAGAAAGTGCCTGTGTGTAGTGTATCAAAGCATAGAAGTTCGGGTGGCAGATGAAATCACGTGTTGGCCCTTATAAATATTGGATATATTTCTGGTGGACGCAGGAGGTAGAGCTATCTAGAGGATATGTTCCAAAGTTCAGAATCCTGCTCACTTTTTGAATATCCGCTTGATTTTCCCTGAAACACAATTTTTAAAAATGCATTAGTGGACAGCCAGTAGTATTCAATACGTTCGGATGGCCTTTGCCATTTGATGTCGGCATGTTCATGTTCACGATTTCATATGATTTGTAAAAGCTGTATAGTTTGGGGTTTTGGCGTTGACGGAGTGGAGCTCTCCGGCTGCCGTGCCACATTTAGCTATGCAAACGCCGTGCGTAAAAATGCCATTACGCACGCGTCAAATACACATTTAAGCAGCAACTTGAAAAATTATTCAGCATGCTATGAATGCTTAGAAGACTGATGTGGATGGCATCTGGTGTTGGTAGGTGAATATGCGCTAGAAATAGACAATTTACCCCATTTCATCGTGTTACATCTAAGACCACTCCATGTGCCAATCTTGTCCAATCGGCTGCCGAAGCAGCTGCTGGATCTGGCGGTTCTTGATAGGTCTCGTAGTCTAGACAGCACGGCGCCATCAGCGGGCAATCTGTTGGGTGAATCCACTACCGCTGTGTCCTCTGTAAGCTTGTAGCCGCGTTTCCCTCTAAATCCTCGCCACTGTTCCCATCAAACTGTTGAAGGACGCCTCTTTTCTCGCTGTCCGTGAGCTGGACTTGCAGCAATTTGATTAGGTCTTTAAAAATAATGATTATATAATCATTTTCATAAGATAATGCATCGAAACGGCATGGTGTACCTTAAATGATCAGAAATGATATATAATTCACATTAATAAGAAACTTCATTTTGGAGGTTCCGCTCTTGGTCCCGTTTGAATTTGCACATGGGCTTAGAAGCCCCTCCTGACCTTTTGTGTGTCCAGCTCTTGCACTTGACCTCTTCGGTCCGCGGGGCTTCCTCGCACACAGATTTGCACTACAATCAGAATAAGACATCCGGCAGAGAAGAGAGACTTGGCCATCGCGTTAAATCACAGAGCTAGGCTGCGCTCAGCGTGTGAGGTGCGCGTGTGTTCTGCCGCTGGAGTTTGTAATAAGTGAGAGCTTATGATTGTGATTTTTATACCGTTCCCATTGGCCTTATCTCTTTCTCTGCTCATTGTGTCAGAGATGAGCTTTGCATGTCAGCGCCTTTCCATGATGAGAGCTCGAAGTCCTGTCTTTGGACCAACTCCTTTGTAGGAGTAGGTTACTGAACATATTGTTGACAGGGGCCTGTTCAACAAAAGACACGAACCATATTCTGACTATTGATAATGACAGAATGATAGTCATTTTTGGGGACATATGATGGTTCAGCGAAAGGATTTGTCGACACTTTGGGAGAAATTCAGTTCAGACAGTTCTCGTCAGTATCGAAGATGTGCAAAACCCACAGTCAAAATAAGTAAATGAAATTCTGGGTTCTGAAGTTTGATTACATGTCAATTACACATTTCCTTCGAGGAAGGTCATTTAATTGTAGGGTACTGGAGGATTGAATGAATTCACTGGTTACGGAAAAATACATCAGATTAAGCATAAACGATTTTATTATGCAAAATATTTATTTTACTGCATTACAGTCATCCCAGAACTACAGGGCTCAGAAAAGAAATAAATAGATAGACAGATACAACCGTTAGATAGAACCATCGGCCAGTTTCATTAAAAAAGTATGTACATCTTTACGGTCATTTGATATAACAAATAATATATGAACAAAAAAGCAATCGAGGTTAAATACTTCAAACAGAACTCAGTTGTAAACGCGCATTCAGCTCAGTCACTTAGTCCTTCTGCCCGAAGACTTCAAGTAAGGGGTGTGTGTGCCCGAATCCTTGCCATCACAACCTTCAAAAATGAAACAAGACACTGTCATTGTCACCAACACGTCCTTTATTATTGTCCACACGAAATCTTGACTTAAATGTTTAAAAAGTAGAACTGCTAAATGGGTTGACAGAAAATGAATACCTTCATATTACACCGTTCTTTCTTAGTGCCGCACATACTATGACACTACATTCTGTAATTACAGGTTTATTTCAATTGTCTGGATTTTTTAAATTCTTAATTTCTAACCTACCTTTTGGTTTAGCAACCCAAACCGCTAAAAGAGCCTATTCTCTCCAGACGCACTCCGAAGCAGCTGCGCAGTCCGCCCTTCTTGAACCTGCTCCAGGAGCGCTTGGACGTGGATAGGATGTCGTTGAGGAGGCGCGCGAGTGCATTCTCCTTGCCAGACTGCGCGGGATCTCCCTCCTCGTTCTCCCAGGGGTGCCCTGTTGCCCCCGCACTGTAATCGCTCTTCTCTGGGCTCAAATCCTTCCCTTCCACCTCGGATTCATTCAAGCCGAAGTACGGTCCAACCGCCTCGTCCTCTAGTAGTTGTTTCAAAGTCTGTAAGACGCCGGATTAAGCGTAGAAAAAAACAATTAGCAATTGTTAATGACAAAAAAAATAATATCCTTCCTCAGTAAATTAACAATAAGTAATTGCGCACCCCAATCCCACACAAATAAAGGGAAAACTGTCACTGAACTCACCTGTAGACTAGATATCGGTTTGGCCCCAACAATATTCAAAATCAGAAGTGAGGACAGGCAGAGAAGTGAGATGTTTGCAATCATGGTGATGTTGTTGGTCCTGATGGTGTCGTGCGCAATTAGACGTCTGATGCGCTTTGCCAAAACCTCGTCGCCAGGTGCGCTCTTTTATATGTCCTGCTTTCGTCATCAGGGCTCGAGAAAATGATTAACTCCATGGCTCAGGAGGGGAGAGAGTAAATCAGAAACATTACGCTTCGTCTGACCGAGGACCCCACCTCAATTGACCAGATACTAAAGCGGTGACTTGAAGGGGTCTCTCTTCACAATTGCGCTAAGTGGCACGAATCAAGTGCAACTGCCACTCCAGAATCAATGTCTTGTGACCAGGTGGGCTGGAGACCGGGATGCTTCACCAAAGTGGCAAAGCCAGTAAAGAGACAAATAACTATCGGGCTGACACCTACCACATGCTGTTTCAGCTAGTTAAATATAGCGTTGCGCATCTCATGAATCTATTTGTTTTTCGGTTTACATTTAGCAGCGTCTACTCAAGCAATCTTTAACTACCATGTACATCACCAGGTCAAAGTGATCGTGAGCTTCAGCCCCTGTGTTTAGATTTCTCTGATATTTTATAAATGAACAATAAACCAGCCCTTTAGCTGGTTTATGGATGGTGGACGGATGTTCATCAAAGTTACTCAGTACCACATGCCCAATAACAACAAAACCAAAATCATTTTGCTGCATTATCCTCTAATATGTACTCTGTAGTGAGGAACAGCATTGTGATGCTCATAAAGACATTGTTTATGATGGTGAACATCTCAAGGGAATTGATTCCTCAGTAAGGAGTAAATAAGTAAGCAAGGATCCTTTTGTAATCCTACACTTGGTGTGTTCTGTTATTTACAAGTCTACCTGTGTTCATTATTAATTTCATCATTCTGACATGGGAAGCCCAGGAGCAAGAAAGGCCATACTCTCCCCCTCTGCCCCGGGGGCGCCACCAGGGGGGGAAAGGTTAGGATGATTCCAAGGGCCTGGCACTGATAGGGGGCCCTAGAGAACATTTTAATATTATAATCAATGTTTGGGAGGCCCAAAATAATTTTCTGTCATAGGGCCCAAAATTTCTAGCGGCGCCGCTGCCTCCGCCCCATCTACGTGTGTGTGTGTGTGTCTTGTGTGTGTGTGTCTTGTGTGTGTGTGTGTGTTTGAGGAAGGTGAAACACAGAAACATCAGATGAAAAACATGTCCAAACACCAAGGATTTTTATAGTAAACTAAAAAGAAGAGAAAATTTTGTCAGAAAATTTTGCATAATAAAAGTTAAGATCATTTGTTTCCATGGAGACTAAAGTACATCATTCCGTTTTTATGCCCCTCTATATGAGCATTGTATCCTTGGGCTATGAAGAAATTAGTTTGATGGAAAGTCAGGCAATGGCTTTGACAATAGCCTCAGGTTCAGCATTATTTCCAAAAGATACCTACATTCTTACACCAACAATTCAGTAGACCTACTGCAATTCAAATGAAAACATGTGGGCTTTAAGTCTTATACCAGTAATATATCATTTAAGATCATCATCATCATTTTAAGGCTTCCATGTTGAATACTGCAGGCCTTTTCAGTGATCGCTATCATTGGGGAAATGGCCTGTGTGATTTGTAGGGTTGCAATTTCTTGACCGTAGGAGGAAATTCACTAGAGATGATCTGGAGTTTTTCATTGTCCGTTGTGTCCCCTTCAAGGATCTGACATTAAGGTGTTAGCAAACTAAACACCTGATAGAAATATAGCCTCAAGTCTTTTCACAGGCTGTCTAAGGAAGCCATCTGGGAGAGGTCTGTAGTTTCAGTCTTTTTGGTGCATGGACCAGGCCTGAATCCTGTGATATTTTGCTTAATCATTGTAGGGTGTCTGGGACACTATGATGGAAATGAGCCCAGTGAGGTTTGTCTTGCACCCTCACTGACAGGACCACAGGGTATAAATTCATTGGTTGTGCTCTTACTGGACTGTGTGTCGCCACGCTTGAGTGATACAGCTTGAGGCCAGCCAGGAGGATGCAGTAGCCTGGAACCTTCGTCTGCAGAGGGCTAGCGCTAGCATGTGACTCTCTATGGTGACTCCAGGGTGCAACTTTTGGGTGCAAACTCACTCCATTAAGAACTCTTTCCTTCATCATATATCAATTTTGCTTGGCTGAATCAAGTCTCCATCCACAATTGAGAACAAAACTGTGAAGGCTGACTTACTGAGCTCTATAGGGCTGAGCTCTGTTACCAAAATTTCAAGCCAAGCCATTGTGCAGTATGGTCATGTTCATAAAAAAACAGGCACAAAAGCTGGTGTCCCAAACAGGGCCCTTCAGACATGTTTGCTTGCAATCTTCCTTTTGGTATTTTGATCAGTATGTAAGTATGTATAACTATGACAGGGCATCAAAGTTTCTGGAACCATAATTAAGTTGTTAAAAATACTATGCTGAACACAAAATAAATACTTGCATTTCTATAGACAGTTTAAGAAATACATATCAGAAGACACATATATGGGAGTATAATTTTTTAGGTAGACAAGGGACAACCGGTGGCAAACATACTGTAGGCTTTGCCATTGCCATAACTCGAGATTCTAAATGTTTTAAAGCCGCAAGCCACATCAAACTTGGCTGACACAACTAGTTATACTGACTAAATATTGTTCCATCGTTTTGTTCTGAGTTGGTAATAGCCAGTTAAATTAATTTTGCCTCCAAGTAATTGTATTTTACGCTTGAGGATGCAGTTTTATATCGGTGTCTCACGTGGCCACCGCTACAGTAGCGGTGTCACACACGCGTTTTGTTGCTCGTCTCCAACGAGCTTGGTCTTCTTACCGCCTTTCAAATCGGCAGCACGCACAGTTCACTGCGCAAGTATTCAAGGAGGGCAAGTGCTAATTGAGATGGTAATGAGAGCCCATCAGGCCACAGAATCGTTTATCTTCCTGACGTTCTAGGACGCGGGAAATGTCAGTATATATATATAATTTTTTATCGAAGCGCTGAAGCCGTTTGTTTTTATTTCCTTTGGTTGGCGACGTCATCGCGTAAATATGTGGTCCTGAAGGAATCTATGGCTTGGCAGTGAAGTATTTTGTCTCTTATCTGCATTACCGAAAGTTGATAGTGTTAAAGAAATACAGGAAAATGGAATCAAGAGGGATGTACTTCAGTCTATCACTCTTGCAATTACAGTGTTTTCTTGTAAATGTTACTGTGCTGAGTTCAGTTTGTTTTGAGTATACCGTCCAGATGGTTTACTGACAATTCCGTTAATAGCCTGGCCATATTCGCCAAGAGGCTGATTCTGAAACTCCAATTAATCAGTCGGTTCCCCTCCGCTTCCGGCCCGCTTTCCAAATTTGTGACAATGACGTTAATCGGTCTTCATCTCCTGGCCGGTGGCATGGGGAGTGCTCGAGGGTGCTATGAAGTTGGGGGTGAGGGCGCCGGTATGGGCTGACAGGCGTAGCGCGCTCTCGAGACACATGCTCTGCAAGTGTTTAAAAATGTGTGCGTGTGCGCCTCTCTTTCTCTTTCTCTCTCTCTCTGTGTGCATGCGTGCGTGCGCGTGTGTGCGTACAACGGTGGCAGCATGGCCCACAGTGGGAAATGGGGAACGTTTACCCGTTTCAAAGCCGATTCTTCTGTATTATTATTTGACATTGTTGTCATTTTCACATTATTAGGAATTGACTTGTATTTAGGAAGCCCATGCTCACTCACAGTGTCAGTATCAAAAGATTTGACTATCCAGAGAATGTGTTTTTTGGTAATAATGGTGGTGATTACTGAGGCATTATCCATATTTGCAATGGACCAGAGCAGTGCTTTTAATCACTATGTGGTCCTCCTGGGACATAAAACATGTCTAGGGTTATATTAAAATCAATGTTTCAGAGGCTGAAAGTATTTTCTATCATAGGGCCAAATATTTCTAGCGCCCCTGATAACAGAGACCCAGAAATGAAAGGGTGTGGACACTTGGACACAAGTCAAACACATAAAAATAACTTAATAAGCCTTACATTGTCAGACATATTTTACAGAATGTGGGAAGGAAGAAGAAATAGCTTGTATACTGGATTAGTAAAATGTATTCATATGATGAGTGGTGATCATGGTACTAATTTAATAAGATGTTCCAGATATTAGTGATGGAGGTTATCAGGAATATATAATGAGTACGATTGATGGTGATGATGATAATGATGAGAGGTAAGAGGATATTTGCGTGGGTGAAATTCCCTTTTTCCAGCGGAAGAGGAAGCAGTAGTTTCCACTCAGACTCTCCTTAGTGACACATTTCTCCATCAGTGGAGGAATCTCTCATTTGAGACACACTAGCCAGTCTGGCTGGGTACCTTTGTGTGCTCCTGGCGTGTCTGTCTTTGTCCATTGACTGTTATTGCCCACATCATAAGAGCCATGCCTGTTCTGCACAAAGGGCTCTAAAAGTGAATCATAATGCAATCATCACTGACACTTAACCGAAGAGGAGTGAATTTAACTTAGATCAGGCTATGTATCCCTTTCCTCCCCTTTGGTCAATCATTACAAACTGCGGGCTAAAAATGACCCGAGAGAAAACGTCCCTGTGCATGCAAATTCTGGGGCCACGGATGGATTTTAACCATTAGCTCAGCTAGAGCTAATTTTAGCCCGCACAAACACTTGGTTGCAGGTTACTCTGAACGCACTTGCACACAACATACGGTTCCTGCAGCTCCCCAGTGATTAATAAAGTGAATAAAGTCTGGGACCCGCGGCACTGAGAAGAAAATAGGTAGGCGGGACATATGAAGGTCAGGTTAGGCACCTGGCTCTTTCATTAGAGCCTGGCATTCTCTGTTGATGCCCTAGCCAGAGGTGTAAGATTGAGGGAGGCTGACTTTGCTCATGAAAGTCATGGACATTAAACAGCACTTTTCTGCATCACCTTTCATGTGATGGCAAAATGCCCGCCACCCCCCAACCACACAAACACACACACACTCACACACCTCTCTCTGTCTCATTCTGTGTGTGTGTGTGTGTGTGTGTAGTTGTAATTGAAGTATGTGTGCAAAAAGGTAGGCGATCTGTGACTCACAATACGTTTTAAACGTGACAATAACATCTCCAGATGAGAGCAATCAGAAAGCTGTGTTGGGAAGCAACAGATCAACAACATCCAGGTTTCCATGGGAGCCACATCGCATCACTTCCTGGAGGAAGTTGAGGAATTCTGTGGCTGAGATGCCTGGTATCAGTGACAGATAGTGGCCAGACAGCGTTAACAGGGATGAACCAGAGGCTCACTGGGGTCAGATAAAATGGCATTCCTAAACTATTGCTTCTCACTGTCTCTTCTTATCACACTCACACACACACACACACATTTTTACTTTCACTTCATACCATACATGCTTAAAGTCTCCCATTTCCCACATTTTCTTAAAGACGTCCCCCCTGAGACAAACAACAAACACACACACACACACATGCACGCACAGTATCTTACACACAATTACATCATCTCCATGGTGAACAGGGGAATCTGGCCCAACACATTCCAAGTCGCTGACAGGCCCCCAGACGCCATGTTGGTTGTAAGCGCTTTCGTATCACCTTTTCCAGAGATAAGTCTATATTAGACCTGTCCGGAGACCCTTGCATTATATTTAGCAGTAAGCTTGGCTAAGATTAGCCAGGATGCCTCAAATGCTACAAGAGTTCCTCTTGACATTGCTGTCAAGGCACTGTCATGTGGTGTTGTTCCAACCTGCAAAGCTTATTCACTTGTCAGTAGTGAATCTGGTTGCGAAATGAAAGAGGTGTTTTCACAGATGACACTGTGAATCTCAAGTGGTCATACAGTACGAAACACTTGAACTTAATGTTTGAGCCAAAAGTGAAAAGTCCAACAGGGTTAGAGTAAGTAGGTTTTAGGTCAGATTTATACAAATCTCACATGTGTAGAGATGGCCTGCATGACTTGTGCTATTATATCTGACTCACTGCTATGAAATAACACTGTGATGGAAGATTTATCCTTAAAGAAGGATATCACAATACTTTTAGGTTTAAACATCCAAAAACGTATATTAAAAATGGCTAAGCACCATGGGTGGTGGTGGCATAGTGGTTGAGGAATCTGGCTAGCAATGCTTGCAGTCTGGAAATTGTAGGTTCGAATCCCAGCTGCCACCATTGTGCCCTTGAGCAAGGCACTTAACCCTAAGTTGCTCTAGGGGAGACTGGTCCTGATGTAATTAATAGCTGATAAATGTAAGTTGCTTTGGATAAAAGCGTCTGCTAAATGAAAATGTGCTGATATATTGTCCTGTATTTTATGTATACACAGCCTAAACCAATTAAGCACATCCTAAGCTATCACATACACAGCCGAAACTGATTAAACACATCCTAATCTATCTCATACACTGCCGAAACTAATTAAGCACATACTAAGCTATCTCATACACAGACAAAATTAATTAAGCTCATCCTAAGCTATTTCATGGTCTTGTGTATGGTACTCTAGTTCTATCCCTGTGACCTACAGCACTGAGCTGACTATCAATGGTACAGAAATGCTAGCATTAGGGTGCCATTCAGTATTAGTAAAGTGTTGTGTGCGCTAGCTGAATGGGTGAAGCCAAATTCCACTGGGGCCTAAATAACAAGCCTGAATGCTGGTCAGGCACAGGAGGTGGAATGGTGGTGAGGGACGGAGACTTTACATTGTCCCCAGAGACTATGCTGTTCCCAGCACCTCAACGAATGCAGCTACACAGGGGCCTCTGTTTCCTTCCCTAAGGGTATCTTTCCCTTGCACTAAATGTGTGTGTGCATGTGTGTGTGTGTTTGTATGTGTGTGTGTGTGTGAGAGAGAGAATGTTTGTATGTCAGTGTGTGATGGAACTGTCCAGCTGTGTACTTGCTAAGCTATACTGTAAACACTGTAAACTGTACACACTGTCTAAAAGGATTATAATTTGCTCTTTGAATGTATGCACATAAAGATGTTTCTCTATGGCTTAGGTAACACCAGATCCTGGATTACTAACACTCCAACCCTCTCTTGGTCTTTTACATTCCATAATATAATTTCCAAAGCTTAATCAAGATCTTTGATTACTAACTGCTCTGCTTCAACCCTCTCAGGTTTCAGTGAACTTTCAAGAGTTGTTTCAAAGGACTTGCAGATGCCTCTAGAGTATAACATTTTTGTTTAAGATCTTTTTTTTTATTCAAATCTCCATGTCTGGAGCTGTGGGCTTGTCATGGCCAGCCCACTGAGGCTGGCATCCTCTGGCAGCACACTGGCATCATTAAAAAGTCTTTAGCGCCCCTCCTGTGCCTATGCTGGAGAGCAATGACTGCCCGCGAGGGCCGAGAGATCTCCTGCTGACAGTCTGCCGAAAGTCATTCTGTGTGTGTGTGTGGTGTTATGTTTCTTTGTTTTTATTTGTATGTGAATGGAGTGTAAGGAAACACTGTAAGAAGGAAAACATTGTGGATTTATCACTTCATCTTGATTTTTTCTCTCTTACTCCATTTTTTAGTCTTTGTAGAATATATATGTTTATGTAAGTAGTGATGTGTATGTGTGTGTGTGTATGTGTGTGTGTGTATGTGCTTGGGTGTGTGTTGAAGGCAGATGAGAGCAGTGTTGGGGAAGTTACTTATTAATTGTTAGAATTAACAACAAGTTACTACTTCTTGAAATTGTAATGAGGTCACTTGAGTCATTACTACTTTTGGAGAGCTGCTTATTATTTGTTAGTCAATTCTTCCTTTAGAAGCTGACCCACATAAAAACAAGTCCTTTCATTGTACATTTCTGTAGCCTCTTTACATTATTAGTTACTCAAAAAAGTAATTAAATTACAGTAATTAAATACTAAGTCTTAATAACTTAATAGTTATCTCCAAAAGTGGTTGGGAGCATATTGTGCAGTATAAGCATGTGCAGCATGTATGGGTCAGCTGGTGAACACACACGTGTGTGAGTGTTTTTTCATTGGCATGCACATTAAATAGCAGGCTGTGGGGCTTTTCTTTGTAATAATCCTGAGTGTTTTCTTGGCATTTCCAGCCCACCCTCTCCTCTGCAGGCCTCTTGAGCCTTGACCACTGAGAGGAGCAGCTGGATATGGTCATTATTGCTACAGTGCTACTTGGGCCTTTTGATGCCTGCCTCTAAAGATCCTGTTCCTTTTGTCTCTATGTGTGTTTGATCAACACACAGGCCCACTCTTGTTCATTGTGATCAGCTGATTACAGGAATAGCGCCAACTGTGTTATTCAATCTTAGGCTTGGCTTTCCACCAGCACTATATTGTGTTTGTGTCTATGTGAACACTGAGACTTGAGCTGTGTTGCAGACTGCCATATCATTGCACTGAAAACCACTTCCTTGTATGCAACCGTTGTGCATTTCTACATATGTGTTTTGCATTGTTTGCATATTTTTCTCTTTATACCGTTATTGTTTGTACTTGTAATTTTGTAGCACATGACATTGTCCTACCTTTGTGTTTTTTCCACCCTTTGCTCCACAATGGTGTGTTTTGGTGCTGTGGTGGTGTTGTGTTGGGTTATCTTCTGTTGTGGATGTGCAGCGGGTTGTTGTGTGGCGTTGTCAACCTGAGGCGGGGTAGTTAGCCCCTCTCTGCCCCAGGCACGCTGCCTTGTTTGGGGTGGAATGTGTGCTGGGTCCCGGCAGTCAGGCTGCTCAGCCCCAGGGCTGGACCTCTGATAGCCCAACGTGGAAGGGAACAGAAGCGCGTGAAACACAGGGCCAGTGTGTTAACGGAAGGCCTTGTTGTTATTGTGTTATTGTCACATGCATGTGTATGAGTCTGTTAGGGGTATGATGCTAGCTTTCACTTCATGGAAAGGTATGATTGTAAGACATTTCATCAAAATCGTCCCTTTGCTTTCAGTTTACTTTCCTGTGGGTGGGCACTTTGTTTAAACTGTAAAACTGCCTTCAATCAATCACTAACATTTGGTCATGGCGTATGTTTTGCTCCGGCTTTGATTCGTTCAAGCTCCACTCTTGCACTCACAGCCTGTTTGCTGATTTTAGCTAGCGAAATCCAATGACTTCCCAGAGTAGCTTGACGTGGTATTGTATGAAAATATAATATTTAGCAGAGGTATGACAGCAGCGTCTGGCTAGTATGAGGCCTGATTCTATAGCAATTTGCTCATCAATCATGAAAAGTTCAGATATGCCTTTTCCCACAATATTAAGTATATTGAATATATTAAATCTAATCTATCAAGAAATTAACACCTTTCTGCTTGGGCAATAAAATGATTTACTCTGGTTTTCTGTCAGCTTCTGGCTACAGGAAATGTCATAATGTGATCATGGAAGGAATCACGTCCACCCCATCACCATGGTGATGTAGTCATCATTCCTATGGAGGCCTAAACCGACTATGAGATGACTGCATCTAACAGCCAATAAGATCCTTAACCTCAGATGAAGTTTGGTCATCACTCATTGCAGATAGTTCTCCTGACATCTGAGACACTGGAGATGACACGTCTTGCCTTAGCACAGCTGTACTTTACAGGTGGCTTTATAAAATATCTCTCTCTCTCTCTCTCTCACACACACACACACACACACACACACAAAGACACACATACACACAGTATGAATGAATTATATGACAAATAACTTGTGGGTGTGTGGGGGTGTTGACCATGAGTCATTCATCCCTATACAGGTTTTGTACTGTATGGATCTTACACCACCACCATGTATGTGACTCTCTCTCTCTCTCTCTCTCTCTCTGTGTGTTTGGTTTGGACGGATTGCTTCAGTTTGAATTGGCCATTATCTGTTCACGTTTTCAGCAGCTCTACAGAAGAGCCTGATTCCGGATGTGTTTATTTGTGTGTGTGTGTGTGTGTGTGTGTGTGTGTGTGTGCATGTACACGTGTATGTGTGTGAGAGAGAGAGGCACAGAGAGGAGAATTGGGGACAGTTGCATTATCAGGTTGGAATGTGGCAAGTGTCATTCCCACTAATGATTCCTCCAGTCTGCTTCTCCACACCTCACAGTCAGAGAGTGACACAAGGGGCAGAGAGAGGGAGAGAAACAGAGAGAGGGACAGAGAGAGAGAGAAAGGGTGTGGAAGGAAAGAATATGTCATATAAACAAAAAGTAGAGAGAAACAGAAAGAGAGAGAGGGAGAGAGGAAAAGGGAAAGGATGATAGAGAGAGAGAGAGGAGTTATAAGAATGAGAGTCAAAAGGTGAAAAAGTTAACTAGAGAAAGCAAAATAGAAATGGAAGCAAAACATTTTGAAGAGCTATACTGAATAACGGATGGACAAATTAGAGAATTTGCTGGGGCATTTGTAGTCTACATTATAGCACATGAATGTGACAGTACTGTGCTAATCATTCAAATATTCGATTGATTGAATGATTATTTTAACCAGTACTGTACCAAGCCAAAGCTGAAATGTCTCCCTTTGTATCTCCTAGTTTCTTGTATTCCCCTTGTATGCTCCTCAGCAGTGTTTTTTTCATCCCTGTGAGGGGATTACACATTGTTCATATTCTATTCCATTACCCGAGACACAGGGTCGAGAGTGGTGTAATTGAAATGAGAATGATGCCATATTAAACAGCGTGGGTTAAAGGTCGCTTGACGTTCAGCCGGCGATGCCGTGAGTGCTCCTTATGGCTGGTGTCATTCAGTAGAGCATCACCTCCCAGGAGAGCCTGTTCCGACACACACACACACTGTGTGTGTGTGTGTGTGTGTTTGTGTGTGTGTGTGTGTGAGAGAGACAGTCACTCGGTTTTTCCATTTTTTTCAGTTTAATGGATTATTGTCCCCTGTGTAATCATGGATCTTTGAGTTTCACTTTCTAGGTGCGAGGATCCAGAAGTTTATATACTTACAAAATCATTTTCCTTTTTTAGTAGACCTACTTAAATAATAAAGTACTATGCAGTAGTAAACAAGCAACCAACCAAGGAGAATGCAAAGCATTATGAAAACATATTTCAGTTTGGCTGGACAAGAGCCAGACAGCAAAGAGAAGAAAGACAGCACAGCCTTTATTTATTTACCAATGGCAAAGAAATAATGTACATAGATTTATATGGTGTGCTCTGCTGGTGTTTGTGATTGGACGCACATCCAGAAATCTGTGAGGGTTGCTTGTCATACATTTTTGTGTTACCACCATGAGAGTGTATCATGGAAACCTGCCAATGCCATACCAACGCCATACTAATATGGAATATGTAGAATATTTATTCATTTAGTTTAGTTGTCAAGTACCGAGCAACAGCACCATTGCAGATCTGAAAGCCAAAGCTTAAGTTGTGCTGCCACCTACCACATGAGTTGGGTATTATTAGAGACATGCTTGCATTTGGCATCACCGTTGACAGTTGCAGTTTTTGTAAACAGTCAACCACGTACGCATTCTTTCATCTCCTTGCACCTCAAGTCAACATCGTACTGAATTGATGTCTATTTATTACTGTTATGCATGGGTGTTCTTTAAAATATATGTGTACATTTACATATATCAGTTTGTGTGCCATGTTTAACGCTACTCTACAAAAGTGCAATTTACCCTTTGGGAACAAATGAAATGTTTTGAGTTGAATTAAACTAAAATATTTATAGCCTCTAGCCCTCTGCCTGTTACCAAGACTTGCAGATAAGAAATCAACAGATGCCAAGCACATCAGCATGTCATCATAGTAGCATCACTCCTTCTCTTCGACATTACACTTCCTGCTCAAGACGATAAAATGAAACAGTAGACCTGATTGGTTTAATCTTTAGAAGAATCACTCATTGGGTTAAGTTCTGTTGCCATGTTGTATGTCATGTTGTGGCCTGTTTTGTTGTCACTGGAATTAGAGCACAAGAGACACATTAGTCCCTCTGTGCCTCTCTCTCTCTCTCTCTTACACACACACACACACACACAAACACTTTCAAGATGCTGACGGCTTGAAGTGGACACAGACCACAGCTCTGTCAGTCATATGGCGCCTGTCTTGTTCTCCACACACCCCTCCTTGTGATGGGACAGCTCGCTTGCTGTGTGTGTGTGTGTGTGTGTGTGTGTGTGTGTGTGTGTGTGTGTGTGTGACAGGGTGAAGTGTGATAACTCCTGCCCTGCTCCCTTCCATCCCCACCGGCAGTGGCCAGCTTTCTTTGCAAAGCCACGTGGTCATTCAGTGGCTGCATATGTTAGAGATGGCATAACAAGGCTTTTTAAAAGCTCTGAATACATCACCTCTCACTGCCCAGCCTCTCAATGGGAATCCAGGAAGTGGGGATTATGTGACTTTCTGACCTGTTTAAGCAGAAGTCAGTGGCTCACATTTTTCAGCCAAATAAAATATGTAGCTGTGAAACTGTAGTTAATTAATACCCTGATTCCTGGAATTTGGATGTTTACTGTATATATAATATGGGATTACCTCAATCTGCCCTAAGTCCTTAGGGGGGGGGGGTTAATAATTAAACAATTCAAAGTAAAAATGATTGTAAACTAGTGCTGTCAATCCATTAAAAAAATAATCTATAGAAAATGTAAATTAATCACGATTAATCACAATTAATCACACATTTAAAGTTAAAGAATTCTCCTTTATTTTTTGTGAAGAAAGAATGTCACAAATGCCTCTTGCTTCAAATCTACCGTGGTTTGTCCTTTTTCTTGTAGGCTACTGTCATGTAACATGTCCGTCAGCTCTTTTATAAATGCCATATTATGAAGCTTCTTCTACCGTCATTATGCTGCTTGTATTCAGTATCAGTGATCTCTGGCGTTGCCTTATCGCGGTTGTTTTTCTGTTGAAATACACCAGCATACAAAACAAAGCGAGTGGACGAACTTAACCTTGCGGTGTGTGCAAGTGAGGAGGCGCTGGCGGGTAGTGTGATGTGTACATGTGATTTATGCGATTAATTTGTGTTAAAAAAATGTTTTTTTTTTTACATTACTTTTTTTTACATTTACATGCGTTAATGTGTTAACATTGACAGCACTGCTGCAAACACCAGATGTACCACCTTGTCATATACAATTTGACCACCACATAGTACTCTCATTGCCATCTGAAGAAAATCCATCCCAAGAAACGAGCACTTGGATTTCTATCAAAATCAAAAATTAAAGCCATTCTTGCTATCAATCTGAAGGTAAAATGTTATATGTTATATAAATATTTATATATAAATGTTATATAATTATCATTTTGTTCAAATTTGTGTAGAAATGCTTCACAAAAAATTATAACAAAGGTTAATGTCATGCACCCGTCATAGCTCATAGTCACAGAGATGCCTTAATTGATCTCCAAACATAATTTTAAACATTTAATTGTTATTGTTATTGTTATCAATCAAATATCAAGTCAAATCGATCAAAGTCAAGCAATAACAGAAAGCAGTCTACCGATTGGGATCAGAACTTAGATCCAGCTTCTGCTCAAGTAGATCCAAGTAAGATATTTGTCCTTAGAAACACACATTTTTGTTAACAAATTTACAAGAATGATGATTATGACTTGTTTATTTCCTAGCTGTCCAGGGTGCTTACGTTGTGGTGCGCCGATTGCATCAGGAGACAAGGCTTTGGAGAAGAAACCTCACAAGAAGTCTTTTTACTGAATAGTTTTTGGTTTCTCTAAAATAATCCCCCAAAATATGCCCACAAGCACTTGATTAATATTTTAATATGTCTGCATTGATTTTGGGACCAGACTCCTTTTTTGCAGTGGAAGGCTTTACTTTTGTGTAATCAGTAATTGTAGCTAGGTATACCACATACAGTATGTATTATGACAGCTGCTGATTGCTGTGTGTGCTGAAGAAAACTAAATATTTTCATGACCCCCTGTTATGTCTGCTTTCTTGTGCCAATGCTTGGTAGGTTTGCTCATCTCTCTATCTCTCTCTCTCCCCCTCTATCACTCTCTGTGTTTGTATGTGTATAGTTTGTGTATGTGGCATACGTGTGTGTGTGTGTGTGTGTGTGTTTTTGTATGTATTTGTCTGTGTGTATAGGTAATGGATGTACATGTCTGTGCCTGAGTGTGTGTGTTACCAATGCATTTGTTTGTGGTGTAAGTAGAAATGAAGGAAAGCTATTTCTCCTCCTCTCTCTAGCTTCCTCTTTCTGTCCTTCCTCCAGTGTGTGTATGAGAGAGAAAACGTGTGTGTACATTTGCGTGAGTGAGTGAATGCATATATACATTCACACAAGTGCACATACAAGTGTGTTTAGGGTGTTTGTTGCCTTTCCATCCAGTGGTCTGTAGATGGTCACGTTCTTCACAATGACTAAATACGGAGTGGATTTTCCCAATAAATATAATTCTACAAAATGTGGCATGTGCCTGGTCATAGTGAATATACATGTTCAATTACATGCATTTCATACTTTCTCTGCATGGGATAATTTAGCATTTTTGTCACTTGGTGGCACCACATTACAAATGTGTGGTTATGTAGGCTTGTTTGATAGGGCATCTAAAATTTAGTTGATTTGGCATTGTGGTTCTTGACATGCGCAGTGAAGACTCCTCATTTGGCGAGCCTAGCAGTGGAGTTGTAGCCTCATGAACCAGACTTTTACATCATTTCACTTTGTGCAAAGAGTCTGGAACCTCTCAATCAGCATATGTTATCTTCCTAGGCAGATACTTCATGTGAACTTTAAAACTATTGGGCATGCTTTCAACCTTTCACAACGGTTGTTTGTAGGTGTTGTGACATAGCCCTCCCACCGACAACATAGCCCTCTCTCTGTTTGCTGATTGGTCCTTTGACGGAGGAAACCTAAGAAAATGGAGAGATCCTTGACTGTGCGAAATGTGATACTGAGTGGAAGCACTAGGTGGTGCTAGCCTGGCTAGTGGAATGGCTCCTGGTGACTGAAACCTATTATGTGTTAAACTCTAGTGCAGGGGTCTTGATCCTTGGTGTGCCAATCCACAGACCAACTTATGGCGCCACATTTCCAACATGAAAATATGTTGAATCCATTCTGGCTGGATGCAAAGCAGCCTTTTAGGAACATGTTGATGTCATTTTTTTTAAATAAAAAAATAAATGAATCATTCCATCAAATGATTCCACCAAATTAATAATTCCAAATTTGTGTGCTACAAGCTGACTTACGGAAAGGAAGCACAATCACTCATTTCAGGTTTGTGCAATGGGTTTTTATTATAGCCAAGTAACAAAACTAACAACATTCTCACTGCGTTTTAATCATGCTTCTCTCATGTCTAACCACCAGGAACTGGGGACCCTGCCCTTTAGCACGCCTACGGTGATCTTTCTGTCCTTACAAATTGTTGCCGACAGACAAAAACAGACAAAGCAGTGTTTTTGTAGCCTATATTAAAAAAAGTTCCCAGCAAAATGTCAATCATTTGGAACCAAACCAGTGAGAATCCCTCTGCATGCCAACTGTGGCACGTGTGCCAAAGGTTGCCGAGCCCTGCTCTAATGGATTTATATGCTAACCAAGTTTCACATGACCCAGTGTTTTTGTGTCCTAGGAATCACTGACCAAAAATGAAAAGTGAAAAAACAAAAAAAACCCAAGCAACATGTATATATAGGTGTATGGTGGTTTGGCACTCATAATAAATAGGTGCCACTGCAAACCTGATGAAAGGCAGGCATAGTAAAGTCAAATGTGAGAGATGTATGCCACCTTGTGCTTACTGTATATAATGAAGAACTCTCCAAAGAATGAATGTTCAAGGGAATTTAAATAATTTAGATTTTTCTGGAGTAGGCCATAAAATCAGATTGTTTATTGCATTACCCACAAGATAGTGAGTGTGATAGCCTCTCAGTGTTCACGGGATTAACTAGTCTAGTATTTGCCAGAAATAAAATAAAATCCAGAAATGACAGTCTAGGTTATGCAAAAGAAAATAATTTCCTTTCCTCTTTATCTTTTCTTCAAACAGAAATCATATTTTTTTTGGTTTTATGTGTCGGCCCAGATGGCCTTGTTTGGTCTGCATTGAATTGGCTGGTAAGTGTCTTGTGCTTCAGATGGGGCAATTATGGCTGCTCTGCATTTAACCAGCAGACAATAGAGGGCTCACCGCCTCTGGCTTGTCTCTCTCTCTCCCTGCCAGCGCTCAGGAGCACTTGGCTGTAATTGACTCTCATTATCATGCTCGGGCGTCTCCAGAACAGAACAGCCTCTCTGGCTCTCTGACTATTGAAGCTTATTGAGGATCTTGTTGTTCGCAAGAGCAAAGAACAGACTTGTGGAAATTAAACTTCAGGGAACTAGACCGTAGAGTGCTTAGATAGTTGTATGTTCAGAAAGGCCTATTTACCCGCTTAAAAGTTAGTTTTACTTCTGGCAAAAGGGATTGTAGTCACTCCCTGTTTGCCTTGGGTAGTACAAGCCTTAAGTTTTACAAACTTGTGATTTTTTTAGGTTAGCAAGTTAAATTATTCACAAATGTCCAAATCATTGAATGATTTTTATAAGCTGTGTTCATCAAGGGTTACTTTGGAAGAAATAGAAAAAAGTGGAAGGCCAAAATGTTTAATGTCAATTTGACCATAGCCAACATTAATAGAAAAGTCCTGCAATATGTTGTGATGAAATGTTGACATCACTGATTGTACACTAAAGGATGACACACACAGCACCCATACTAAAATGTCATGGACCAATGAACCAGTTCAAGTTAAGTTTAGTTCATTTTCTTATATGAATTGGACTGAAATGTCTCAATTATGGAGGGTTTACAGTACTTACTATTGTGTATGAACATTGATTTATGATAAAGAGATGAGAGTCAAAGCTGACTATGCCACATAATGTTATGAAACCCCTGTACAGAAACAGGTAAAAACATACAGGTAATGCACATTTCTGCTGCATTACACACAAGCCTCAAGAACACACAGTATTTCAACCAGAGCATATGTGTCCACACACACACACAGACACCCAAACAGACACATACTTCACTCCATACACACAAAATACACCAAAACATAATCTCCCCCCTCTCTCTGTGTGTGTGTGTGTGTGTATTAGACACACACAAACAAACACATTCCTCCCTGCTCTCTCCATCCTCATGTGGTCTCCACAGCTCCAGGAAGCAGATCTGTTTTATTGCCCACTGGGGAGGCACTGTTCCTGGGGCTCTCCTGAAGACCCCCCACCATAGAGCCCAGTGTGCCGTAGCTACTGGCACAGTTCTCCACCTGGGCTGACACACACAGTGTGACCTCTGACCCAGGCTGTAGGGCACACTCGGAGATGGGAGTGGTGTTCTCACTCACACTCTGGATGGTCAGGCTGGACTGAGGAAGGGAAAGAAAAGAAGAAAGAAAGAAAAGAGAGTGGAGAAAAGAGTGGTAGAGAGGAGCAATAGAAAAAGAGAGGGAACAATAGAGATATTGATTTTGATATTGACAGCTGGATGATATTGACAGCTTTGATATTGACTCACTGCACTGTGGATTTAACTTTAAGGTCATGGTGTGACAGCCTAAAACTCTCCTGACATCCATGTGTGTGTGTGTGTGTGTGTGTGTGTGTGTGTGTGTGTGTGTGTGCGTGTGTGTGTGTCTACTCACGTTGGCCATGGAGGTGCTGCTTCCCACAGGAGTTATTTTCTTGCGGGACAGGCTGGGGTTCCAGTGGCACACCAGGCTGTCATTCTGCACGCTGAAGTTCTTGTGGCCCACCAGCCAGTATGTGTTCATCTTGCCTTTACCCTGCAGGACAGGAACACACAGCCCATGACACCATAGAACTACCCCAGAACACCCACATCCCACATGACTGTGGAACTCACAGGATCATTACCAGATCAAAAATGAACAAGGTTAATATGTGGACTCCATTCTGGAAGCAGTGTTGACAGTATCTCCAAACAGACAGTACCGAGGCATCTTATAGCCTACAGTTCCAGCCACACATGGACTTAAGGTTAATAGATCTCCCTGAAATCACGCTAAGGTAGCTGGGATGATTATATAGTCAAAGTGATGACTACTAAAAAGATTTTTTTTTCACTATAATAGGTAGATCTTCTTTATTCTTATAACACTGTTACATTACACATTGCCACTATTGTAAAATCAGGTTTTGTCAATTCAGAACCATCTTGACATTTCAAAAAAGATCAGAGAATAACAACATATAACTTGACCTCTTTGATGATATGTCTGGTTTACACATTTCTGTCATCCACTAATACACAGAACTATTCCAGCCAAAAGAGGAAACTAGATGTGTGCAGTAGGCATTATCCAAGTCAAGAGACTGGTTTTGATTAATTACTGTGAGTATAAATGACTTCTAGAGTGGTATTACTTTAAGCCTGCTTCTCCCTCATGTTCCTATTGTCTAAGGTGATACCTTTGAACTATATGGTCTTAATAGCTCCAAAATGAAACAATCCTTCATCTCTTCTGAACTGAGTAAATTAGCATCAGTTCAACAGCTCTTACAGTCATCTGTGAAGGAGGACTGACAGGAGTGTGAACACTCTATTAGTGCTTCTGCGTACTGGTGGAGTGGACTGCTAATTACTGATGGTTCAGTGGGTGCAAAACTGGATTACTGGGGCTACTCTGGCTATGACTGTGTACTAGCTCAGTATTAATTATTTTGCTTCAGTGCTACATCACAGTCGAGAGTCTGGGCTCCCAATCAAAAGATGACATTAAAGTTCGATTTCAGTACAATTACAATTTAGGACAAATTTGTTTGATTTGACTGAGGGCTATCCCTTACACCTGAATTTGTTTAAAATAGCACCACTTCCATGAACCATCTAAAACACACACACACCCACAATCAATACTTCACACACACCATCGAAACACACACACGAATGGTAAATGGACTGCATTTATATAGCGCTTTTCAACTCCTCTGAGTACTCAAATCGCTTCAGTACTCAAGGACACTTCAATGGGGTTAGGCAGAGTGGGGCACCACCATCGCCCCAATGCACATGATCCATCTAACACACATACACACAATCATCAATCAATACTTCTATTACTACTACTATTTCTACAACTACTACAATTACACACACACACTGACCAACCTTGACTTCGATCTCTCCCCTGAGATGTAGTTCATAGGCATTGTCCTTCATTAGGGCCAGATAGGTAGCTGAGCTGGCATGGATCTTCTGGGCTGGAACACCAACCACAGCAAACAAACAAACAAACAATCAAACAAACAATTACTGCAGATGACACTAATGTGTTATTACACACACTAGAAAACATCTGCCAGTATGCGCTCTTCCTCCCCCTAGCACAGACTCTCTAAAGGTTTTATGTCCTGTGCAAATGAACTAAACACAACATTAAGACCACAGCGTACATGTGGAAACCAGTACACAGACAAAAGTTTGACTCTGATAAGGCACTAATGTTAAAGGAATAAACATCATGTATTCTTTCTTTCTTTTTTGCTTTTCATTCATTCATGGTGCTTTTCCACCTGCTTGTGTGTGTGTGTGTGTGTGTGTGTGTGTGTGTTGAATATAATGCAGTCACATACGTAGGCTTGTGGACTCCATTCTGGAAGCAGTGTTGACAGTATCTCCAAACAGACAGTAGCGAGGCATCTTATAGCCTACAATTCCAGCCACACATGGACCTAAGGCAGAGACCAAGACCCAAAACTGAAAGGTACCTGGAAACATTCACAGTAATCACAGTAAAAATGCCCTCTTTGAATTTACTTACATTCAGCCCCAAGAAACCATTTTGCCCTATCATTCTTAGGTGTGAAAACTGCTTCATAATTTGTTTTAAACAGTCAGATTACTGACTGGTTTGTTTCTTCAGGCAGAACTAGGACTCTGTAGAGGCAGACCCCCCCCACATCTGGGTGCAATGCTCTAACTGACCACAGGGAGGCTGTCTTGTACCAACAGATAATGCTTCACCTTCTGATAACAGCCAGTAGCCCACTGAAAACAGCCAACGCCCAATGTTTGAAAACACGGTAAAGCCTATTATTTATGGTGAACAATAAAATCAATATCAATATCAGTAGTGACAAAATGACTTGCATATTAGGAAACAACATAAATATACAAGCCATAAATCTGTAACAGGTTCAATTAATTAAATGAAATAATTAAATTTAGCGATTCTTTCAATTCTCTTTATTATTGCCTTATACTAGGTATACCATGATTGTAATGCTATTTTCCTGAGCATGTCAAAATGAACTTCACACACATGATCTGTTGTCTTTCACAGAGAGAGAGAGAGAGAGAAAGAGAGAACCCCACCTGTGTGTATGCCAGCTCTGAGCTGTAGTCGCTGGTTTGGCATATGTGGTATGGCCACCTGTCTCACGGCCGCCACCAGATCAAGAGACATCTTGGCGATCTCGTCAGCGTGCTTGTCTCCATTCCTCTCTGGCAGACCACTGACCACCATATATGCATCTCCTATGGTCTCCACCTGAGCAAGGTCCATCCAACATTTGATTCTGACCATGATTGTGATCAGGATATTAAAACACCCTTTCTCATGAAAAAGAATTGCAGAAATTAGCCAAATCATGTTTAAGATGATGATCAGTTCCTCATAGGCTTTTCCCACACAAGACTCATGAGTCATTTTTCACTACTGCTTCATGGCAACAGCGCCGGAAAAGTTGTCTGGTTGTAAAACCAAACAATACTATCTGGCATTGAGATCTGCCTTGTGGTAACACACTACACATCTACAGGTCCCTCTGTACTACCATGCAGACCATCATACTCTTGGATTTTGATTCTACCTTGTAGACGTCATAGGAGTCGATGCGAGTGTCAAAGCACATGTAGAGGTTGTTCAGCATTTCCACCACCTGCAGTGGGGTGCAGGATGCAGATATGGACGTGAAGCCCACAATGTCAGAGAAGAAAATAGTCACCTAGATGCAGAAGAGCAATGGGAGCACAAATCAGCAAACAAAACAAAGTGACAATATAAAATTATATCTACTTAAATTTGCTTGGTGTTTCTTTGCACATTTTCAAGGTTTAATAATCATCATCAGTAATAATTATGATAATGATGATTTCATGAATGAATTTGATGAATGATCAATATGATTAAGTATGGCATTCATGATTCACTTCCAAAACAAATAAATGAAATTTGATGCATATGCTAGAGTAAGATTCTAACTAACTCTTCCCTGTGTTACGGCTCTCTGTTTTTTAAGTTGGATTTTTCTATTATTCTCTAGTCTATTTTTCTGTTGCATCTTGTTACCTTGGCCACAGCTGTTCAATGCTCTCAAATGAGATGCGAGCAATTTTCTCCACATATTCTGTTTTTTTTTTTTAAATCTCCTAATGAATATTTAAAAGCATAATTACAGGCAATTACTCCCAACAATAAGAACAAACACAGCGCAAGCATGTGATGCATCTGTGCACAGCACTCCTCCAGGTCCAGATCTGAACGCAGCCTCTATCCCCACAGACAACAGATTCTTTACTTCAACCTTACAACCTGAATCCCAGAAGTAAAGCATCGTCTTTTCCTGAATATTGTACCTCAGAGGTCACCAAAGTGTTTTTGATGTTAAGTGTTATATGGTGTCAGTACTAATTTACTCTATTACAGTATTGCAACTTAATATTTTACATACAAAAAACTATCTCTACAGTACCTTTCTGAGCTACCTTCCTTCTCAAAACTACTATTAGTCACACAGCTGATTCTGGGTAGCTTGAGTTTCATTTCAGTCTAATTTCAGTGGAGCTGGGGAGTTAACTGCTCTCCATCTACATTTTCAAACCTTTACCTTGACAGAGTGCAAGTGATTTTAGGCAACCTGTTCTTCTGAATCTACATTCGAAAAATCTTAACTTTGACCATTGTTCTCTGTCGTTTGGAAAGCAATTCTGCTCTAAAATCTCTATTTTCAAATACTGACCCGAAGGAGAGCTCAGTGTATTTTGATGAGCCTGTTGTTCTGTTACCCTGACCCCTGACAACTCACCTGCTCGTAGCTCTCAGCTTCCACATGCTTCTGCTGCCTGAGCTGCTTGGCCACCGACTTGGGCAACATCTGGTGAAGAAGGTCCTCGGCCAGCTTCCGCTCCCTCTTCAGGTCCTCGGTGCGTTCGCGGAGGCTGCGCGCATAGTTCTGGATCCACTCCGTCATTTGCTTGAAGGAGAAGAGTACGGCTGGGTAGATGAGACAGGCCAGGCTGAGCAGGCACAGCTTCAGGCTGAGGCTGGAGAGCAGATCCCGGGAGCGGAGCCTCAGAGACGCCGCAGCTGCTCCCATCAAGCACTCCTGCGTCTCCAGCATAGATCCTAGCACACCGATGAGAACACCCTCTGAGCTGTTCCCGGCCAGGAGATTCACAGAGGTTTCCAAAAGGAAAAGGGAGTCTGGCTCAACATCCATGTTCTTTGCCCAACACCCGCCCAGGCTCTCGGACATGAGTTTGGCAGTAGCGAGGCTGTTTAGAGTGGACCACCACTTGTGCTGAAACCCAAGCTGGTCTTCAATCTGCTGGACATCTAGCAATTGATGGGTTAGCTCATAGAAGGTCACTAGAAGCCTTAGTGAAAGAACTTCTACCCAATCTGGAGTCAGTTTCAGGAGCCTAATGTCATACTCAGTATTTCCCCAATAATCCAGCAACAAGGTTATAGACAGTGTGAAAACAGATGTGCTAGCAACCATACCAGTATCTGTTGTGTTGAAGTATTGTGAGCGAATCCTTTCCAGGTGCACACAGAAGTCATCTAACTCGGTGCTGCAGTGGCGTCTCAGGCCGGAAATGTTCCCCTGAGAGCACATTTGAGTCATCTCGAGCGCTATAATATTCCAGGAGGTGGCGCACAGGTTTTGCGCAGTTTTCGCGTCATTTAGCTCTGACAAACACGCATTTCTCATATTCTGAAGGTCCATTACGAGTTTGAGAGTTAAGTTAGTCCGACAAGAAGTAATTTCGCTCAGTGAAACTTCAGTAGCACGCCATGCGGCCGTGCGCGAATTAAAGTCCATGGCCACTGCACCGAGCAGCGCGAGAAAGGACAAGGCGCACGCAGTAAAGATCCGGCGCACGGTGCGGTTGCGGCCACTAAAACCAGAGTGACCGGAGATCCTAAGGGGATATTCAACATTATTTAAATTTTCTAATACATGATAATAAATGACAAAAAATGTACTGCAATGTATTGCAAAAACGTCAGTTTGACGTGCGGCCTACAGAATGTATTGCTTGCTGACCGAGAAGCACAGTAAACTTGGCAAATATAAAGCTTTTAGGTTTAATTGGCCAGTAGTTGTTTTACAAGTCATTATAAATTACCCAAAATTTTTGTTTGTTTTAGGCTACAAGATCATTAAAATAAAAAATAGAGAGGATTTCGTTGTTATTTAATTCTTATTTATTTTAACAAATAATATTTAAAAAGGATCTTCGTATTTCTGTCAAAGGCATTTAACGTGAAAGGCAAAAAATAATTAACATTTACCTGCAAATATCACATTCAGTGTCTAGATCCTCTGATGCGTTAGGTATGAATTTGTTCCTCTTCTTGTGTCGTGTGCTTTTGATTTTTGTGATGGTTCCTTTGACAGAGGCGGAAGACAAGGTCCCAGATGCGAAACAGTCGCTTTTCATGTGTTCCAATGTTGACATGGGACTATTCCAGTCTGTCGACAGCCGGTGGGAACAAAACCGTGAGTTAAGTTCGTATGCGTCCGATCCACTGGTCAGAATGAACACGTTATTTCGCCACAAACAGTTGCAGTTGGGTCCGTTCAAGACACCTCCTCTGTTTGTCAGGTTCAATAGCATCTGGTGACGTAGGTTTAATGATGAAGCCAGAATTTAATAGTACGAGGATGCTGAGGAAAATAAACGGCACATGGGCTCCTTTTGGCCTAACCCAAGGATTCACAATAAAGCATTCACCTATTGTGGTAGAAAATACATTGAGAAACAACTCTGAAAATGGTAAACTGCTAATGAGCAAACCAATTAAGGTTTTTTTTTTTAGGAAACTCGTGTAGGCAATTCTGAAGAAAAGTAGGCTACTTATTTCTCCAGTTAAAATTACCAATCTGCACTCATGTTTTAGCCTACATATTTAACCTTCGTTCATCTGGGATCGAATGTTCCTGTAAGACGTTTTAATCATCGGCTTATAGGCATATGACATTTATAGGTTAATATCCTCTTAGTCAAACCTGAACGGGAAACGCATAGGCTTTCAGCAGGTGTCTTTGCATGAAGTGTAATGGAGTTGGTCATAGAATGTCAGTTTTATGAGTTCACCGTTTGATCCCATTGTGTATCCTACCGCAGGCCTAAGCGAGAGACAATGGCTGAGGCTTTAGGTGGCGTTTTCAACATAATTTTATTGAAGTCAAGGACAGGAAAAAAAATGCTACCACCATAAAAATGACAGTCGATTTCACCCCTTAGGCAGTCGAAGTTTTGTATACGTTTTAAACACAAGCGGAAAATAGAGTCATGAATGGAATACCTACACCCACTGTGATTTTAAAAAATAAATTAAATACATCTACACAGCATTTTATAAACAGAATAACTTTCCAAGAAAACAAAAAAACAAAAAACAAAGTTCAAACAAATCAAACGGATTAATCACAACTTCATCACTGCTTATGTTAGCAATGGCTAACTTCACTCAATCTGTATTATTCCAAATTGTTGATCAGGTAAATGTATTTCAATGTCGTCTATATTTCATAAGTTAATTAAAATCTGGTAGTCCACATATGAACTCACATAGTGCCCAGTAGCAAAGCCAGTCTGTATCACAACAGACTTTGCAAAATCATTTCAAGCATGACAACACATCCAATTAAATTAGATTGGCCAAGCCTTTCCTGTAAAAACAAATGGTAGCCTAATGTGAATTTAGGCCCTCTTCATATTTCCGATTCTTGCACTTTTCCGCTTCATTTCATCGTCAAAGCGACAAGCCCAGTCGACTTCAGACGCCTGTCCTCATTTTTTCCAGGAATGAAGCTAGCTCAAATGCGCAGTGTCCCCTACTGGTTGTCACAGGTCATGCAATGAATCCATCCTGTTGGTGCAAACCGCGGTGAGACTGAAGCACACACACACACACACACACACACACACACACACACACACACACACACACACACACACACACACACACACACACACTGATGAAATGTATTGTATACATCTGATGAAATGTAAATAAACAGTGAATGTTCACATAATCAGCACCTGTATTTGATGCCTGTCGTAGATTTTATGGGTCTGTTTCTTGTCCTGCTATCTTCACCATCTGGAATGAACAGGATGGTTAGAAATGACACGAACCAATCCCAAAGAAATCTTCTGGAATTTTCATCCCATCCCACAGTGGGGACAGGTACAAATAGTCAAATATTCCAAATACATAGTACGTTTCAATGGTTTATGGGTAATAGTTCACTAATTCTGCCTCTTCCATCAAAACATACTTATAGGTTGTCAGAGTGGTGAACAATCCCAGAAGACCTCTTTGAGTCAGTGCAATACCCCTTCCCCAGCAAGCACAGATCAACAGTATAAAATACCTAGATCTATGGGATCTATGGCAACAATTATTGATCTATGGTTGGTTAAAGCAATGAAAGAGACATGCAGATAACCATAGTATTCCTGAAACATCGACAAATGTGAAAGGAGTGGTTGTGAGTGAGTACACATCGAGAGAAGCACAGAGATAATGGCCTGCAGGCCTAAGACAAAATGGCTTATGTGTAGGAGTATTATGCAGTGCTGTCTGTAATAATTGGTCTTGGCATTCTTAAAAAGGTGGTGCCTTGATACATTTTCTATGTCCAGCATAAAAAGATGCACTTATTGTAAGAGAATGAAGGCTGTATGATTAGTGCTAAGGAAGCTTACTGCCATACAGGTTATCAGTGATAAATGCACACCAGGCAACATTCTGTGCTGTTTTTAGGTTCATTTATCAGCTTCATAGTCACTTTGATATTAAATGGCTCATTAGAGGGTGAATAAAGGCTCTCTCAGCACTCGTGCAGTTACAACATTTGCAGATTTTTGACAGCGAGTCGATATCAAACGAAACCAAAAACGCATTTATTACCTTGTTAGTCAACACAACTCTGTGAAAAAACTGATCACATGTATTGGCGAGAATTTATGACATTGTTAATTATTAAAAAAAAAATACAATGGTGACTGTAAGGGGAGCTTCACAGGAATAAGAATCAGAGAACTGCCTGGTATGCCTTTAATATGGTGAATCATGTGATTATATATATATATATATATATATTAACAGCTTATGGAACTTCTAAACCAATCCAGACACCTTTTGATGGGAAGGTGAGAGAGGCACTACTGTGGCTATAGTCCTGTTGTTATTTATTTTGTGATGTATTTCTAGTCCACATTTGGAACAAGTTGTTCCCAGACTAAACTTGTGCTGTAGCTGACAGTCCCTTGTAGCCCTGAGATTTGTTTTTAGATTCAGACTACCTTGTCCCCAGCTAGTTTCCTTCCCAACCAGGCAACAAGAATGACACAGTAAGAAACACTAATGACTGCAATAAGATGTAATTAGACATAAGTAGACTCCCAGGGGTATCATGGTTGCGCAAATCATTTCCATGTGTTTAGATTTTATTTTACATGATGCATCTGTTAAGGCTTGTCCACATTACAGCTAGTGTTGTCAGTATGTGTTTTATTTATTAGACATGACTTTAGGCATGTTTTGGTCAGGATAATGATCCTAATTGTAGTCTATAGGGATACTATTTTGGTCAAAGTTTCCACCAAAGCAATGAGAGTCTGAGTATCCATTAATCACATGAAGTTTGGTTCCCTATTCAGGCAGCATTAGCAGTATTCTACTCCAATCATCTGAGCACCCAAAACACCCAAAGAGAAGAGCAGTCTAAGTGTAATCAACTCATTAATTTAATCAGAGTGAGTCCATATAAAACACCAGGAATCCAAACAAACAAACGATCAATATTCTTTTAAAGCACTGCCAAAGAATTTGTCATTTGTGCTCAAACGTCTATGCCAATGACTCGACGGGTAAAACCCAACAGAAAAAAACACCACTTCAAATAGACATGTCACTCTTCCATAAGCCTAACAGACGCACTCTCTCTCTCTCTCTCTCACTCACACACACGCATGCACCCTGCACAGCAATCAGCGCCGTATTACTTTCCATTCACATTTATTTGCTTTGAACACAACAGTCTAGAATCAAACACACAAAGCCTGCAGTAGTTTCCACCATCTCCCTGCCTCCTGCACCCATACCTCACATTAACCTACATTTAGATAAATAATTTCAACCTAGAGTTTCTCTGCTCTCACTAGAGTGTGTGACTCTCCAGAGAGAATCCTATCTACTGCTATCTGCTATCTGACAAGTGGAGATGGTGCAATCTACTGCTGCCATAGAGACAGCACAGAGGAGAGGGGGACTCACATAGGATTGATGGGAAAGAAAAGAAACCACTTTGATTTGGTAAAGAAACAGAGGAATGGCTCACAGAACACAACAAAACCCAAACAGAAACAGAAACAAAAACACAAGCAGAAGACTTGAAGAGCTTAAAGCTTAAAGGCACCAGTGAAAAAAACCCTCAATAAATGAATCAATATTGATTTCCGCTGAATGGACAGTCAGCGCCAGCAACTTCACTAATGATTGGTGAGAGAAGACCACCACACACCCTGTCTGTAAGAGCCTTTCAAAGAGCATGGGCATTTGTGGTGTTTCAGGACAGCAGTTACATTCAAAAAAATGAAAGGACCAAAGCATCTTGGGTAAACTGTCTTTTTCTTGCAGCCAGGCAACAGAAATTTTCATTAATTAAAAACAATTTTTTAAAGAACATCCCACACAACTGTCAGTTATACCAAAGGTGTGTGTGTGTGTGGGGGGGGGTATTATTATTTAGACACACGTGGTATAGAAGTGTGTTGCATGACTAGAACCACATATACACTGGTGCTTTCAATTAACATTGGATTGGACATGAGCGAAAATTCCAGAAGTGTCCTAACTGAGGCCCTGGCACACACATGGACTGCGCTCCCTCATTCTCCCTAATTAGAGATCCAGTGCGATCATTATGGGTTACCACACTCTACATTAACATTTGGAGGCGCTTTTAGAGAGGATCGACCAACTCAGGGAACAGGTTGTTTTTTTTGTTTTTTTTTCAAAACTCTTGCTCACTCAGTTAGAGGCGAGGGAGGGAGAACAAGAAAGAAAGAAGGAAAGTCACCACCAGATAAAAAAGGAGAAAAATAAAAAGCAGAACAAATAGAAAAAAAGACACCAGAGAGTTTGGGAAAAGGAGGCGGGAGAGGGAGACCCAGAGAGCTGAGAGGCTGTCAGTCATATTGAGTGGGCGATCGATTGAGAAGGAGCTTCTCGAGCTCTCTCTCTGTCTGTCTATACCTTACTCCTGAAGAGAGGCTTGGCCCCAGGGCCGCAGTACTCATTGTAGATAAGCTTGAAGAGAAAGAGGTGGAAGAGTGTGATGAGGGAGGCTACGCTGAACCAGAAGAGGAAGGGCAGGCCTGGGTACTGCTTTGCCATATGGTCCTCGTGCGCCATGATGGTCTTGACGTGCAGCGTGTGACGCAGGTCCTGCAGATGCGTCAGGTCGGTGGAGATGTACAGAAGCGGCGTGATGGGCCGCGTTACTAGCACCGGGAACGTGTGACCCTTGACCTCAGACGTGAGCTCCACGGGTTCGTTCATGCAGCCGGCCTCACAGGCGTACAGCTTGACAGGCCGCTCCTGTGGCTTGACCGACACGTGCAGGAAGGGCTTGCCCTCGGCGTCCAGCAGCACAGCCAGGTTGATCAGGTCCTGGTTGTAGTGGATGCCACGCAGAGCGTAGCTGTTGTGCAGCACGTCCGGGTCGGCCTGAAACTGCAGGTGGTTCTCGGTGAACTGAAGGCCTCCGAAGCTGAGCACCATGCCCTGGATCATGCCGTGCACGCCGGCCGCCACCAGCACCTTGCAGCCACGCTTCTGCAGCGTCAGGTTCCAGAGGGTCAGCAGCTGCAAGATCTGGGCCACGCTGGACACGCGCCCCGGCCACAGATTCTCAGCGTGCATGGTGGCGTGGCCGATGAAGCAGTGGTCGGCGTAGTTTAGGCTGGACTCCAGGCGCTCCCGCTCCTCCGTGCTCACCCTCCGGTCCAGCAGGGGCGCTGTGGAAGTGGACAGGATGTAGTAGAGCGTGGTGTTGACCGTATGGCTGGACGGCGTGTGTGCATCCGTGATCTTTCTCATCTCCACCCCTGCACAGACACAGACATGTGATCAGATGATTCAGTGTCACACTTCCCATATTCTACCACAAGGGGCAGTGTTTTTCCAAATTAAATAATGTAACTTCTTTCCCCAGAGTATCTTAATCACCCACTTTTGATTAACTAAAATGTTGAAAACATATTCAGAGTCAGACCCACACTGCCCTTCATGGCTTCATGTTCCTGGACCTTCATAATCTACTATACATTTAACATAGCACAGCCCAAAGAAAACATCAGCCGATGTACATGATCACCACAAAACACATTTCCTCATAATTTTGTCGAGATCCCCATACCCCCTTTCTCCTCAAGGCCAAAAACACTACAGAAATGGAAAGGATTTGCATAGACATTTGCATGCACTGTGCGATATTAGACCAACCTGCTATGTTACTCGTACTTACAGTCAGGTACCATAAACAATTTGCTTAAATAAATATCAAAGAAAAAAACTTTGAAAAAAAACTTTGAAAAGCCACACTCGTTTCCCAATTTTGGCAGCATCAAGCTTTTATCCCATTCTTATGCAACTCATGACCTGCAAACAATCAGCCCCACAGAGTAGATAAAACTCAGGAAAGTCAGATGAGACAACAAAAGTGATAGATGAGGCAAAATAGGGATAGTGATGATGTAGTTTTTGTGATAATGATTTGTGTAGTTGAATAACTGGTTTTGCATTTTTGGGGGATTGTCATAATCCTGTCTGACCTGTCAGGCGTTAAAAATAACCCCGCCCCACACAGACACACACACGCACGTGCACACACACACACACACACGATATACACACACACACACAATATACACACTTCAGCACATTCCCCATAGCAGAGTCACCCTACCAGATTTGAAGAGGTCCATCCAGGCGTGCTGGTGGTCCTGCACCAGGTCCTCCACACTGGCCCTCAACATTTCAAGCATCTCCTTGCGGGCTGCCTCCTTCAGCTTGGTGAGCACCTCCTCGGCCTTGGCTGGTTCCACAGGCTCGGATGTGTGCACCACTGATACCACGTTCTCGGTGTAGTCTGACTTGGCGCCCACCTGGATGTGGCTGCCCAGCTTCTTCATGGCCACCACCATCACCACCACAGCACCACTCTTCTCAGTGAGGACCCGCCCCGAGAAGAGCAGGAACTCACGGTCCTCCAGCGCCTCCGGGGCACTCCGAAAGCCTGGAGAATCTGTAGCAACCTCCAGGGTGAAGGCCCTGTCTGTGGGGTTGCTTATGTGGACGCGGTGCAGGTAGGTGTTGGGCCGGCTCCGGTGGGCGATATACTCCTCGCGCACAGTCAAACACTCCCGGGATGACGAGGAGCTTGGGGATGGTCCTGGCTGGATGCAGCGCACAGAGAGAACAGACCCCTTTCGGAACCAGAGCATCAGGGCCCGTGCCTCCTGTCTCTTCCCCACCAGCTGCAGCCGGACATTGGGAGCAAAGTCTGTCTGGTGCACAGGGGCCGACCCAGGTTGGGCAGAGGGGGAGACCCACAGTCTGTTGGCCTCCACGTCCACCAGGAAATGTCCATTCCCAACCACAAACGGGGCCACATCCTCACTGTTGGGGCTGCGGATCACGCCCTCCCCACGCTCAACAAATGCCTTCCACCGGTTTATGTCGGTCTGCAAACAGGCACCTGCAGCTCCACCTGGGTCTCTGGACATGTGTAGGAATCTCAGAACTCCATCTGATGTCAGGTACCAGTAGAAGATAAGGAACAGTAGCAGGCCGATGAGGACCCGCCGTGCCCAGCTGCTTGATAGCAGGCCAGGCATTCCTTTCAGTCTCTGCTGAAGCCACATGTTTTTGATCCTCCACTTTAGATACTGAATGATTGGTCCAAACAAGATCAATTCCAACTGACAGAAATCAGTTTACGTTTACGTCAAATATGCAGGGGTGTTGAGTCAGTCGAACTAATTAACCTGATAGCTTCACGAGACCGGAAGCAACAACACAGGAGCTGATAAAATGTGACGGAATTTTTGAAGGTGGCTATCCAAGTCATATGCTACATTGTAGTTCGACAAAGCAAGGAGTGACGACGAGAAAAGTTTATGTAGGTCAACAAATGCTTAGAGTTACCAGCACATTCATATTCACATGCACAAAGCAAGATTATCTTTGCTTTGCAACGCCTAGCTTCCCAATCGCGTGCCTTGTTAGTAGATAACGTGAGTAACGTTAGTCGTCAGCTAGCTTGCTACATCAGTCTTTAGAACTACTGAATCGCAGCAGATGTAGCTAAAAACTCATTTCATTTCATTTTCATGACACCTCTAAATAATTCAACTGTTTACACTTCACTCACAAACATTCCGTGATTCGTCGAAAACACTTGTTAGTTAACCAAAAGCATAACATTTAAAATATATGTTCAACAGCTAGCTTGCTAAAACCTGCCAGATAGTTTTGTGCAACACTCAGCAACATCGCAGCATAGCAATTACTGTGCTTACACCGACGTCCCTGCTTATAGGCAAAACAGGAACGCTAGCACACGAGGTCTTGCCACTGATGACCATTCCACTCCACTCTGAAACAGTAACGTTAGTTGACTAACGAACACCCACCAGTGTTTTGCTACAGCCAAGCGCCTTGACACTTCAGATTTTTTTTCTAATTTACCGTAAAGCGTACTGTGAAACAACAACCGGAAGTGTCGCAATGACATTGACTGACGCGTTGCCTTGTTTACGACATATTCCAGCCAGTCAGTGGTTACAAGTTACGGTCTATGGTTACCGCAGACAGTCCTTGTTACACTGTAATTAACAAACTAACACACATAAAATGTATTCATTTTTGTCTCTTAACTTCCAGCGTTACAGTTTATTGAGCCTGTCTTTTCATAAAGTAGCAAATTTCGTTGTAAGGAATGATTATGAGAGTTTGAAATAGTTGATTGGTCATGGACATGAGCACGAGCAGGCATTTTTTTATGTTGCATTTTTTTCATGTGGGCCTAATCTCTGCATCTGAATAGGCTAGCCTAAACAAATCAGATTTCATATAAGCATTCACATACCTTACCTGTCAATGCATCCGCGGTGTAGCCTAGATGTGACTAAAAAGCCCACTGGAGCTGCCCCTTTGCATTTATAAAACTGTTTTAATGAAGTCGGTTACACGTGTAATGGCAGTCCATAGACCAGATGAAGTCTATGACTAAAGCTCAATACAGATTTAACCATTTATTTTTATGTTTTTTTGTTTGTTTGTTTGTTTTTTTTTTACTTTATTTGTCAACGAAAATGCATTTATAATAGGGTTAACAAAATTCAGGATTCAGGATAGACTTTGATATACTTTTTATATATTAACCAAAGAATTATAATTGTATCAACTCAAGTAAAATTGAATTGTAACTGCAATTTGTTGAAAATATGCAACTCGAAAACTCAGGAAAACGCTGGATTTCGGCATGTGACTTTAGTCACGTAGGCGCAACTACGTCATGAATCCAGTTGTGCACATGTGTTCAATGAAAGAAACAGATGTTTGTGTGGTGCTACAAGCTGTACATGTAGCCTAATTACATCAAACTATGTTCTTGTTATAAATATGTCCCGTTAGATATATTTCATGCTGCTTGCACTGACAAAGTAGGGAACAGTGCCACGGGCGTCCTGAAGAAACGTGTTTTGTCTCTCGTTTGGGAACGAGTGGAACTTCGCAGTTGTGTTTACAAAGTGAAATAAGTGTAAATAATTACAAAGTGGAATCTGTGGATGTGACATTTCTCATGCACGAGACTGCATTGGGGCATGGTCTGATGAGCTAAAGCTGTTTGCTCTTTTCCCAAACCTCAAGCGAGAAGTCGGGGGTGGAGATAGGGAAAGGGTTTGTAGCCAGGGCTATAAGCAGCCTACTTTCAAGCAGCTCTCTGAACTTCTCTGTTTTGCAAGGGCCATTACACCGGCACTCAACAACCTCATAGCAGTAGATAGTTACGACTAAATAATAAGATGAAATCCGTTATATTTATGTTTTTATGTACGACCTCGTTAGTACTGCTCACGTCTGTACGCTGTGAAAAAAAGGACTCCATTCCCGAAGGTAAGCCTGCAAAGATCTTTCTGAAGGCTAGGCATATAAAACAACGTGCATGGATTAGTTCTGTATATCGTCACCTTGGGTTATCACCAGTTGCGGCACGGTTCAGCAGTAGTCTGTTTGATGTTTAATCAGCTGCAGTGGTCACGGATTTTTTTTAGCATTTTTGCGAACAGCCATGGAAAAGTTGACCGGGCTTTTCTGGAGCTTTCCGAGCCGCTGACGTGGACTCGATTCGGCTTCATGCGTTAATAGTCGGATGCGTCTAAGAGTTTACTTGGCAAAAGAATCCAACAGAGCCATCTTTTCTGTAAGCCTACAGGCAACATTTCTGAATATTTAGACCCACGCTGCAAGTTTCGCTTTCGAGGCAATTTGCTTCGGTGAAGCAGTTGCGTGTGTTGTGATATGGTGGGGGTACCTGGGATATTAAAGTGTTTAGAAAATAGTGTGTTGAATTAACGTCCTCACACTTAAATATGTCGTTTCCTTTGTCGTACGTGAACAACCGTGGTCCCTTCCTCAGTGTTGCCTAATCGAGGTCAGGACTGCCAGGAGACTGTATCTTGGTACGATTAAGACACATAGTGGACATGCAGTACTTGACCAAGTTACTCACAGATAGCCTTACAGATAAGGTTTTTGTCCTGAATTAACAGAGTTTGCAATTTATTGTTAGATCATTTACCACCAATCAGCTTAAATCATGATTGCACATAACCTAGAGAAAAATCTAGTGTTGGATAAATTCATGGTTAACATTAGATCAGAATACATGACTTCCTGTGAACATTAGCTATATGATTGTTTTAATTTATTAAGCCTGTAACTATTTTTGCTTAAAATTCAGAACTGACCATAAAGTCATTAACATTTATTAAACTGTTATTAAATGATCATCTATCATTCTTCCCCTTAGGCAATCTCATAGTTTTGACTGTTGCTACTGAAGAATCAGAAGGCTTTAGGCGTTTCATGAGATCAGCTCGACATTTCAATTACACTGTCAAGGTATGAACACCTCTTTCATTCCTACATTTAATTTAGCTGTGAGCCAGTGCAGGATAGAAATCTTCATACAGAAACCTTCTCTCTGTCACTGATAAACAATGCCAGGAGTTGGATAAGACCATCATTAGAGAGTTAAATTGCAATTATGTCTTGGTTCAACCTGTGCTCAAAACACGTGCTAATACTAAATAAAACCAGCTGGTTTCAGGGAATGGTACTACTGAGTGGCAGAACTATGTCTGGCAAGGGGGGTGGGGGGTGGGGGGGGGGGGTGATATAATTTGTCATTCCTCAGTTGGCAGTGTAATTTCCCTTAGGTGCCTGGCCTAGTGAGCCTAGTGTTATCAGAAGACTGGCATAAAATGCTGTCTACTCTGCAGAGAGAATTTCCCTGCCTCAACACACACTCTGTTACTGGCTGCATTGAGCTCTATGAGCTCATCTTCCTGTGTTATTTGACAGACAGGTTTGGTAATGCATTAATGGATCAGTTCCAGCATGTTCTCTCCTCACATCCCTTAATATTCCTGCCTTATACTGCTTGTAATAACAATTAAATGCAATAACACATTGTAATAAATAACATATATAATGTTAATTGTTGTACAAACTTGCTTGCAAAAATTAATAATTAATTGCATGCTGACTTAGGTGGTACTCTTGAGATGCTTGTCATTTCCAAAATGCCTACTACTGGCCTACTATGTAATTCTGGTCTTTGTGTGGTATCCACATGTGGGTCAATAAATGGGCATGCAGCCCATTAATTAATGAGGTACTGGTCATGTGGTTAATAGGCCTCTTCTGCTGCTTGCACCATGCTACATACTGGGGAGTAGTGTATGGGACTCAATAAACTTTGAGCCAGTCAGGTGGAGTACCTCCAGTTAGTTAATTAATGAGGTACTGGCCATGTCATTGTAGTAGGCCTATTGTGTGTTGCACTGTGTGCTGGGACACATGCAGTATGTAGCTAAGCAGCATGATATTTTAGAAACAGCAACTGTTTCTGAAATACCATACTGCTCTGTACTGCATACCACAGGAGCTGGGAGGTGTCATTTTGTATCAAGCAAATGTGCGCATGTTTGCCTAAATTGCGTACTCTCTTTAAGTCATTTGCTGAAATACCAGCTCACTGTGTTTTGCATCAAAGATTCTGGGTGCTGGGGAGAAATGGACCGGTGGAGGCTATAAGACCCCTCCAGGTGGAGGTCAGAAGGTGCGCCTCCTCAAAGCTGCCCTGGAGGAGGTGACGGAAGAGGACAAGGTCATCCTGTTTACTGACAGGTAAGTGGATGTTGAACAGATAAAATGATGGATGCTCTAGCTCGGCTTGGCTTTTTCAAGTTTTGCCTGGTACCAATGTGGGTGTCAGGACACCATCTAGGCTCTTGAATACATGGATACACACACCCATGTGCATGCGTATGCAGGGAGAGTGACACACACACATAGACACATAGACTGACATCCTGCACATACTGTATATACACAAACACACATATGACATAAAGATATTCTAGGGACAACTACTTCAACACAGACAATAGACACACACTACACATTCACACATTTTCTCTAGGGTCATCTTGTGGTCAGGTCTGTTTTTTTTTTTTTTTTTTTTTTTTTTACATTTCTCTTTTCTCAAAACATTTATTTGCTATTTAAAATTTGGAATTGTTAACTGTGGGTGTCTGGAAAGGCAAGCTTAAAACCAGACACAGCAGTACGTTCTGTCTTGGACCACCTACCACCCATTTTTAACAGCCTCCAAAGAAGACTTCCACAGCGAGGCATCCTTCCATGGAATAGAAAGTTCTTTTAAATTGTCAGCCCCTCTTGTCAAACCCTCCTCTCTAAGCTTCTCTGAACTATTATGTTAATTTCTAATGTCCTCATGGTGTTTCCTGTCTGAACCAGCTATGATGTGGTGTTTGCCTCTGGGCCCAAGGAGCTGCTGAAGAAGTTCCAGCAGGCCAAACACAAGGTGGTTTTCTCCTCAGAGACGCTGATTTGGCCCGACCGACACCTGGAGGACAAGCACCCCTACCTTAGAGAAGGCAACAGGTTCCTGGGCTCAGGAGGCATGTCATAAACTTCACAAACTCGTCATGAATATAGACCCTAAAATACTCTACCAGTTTGTTCTAGTATAGTGCTAACACCTCCAGGATGAATAAGCTCACTCCTAACATAAAAGACAACATTATACAAAGACTAAAATACCCCCTAAAGTCATTTGTAGTCCTTGAGCCTTAAAAATTTCTAATAGCAACGGAATAGATTAGAAAGAAGGCCAGTAGTATATACGGCCCCAAAATGTAAGAATCTTTTTGTAGTTCTTGGTGTCTTTCTTAGGCAGATATCACAGTAGGAAGAGACTCTCAACATCATTGGAGTAATCATCTCTGATTAGTCACACCTACTGCAGCAAACTGCAGAGGACCACAGTGTGCAACTACAAGCTCGTTTAAAGGGGTCCCTAGCTAATAAGTCACATTGGCTTTATGTTTGACATTGGCGTCAGTTATATAAACATGATTTAAAGGAGACATAGAATGGAAAACCAGATTTGCCTTGGCTTTGCTGAATTAGAAGAGGTTGTGCATGGCCAAAGAGCTGCCATGAACATGAGGTATGGTTGTGCCCTCCTTTATATCAAAATCTTGAACTTAGAAATAGGATTAAACTTGGGTGAATGGGCCCATTTCACAGCAGCCAATTGAACCACAATTGCTTTGTGCTATTTGACATCACATGTATGCTTAGTTCTAACTGGCCCATTTCACAGCAGACATTTTTTCCAAGACGTTGCAAGGTAAGCACCAGCGTTATTAATGACATCCAATAAGATTGTGTAGCAGAATCAGATCCTCATTGGATGTCATTAATAACACCTGTGTTGCCAAAGAGGGTACCGTTTAGCCAAAAGGGCTATTTCACTGCCCAGCCTAAATATAAAGATTTAATTGGGCTTGTAAAATTGCACTTCAGATTATTTTTCATAAATTAAAGTTGAAAATATTCTGTTTCAACATCAGAGACCAAGGTACAATACTCCATTCATCCATTCTATGTTCCCATTAAAAACACTCAAAATGCTTTATGTTTTATCAACGTTTAAGAAATCCTTTCACTCATAAACTGCCATAGTTGTAAAAGTCACATAACCTGGTTGAATCTAATCAAGGTCTAATCAAAGTGCAAAAATCAAGCTGTCACTGCAAATAGACACCATAAACATGAACCGGGTGGTGTCACTTTTTATCCAGAAAGCATTGAGAAGTAAACGCAATGGCAGTTTACAAGCTCTGCAAATGAAGTTTTAACGATACAGTTTTAATGAAAAAGAGAATATTTTGAGTGTTTTTAATCCTGTTAAATATATCTGATACCAATGTTAGTTTTATAAGGCCAACATGTCTTATCAGTCAGGGATCCTTTTAGGCCTCATCACATAAATAAATCAGCTCATTTTTAGTGTCAGTTTGGACTTTTATACCTCTGAAAAAATACTTATGATTAATTCAACTTGGTCCTAATAAAAAGCACATATATTGGTGCAGCCATAGTAATACCAGTAGGTTTTAAGTTAGTGCTCATTCACTTTTAGCAGTGTAGTCAAGCACTGTACTTATACAACCACCAGAAAAGTGTACTCCCAATATAAGAGCTAATACTTGCCGTTATGACAGGAAATAACAACATTGCTGTAGGCGCAGGCTGAGGAAAAATGGTTGGTTCAGCTCTTCTGTTGCAAAACTGCACCAACTTTATAGTAGCCACAGGCTGTTGTGCACAGTGGGTGTGGAGCTCATTAACGCATGGTTAAACAGCAATTAACTGCTTTTTTGTTTTGGTGCAAAATTATTTTTCAGAGGCAGTTATATAACTTTATGTGTCAAATACATGCGAGTGCCCTGGAGTGGCTTTATATGACAGTAGATCTCTCAACCCTCTGTATGTGGTTCTCTTTTACAGAGAGTGCTAAGTGCTACCTTGTGTTAACATGCCTTAAGAATAGAAGGAACTGCTGGTGGATTCTGGCACTGTTTCATCTGGATAGCATTTGGTCAGCTCAGCAGAGAACACTACAGTGGGCAGATAAATCAGCAGTTTGAGTGCAAAAACAGACAGGAAGCAGCACAGGGAGGAAGTGACCTCACATGAAAGCCCCCCTCCGCACGTCTGTGCCACATTGAATAAAATCCTTTCCTGTATGTCTCCTGTGTGTTTTAAACTAAGGTTCCTTTTGGCTCCTCTGACATGCAGGTTTCATTGGCTATGCTTCAAACCTGAAAGAGCTGGTAACCAGCTGGAGTGGAGAGGACAATGAGAGTGATCAGCTCTTCTTTACCAGAATTTACATTGACCCAGCAAAAAGGGTATGGTTGTTCTCTTCTACACACATCTCATCTCTTCAAGGCTCAATCTACAATTCTGGCTGAAGCATGTTGACTATTAGACCATTGTCAGCAATTTCCCCAGTCCAACAAGAAATATTTGGTTAGAATCACAAACTGTACCTTTAACTTTATTTATAGACTGTTTGGCTCACAGACCATCTTTAATACTGTTTCTAATTTAAGAGTGTGTTTTCATCCTGCTAGTATTATATGGTACATTGGAGAGCTTGGTGTTGTTTGTAATTTGTTTGGAGTGGGTCAGTATTTTTCTCTGTTGACCGCTGGCTCTCTCATTTTACAGAAATCCATAAACATAACTCTGGACAACAAATGCAGACTTTTTCAAAATCTCAATGGTGCACTGGGTAAGTTTTATATGCATGCCTGTATTATTTATGTCTATGAATATATATTTGGAATATATAGATGACGCAAAAGACAGACTGTTTTCTACAAAACGGGAACAGCCCTGCCAAGAGGGAGAAGGCAGAGAGGCATAAAACCAATTTACTCATGAAATCTCAAAAGCAGTTGAACTTGCTGACACGGATGTTTTTTTTTTCTCTGTCATAAAGCTACTGAGGGCTCTCTGAGATGCCTCTGTAGAGAGCCGTGCGCCCCCGAGGGAGTCTGCTTTTATGTCGACGGGCTGTGGGGGTGGGGGGAGGGCTTAGGGGGAAATGAAAACTGGCTCCTTTGTGTAAACTTGTTGTTTAATGGAGCATTGTGGGGTGTGTGAATGCCTTTGATGAGGTTGTCATGGTGACAGTCACTCTCACCTGGATTCCAGTGCATTTGCTCTTGTGGGTACTAATGGGCCACGCTTCACTTTGTGTGTGTGTGTGTGTGTGTGTGTGTGTGTGTGTGTGTGCATGTGTGTGTGTGTGTGTGTGTGAGAGAGTTTTCAGAGCTAGCAGAAGACAGGTCATAGCTTCCATATAGGTTTCAGGAGGTGTGGTTTGTGTTGAAGTGTGTATTTGTGTGTTTGTCTATGGGTGTGTATGTGTGTATGTGTATGTTTAATTGGCACATGGAGAGGGGAAGGCCTGCACACACACTAAATGCACAGGGGCTAAACACACAAACACACAGACACACACACACACACACACACACACACTTGTACAAACTCCCAGCTGCCGTTTGTGCCTGAGTCAGGAATGTGAGTGTATGCTGTGAGATGTGCCTGAACACACGTAGTCCTCCAAGGCCAGAGGAGAACCAGGACTGTTCCACCTCTCCGCCCCGCTCCTCCTTCTGCTCTCCTTCACTCTATTCCTCCCTCCTACTCTCTTCTTCCTTCTTCTTCTCCTCTCCTCTTCTCCCCTCCCCTTCTCTCTCCTGTTCTCTCCTCCCTTCCATCCTCCTCTTCTTTATTTCTTCTTCCTTAAAGGCTCTGCTCCAGTCTTCCTCTCCCCTCCTCTCAGACACAGGAGTCACAGGAGACAGAGGAACACTGGGCTGCATTGTGCTGCTCTGGGCGAGGGCCGGGGGTAGCCTGCTTCAGTATCCTCCTCAGCTGGGAGAGGAATGTGCAGCGCTAGTGTGTGTCCAGAGGGACATGCGGACAGGAAGTTTGTGGTTTTAGTGGACTCTGTGAGTCCGGTTTATTGTGTGCAGCCTAGGGCAGGCCTGAATTGAATTTGAATTTCACTGTACTGATGTTTGCTGAAGTAAAAAGTAAATGTGTAAGGGTCTAATGCTCATTATAGCATAATGCTTGAGGTCCTTTTTATTCCGCTGTAGGTTTAGAGGTTTAATGATGGATTTCTCAGCTCTGAGGACATGTACTAACAAGAGCATGCCAGGAGGAGACAAAAGTGCCTTTCTCCCTCTCCTGTTCATACCTGTGTGTGTGTGTGTGTGTGTTGCTCTCTCCATATATGTGTGCGTGTCTCTCTGTATGTATATTTACCTTTGTGTGATTGGTTGGTGTGTGTGTGTGTGTGTGTGTGTGTTTGTGTGCAGATGAAGTGGTGCTCAAGTTTGAGGATGGACGAGTCAGGGCCAGGAATGTGCTATATGACACCCTGCCTGTCCTGATCCATGGCAATGGACCCACTAAGGTACATAGATGTTCTCTGGCCCTAAAACTCCCACCTTATTATACATGACTGAAGGCCTTCAAATGTGTCTCGCTGCTGATTGGTTCTTAAGCCCTCCGGATTGGAGTAACTTTGTTTGATAACCCTGAAGAGGGTCAAATGGGTTATCAGATGGGCTGCCACATGGTTTCATGAAGGATTTAACCAGACTTTGATTGATTTTGTCTTGTCTGACATTTGTTGTCTTAGCATGAATCACAATAGCAACAACATTAGTTGTAACCCTGGTTGTAATTAGTAGCAATACATTATTAGCTAATTAGCTAATAACTAATATATTTATTTAGAAATTTTGTTGCAATACATTTTAGCTTTAGCTTCTTGTTGAAAAAACTTTGCGCAATAAAATAGAATTTGCCTTCACACTGTTGTGTTCTGTTTCACATAGCTCCAGATTAACTACCTGGGCAACTACCTCCCCAATCTGTGGACATTTGAGACGGGCTGCACCGTGTGCAGTGAGGACCTGCGCCCGCTCACAAGCCTGAAGGTGAGACCTTCCAACACACAGCTGGGCCGCACTAGGAAACCCTCATAGACAGTTTACAGATCATAGTTTACTCTTAGCAGTAAGTGTAAACATCTACCTAAGCCTCCTGTTGCTTGCTAACGCAGTGAGTGATTTTGTTTGAAAGACTGCTCTCCCCTTCAGTATTTTATGAATGCACAGGAAATGCTGAGCAGATAGAGATGCAGTGTCACTACATGTAGTATTTCTATGTACTGTATGGGACGAATAAAACTCCTTGAATTCTTGTGCAGGTGAAGCTAATGGACAGTATATCATGTACTGCATTTAGTGCTAAGGTGACTGAATGACTCCGCCTCACACTGGCCTGGGCTCAAACTCTGTCCACTAAACTTGCATTTCACATTGAAAGTTAGTGTGATTGTTAGCATCCTCTATTAGCAGCACATCTCTAATGGTGTTGCTCATTGCTCTCTACTGGCTGTCAGTAACAGCAAGTTATATTTACATTAACATTAACTCTTCTACAGATGCCTCCTTTGAAAGAGTCGTTGTGTCAATGCAGTATGTGTCTGTAAAAGGTTCATAAACTTTGTAATAAGTAGTAATGAAATAGCTCAGACCCTATCTAATATTTAATGTTATGGGATATACTAAATATGCATGAAAGAAAACTTACACTTAGCAGGTGATGTTCCAAATGATTCCCATGTAACTCAGGAGTTGATGTAAGCCTGACTTCTCTCTGATCTGGCCTACATCCACAGCATCATTCTCAAGGATGCTGTCTCAGTAAACAGGAGACCAAAACAGGACATTTTTGGCTTTGAGTCCTACTTGATGCCTCTGTCTCTCTGCCTTTGCCTCTCTGCCCCTGTCCCCCTCAGGAGACGGAGTACCCGCTGGTGGTGGTGGGCATCTTCATCCAACAGCCCACACCCTTCGTCACCGTCTTCTTTGAGCGCCTGCTGAAGCTTAAGTATCCCAAGAACAGACTCCGGCTCTTCATCTACAACCAGGTGAGCGCTGTGCTTTAAGTCTCCTCCTAGCTCCCTTTCCTCTTCATCCCTGTAGTTGAGTCAAGAGTCAAATCACGGTTAGGGTCAGGGTTAGGTCAATGGACTTTTCGGTGGGTAACCACAGAGTGGTATGGAAAGAGGAGTAGCATTGTATTCACACGCCCAGACCCAGATACTTAGGCATAGACATGGGTGGTGGTAGCGTAGTGGTTAAGGAACCTGGCTAACCATATGTTGCTCTCGGGGAGACTGGCCCTGATATTGACAACAATTGTAAGTCGTTTTGGATAAAAGCGTATATGCGTAAATGTAGACCCAAGTAGTATGTCCAAGCGATAGTAGTACACTGAAAGTAGAACACTGACTACAGCTGAGAGAGAGTGTGGGACCTGTGTTTAATGTGAATAGTCTGTGGAGAACCAAGGCATCAGTTAAGGATTGTGGTCAAAAGTGGTCAGCTTTTGCTGTAATGAGCAGGGCCTACACAGTACAATCAACCGTGTTTAGGTAGCTGTAAAACTAAGCACTACTTTGAGTTTAGTGTTTGGCAATTACTGAATAGAAATTAGACCTTAAAGAGTTTTTGGAATGTAACCCTTTGAACTTAACATTTGTCATTTTACTGTGCACCCACAGTTGTATTTAATTTAACCTGTTACAGGAGTCTCATCATGAGAACCAGGTGGCTAGCTTTGTGAAGGATCATGGGACGGAATACCAGGCAGTGAAGCTGATTGGTCCTGAGGAGGGTGTGGATGCCATAGAGTCCCGTAACTTGGGCTTGTAAGTATACAGTACTCTATCATTTCACTTCTGGTTGTAAGTGGTAGTTAAAACTCAGTTTACAAAAACAGTTTACAATAACACACATTTGTGTTCACCTGTTAGGACAACATTAGCAAGCTCCCGGCGGGCATTTCCATAGTTATTACGAGCCTGAGCTTTCTCTTGTTTGCGTGCCAGGGCAGTCGCTTCTCCTTTTATTATTGGCATGCAGTGCATGGAAGTATCACTGAACTGAATCAAATCAAATTTAATTGACTTCTGAACTGATCAGAATGGAATGAACTGAATGGATTCATTTTATAGTGCAAATTACTGTGATGTCTGGCATGCATGTGGAATTAAGTGCCATTGAAGTGAATTAAAGTGGACTAAACCGAGCTGAACTGAGTTGAATTGAACTGAACAGACTCATGTCTTGACATAGTGTGAGAGACCTCTCAAATCCATGTCTTCTTCCTTTCTAAATTTAAATCAGTGGAATTGAATTGAGTGGAATAGAACCTATGTGCTGAACATATGTGTCTGATGTTCCTTTTGTGATGTCTCCTGCTCCTGTGTGCCAGTGCGGATTGCCGAGAGGACAGTGACTGTGAGTATTTCTTCAGTGTGGACATCGAAGTGGTCCTGAAGAACGAGGACACACTCAAGATCCTCATTGAACTCAACAAGTGAGTAAATCTCATTGGGCAATCACCATAGTCTGTCAGACCTGTGTACGTAATGGGCATGTGTGTGTGTGTGTGTGTGTGTGATAGAGAGAGAGAGAGAATTACTATCCCGTAATGTTGAACCATTAACAGTAAATATGTGAGCACGTATAGCACTATATAGGGATTCTTCTTGTCATCAATTATCAGTGTACTGCATGCCCATCTAGAACTACGGGGGTAGCCAGTTCATTTGAAATGGACAAAAAGAGGCATGCTCCTACCCGTGACAACATTACCTACAGCAATACCACACAGTCCTAGCATGCAAAGACTGAGCTCAGATCTGTCAGATCAGTCAATGTAGCATCAAAATGAGTTGTATTACATTATTTTAATTTTTAGCTGCTTTGAGTTACTTTAAATGAATATTTTTTTTTACTTTTTTAAATATTATCTCTTGTCTTGTTCAGTGAAACAGGGTCTTCTGTTAAAGAGAATGGACTGTATCTCCTGTGACATTCCTAACTCGGCACCTGTTGTCTTTCCCTTAAGGCCCCTGATTGCACCCATGATGACCAAGCCTGGGAAACTTTGGACCAACTTCTGGGGTGCCCTGAGTGCCGACGGATACTATGCCAGATCTGAGGATTATGTGGACATTGTGCAGGGACGCAGAACGTGAGTTTGAGTTGTTTATGACTAACTCCCGGTGGGACTTTGTCCTTGTTAAACACTGAATTCCGGCTATTTCAGCACCTGATCTGTAGGGATAACACCAGTTGCTGGAGGCTTTCCATTGTTATGGCTGTTGGTAAATGTTTTGGGATTTTTTGGTTGTTTTCTCCAGGATTGATTTATGTTAATCTTGCATGTTAGCCTAAACTGATTTTCTGAAGTAGGCCTGTATTCATCATTTATATCTGAATGTGTATTATAGTTTTATTGTGTTACTCTGAGTGCTTCCCCATTGTAAGGGCGATGAAGGAGCAGCAGATGCATAAGCCCTTCACATACCACTACCGCTTGCTTACGACACCCTCATTTCCCCCCAGTGGGATCTGGAACGTTCCGTATGTGTCGCATGTGTACCTGCTGAAGGCCAGTGTTCTGAGGAACCAGCTGAGTGCTGAAGATCTGTTCCAGTCCGAAACCCTGGACCCTGACATGACCTTCTGCCACCACGCACGAGAACAGGTCAAGCACCATCCTCTTCCTCCTCCTTTCTCTCCAACCCCTCCTCTGTGTCCCACGCATCCGTCACCCCCTCTACTCTTATTTCTCCATCTTCCTCCCCTTTTCCTCTCTCTCCTCCTCTGTCTCTTCCCTCTCTCTCTTCCTGGTTGATTCTCCAAGTGTATCTGATGACTGTAATTAGGATGATACATCACTGTCTGTACGCAAATGTCACAAGAATTACATTTTTTTTCTTTCTCACAATACCATTGTGAATTTCCCACACCTGATACAATGTTGAAATAAGTCAGCCTACATATTTGCCCAGATTTAGCTAAATCCAGGATGTTGTTCCCAGTCTCTGTTGGTTTAGACTATGCCATTATGCCATCTAACTCTCTGCCCTCACTCAAATATAGACTTTTTACACAGACCTACCACACACACAGATGCATACCATGGCTGACACAGTTTAGTTTAGTGTGTTTACTCCCCAGTATGGGTCTGACAGACTGCAGATGTGTGCTTTAATCTAGCACTGCCTCAGACACATCAATCCAAAAGCATTTTGTTGTTGAGACTTTCAGACATACACAAAGCCTTGGGCGATGTCTGGCTTGTAAGTTGTCGGCTTTATTTATAAATGTGCACTCAATACCCTTGTGCTATAAAGACAAAGAATCTACAACATGGATACGTGATTGGTAGGTGTTTTGTAGTGTTTACAAATTGAGTACATTCAAAATAATACAAGATAAAAGATACAGATAACTTGTGTTGCAACACTTATACACATAACCAGCATTAAATATAAATATAAATATATATATATATATATATATATATATATATATATATATTCCTACAGAAGTGCCCCAGGTGTTTCTATGAGTACTTAGAGGCTTATCTGATGAGCACTCCATCATTTTACAGAAAGTATGAACTTTCCTGACATATGGAAGAATTCCTGTTTTCTTTCTCTGTATATTCCAGAAGAAATGAGGTTTTGTGTGTTTTTTCCAGAAAACCATTTATCATGCATTCATATTCATATTTGTCTCTGTCACCCACAGGGAGTGTTCATGCATGTTACAAACCTGCACGCCTTCGGCCGAGTTCTATCCATGGAAAACTACCAGATGAATCATTTGCACAACGACCTCTGGCAGATCTTTGAGAACCCTGTGGTGAGAACCCAACTGCTACAGAATGTCACAGGTTGTGGCTTAGTCCAGGCCGGGAAAAAAATAGGAAAAACTAGATGAGCTAAATACCACTTTTACAGGACTTTGTGCCCCCCCACCCCCACAAACACACAGTGAAAGCTCTGTTATTCAGTCACTGATGTGTCCTTAGTCAGAACTAGCACACTGTAACACATTATCAAATGACAGACAGTCTTTAGCTGCATTTTTCCAGATCTTGGATTATGGTTTTGAAGACAGACTGTTGTCAAGTGCCTAGTACTAACCAATGGCTGTGGGAACCCTTTCCCATCATGTGTTATTTCTTGCTTGCCTTTCTGAGTAACCACTGTACACCATCCCCAGGACTGGCAAGAGCGCTACATTCATGAAAACTATAGCCGGATAATGAAGGACAAGTTAATAGAAACTGTGAGTATCTGATATGTATGACTCATAATCCCAGACAGTTGTTCTGTGTGGAATGACAACAGTTTTCATCACCAGAAATAGTTAAAGGTGATGACGTACACTGATTTGACCTGCACGTCAGCAGCTGTTTTTACATGATGGAGACAAGAGCCATACAGTACTTCATCAGCATATTTACAGGACAAGAAATTTGTTTAACTGGTATCATAAGTTAAAATAGAATATGCTTCAAAAAAATAGATAGTAACTTCTACCCTTACCCACAGTGTCTCAAACAACAGAGATATGTAAACTTGTAAAGATGGAGTTGTGTAGCTGTGTACTTAAGTTGAATGAGACTGTATGCATTGTTAAGATGAAGCTGTGTAGTTATCTGCTGTGGTTGTATGATATGTATGATTTCTCCTCAGCCCTGTCCAGATGTGTACTGGTTTCCCATCTTCTCTGAAGTGGCTTGTGAACACATTGTGCAAGAAATGGAACACTTTGGGCAATGGTCTGGTGGCGGTAATGTTGTAAGTGCTTCCATTCTGTTGGCTCTCTCTTTCTAACCCTGTATAGGACGGCTTATATGTATAGAATCTATACTGAAAGCTTTTTTTTGATAGTTTGATTGGAATGTCAATTACATTGCATGATTACAAGCCACATTTTGTCACACAAAATTGCAAACTGCACTCTTTGCCTTCCAGTAGTATTTTTTATGTGAAAGCCACAGCAGAATGAGCCAAATCAAATCATACAAGTAATGCTGCCCATGGGAGCTAGTTAGAGAAGAAGATATCCTTACTATTCCTTAGTAATCCTTAAGTTTGTCCAGTGACAGTGAGTGTGTTTTGACTCACCAGGACACTCGTATCCAAGGGGGTTATGAGAACGTACCCACCATAGACATCCACATGAACCAGGTGGGCTATGAGAAAGAGTGGCACAAGTTCCTGCTGGATTTCATTGCACCCATCACAGAGAAGATGTATCCAGGCTACTACACGAGGGTAAGGACACCTTCATTGATACTTTCACCATTGTGTTGCCTGTTAGATGTCAAGAGAGGGTGGAGTTTTAAATGGTTTGATGATGCTAATTACTTGCATTGTTATACTTGATTATACTTATACTTAATGGAGAACTCTATCCATTTTCAACCCCTAGGCCTGCTGTTTGAGGTCACCGAATGGTGTCAGTAGGGAAAGAATTAGAAAATTTTGGTACACAAGCTTTGGATGCTAGTCCGTTATTTGGTCTATGTTGTACCAAATTTTTCATACTACAGTACCTACTTACAGCACTCATTGACCTCAGTCAAAAGCAAAAGTGGCTGTAGTTCTCTTTTTACTGTGTAGGGCAAAACAATCAAAAACAATTTCCCATTATCTGAAAGCTTTCCTGTGAATGAGAGGAAACGTATATTGATTGTTGTGAAAGTGGATCTGGATATTCTACAAATATAGATACATGTTATTATATCATGCCTTTTAACCAGTTTTATAGTAATGACTGTCTTGTCTATAGAATGTCTTGTCTATAGAAACTACTTATTGTGCATTGTTATTGATTTCATGTGCGTTATCAATTTTCTGTCCATTGCTTTTAATATCACAACCTGTATATTTATGAGTAGTTATTAGTCACAAGTTAAAGTATACTGTTTATTATTAGAATTATTATTTGAATTGTCATTATGACAATCACTTCATCAAGTTCCAGGGGCTAGTTCCCTGTCTGATATTTATATGCACTATTACTTGCACTGACTTGAATCTCTTTTCCCGTCAGTGCACTTCATACCTCAACTTTGTAGTGCGATACAAACCAGACGAGCAGCCTCTGCTCGAGCCCCATCACGATGCCTCTACTTTTACTATTAACATAGCTCTCAACAGCAAAGGCATTGACTACCAGGTAAACAGCCTCACTCAGGTTTCAGCAGCTCAGGTACAGCAGCTTGGTAGGCAGGGCTGCCTCAGAGCTCTCCCACAATCCTTTGCACAGAGCTCTTGAGGCTGAAGGTGTATCCACCTCCTCTTCTCCATTCCTACCTCTTTCTTTGTCTCTATGTCTTATCAGTCCTCTCTGCACTCTTTTTTTTTTTTTTACCCCGCACGGAACAGGCCGGGGGTGGTGTTGTTTGTTGGCTTGTTTGTTTGTTTGTTTGTCCTTCTCCAGAGCTCTGCATGACCGGTGGGCTTCTCCCTCTCTCTCGTGTCTGCTTCTGTGTCTTTGCAGGCTCAGTTTGATCTGGCGTTTGTAGTTAGGTATAAGCCCGACGAGCAGCCCTCGCTCAGGCCGCACCACGATGCCTCCACATTCACTATAAACATTGCCCTCAACCAAGTGGGCATTGACTACCAGGTGAGTGGCACTGGGGTTGGCACAGGCCAGTCTCCTCCACTGATACCTCTGCATCATGGACCTGCAGATGGAATGTGGTCTTGAAGAAGATAGCTACATACATTTCTGTTGAAAATATGCTAAGCTTCCCAAAGTATTCCCAAATGAGTAAGAACAAAGGTTGTGTATTGTGGTCTCTAAGGTGATATGTACACAGTGCATTGTGCCGGATGACATGACTTTGACTTAGGTCCATGTAAGCTTGGGTTTATTTGATCTTGTGTTGATTAGAGCAACTAAGAAGAATGCCGTATGCAGAGCTTTCCAAAAGTATTTGCACATTTGAGTGCTGAATTGTTGGAAAGACTCTTTTTTCTGAGGAGGTGTAGGAAACATTGGTGCCATATTTTGTTGCTGTAGTCACCTCTACAGCTGCCAGAGTGATAGTGTAAGCCTCACTAAATCACCCTGAGTGAAGGGACTGGGATTCCGGCAAGACTCCATGTGCTTAGAGAAGAGAACAGGAGCATGTTAGGACCTGTTGTCAGGGCAGTAGAACCCAGTGCAAGAGGAGAGTGTGGAGAAGGGTTCGGGTGGGGTGGGGTTGGGTGGGGGGGTGTAAGTGTCAGGACAGGCATATGGAAGGATCTTCTAATCTTTCTTACATTCTCTAAATGCCAGAAGAGAAGGGGATGGCAGTTGGGAGCGAGGCACTGTAGGTCTGTCACTGCACTCACCAATGACCAAACATGTCTCGTCACACAGGGAAGACTCTCTGTCAGAGCTCCTGGCCGTCAGTTTGTTTAAGCCAGAGCTAGTACTGTGTGTTCCAGTTTCTCCCTTTCAACGCTGCAGTAACTTGTGGATGTGTGCAATCTTGCTAAAGACAGCTTGGCATGACAGACATTCCCGTGCTCTTCCATAGGGCTGTGTGAGCCTCATTGAATCCCATGCACCTCTCTGTGGGACTGTGTTAGTGATGATTCTTCAGCATGTAGACTCATCAGTAACTCCTGCTGATAGTGCTAGATGAATGTGATTCAATCGGTTAGATTAGAGTATTGGTAGTGTTTCTTCTTGCTAAGCATGTTTTAGTGTTGAAAATGCATGCAGTGTCATAAATATTGTTTGTTTGATTGGATGGATTTACATTTTTTATTTGTTAGTCACACACTTCACATTGCATCTGCATATTGTCATATTGTATAAAATGCAGAAATGTAAAGATTGGTACACAGTAATAAATTACTGATCTTGTACTCTTTTATGTGTATAGAGGAATGTTAAGTAGGCACTAAGTGTTCACAGCAGGTTAATGCATGTGAAAGAATTCAGTTATTTGTTGGTATTGCAGTTTTTCTGTACAGTACAAGCTGTTTCCCTTGCTCTTGAAACATGATGGGTTCTCCTTTCTCTCTTCTCTCATCTCCTCACCTCACCTCACTTTTCTTCCCTCTCTCCCCCCTCTTTCCTTCTCTCTTCCATAATTCTACCCGCTCATCTTTTCTCTTTTTTCACTACACTCCTCCTCTATCGACCTCTGTGCCTCCTTTTTTTTCTTATCTCTTCTTTTCTCCTCCCTCACCTTCTTTCGCCCACCCTTCCCCACACCACTGCTTTCTTCCTCCTCCCCTCCCCTCATCTTTTCTTCCCCACCCCACTCCACTCCTCCCCTCCACCTATGTTCCCCACCCCTCCCCTCAGGGTGGAGGGTGTCGTTTTCTGAGGTATAACTGCTCCATCCAGGCACCACGGAAAGGCTGGGCTCTCATGCACCCGGGCCGGCTCACGCACTACCACGAGGGGCTGCCCACCACAGCAGGGGTCCGCTACATCGCAGTGTCTTTCGTCGACCCCTGAGAGCCTTCTGCCTCATCAGCTGCACTGGGGACTTCTGTTCAGTTGGTGCTGTTTTACACTCTGCAAACCCCAACGTCAGGGGAGATGTTCTTGTTTGTTGTCAGATTTCAGGGGAGCCATGAGTCTGGAACAACTGTGTTAAAAGATTTTCAAAAGCTGAGACTGACGTACTTTAGAGATGGTGCATTAAGTTTGAAAGCCTGAATGTGTGTGTTTTTCTTTTTGTAAATTTGTATACAGTGAACAAAGTTTTATACAGAGAGGATTGATAAAATCCCTTTTGCAACTGAATCTGTGAACTCAGGCATGTTGGATGCTACAGTTGAATTGAAGTCTTATGCAAAGTGGTGTACTTTTTTCATAAAGTTTTGTAATGCAAGGAATATTTATTTGCATGTGTATTTGACTCTGGGAAGGGAAGACATAACTGGGATATTTGGAATGTGCAATATTTGAAGAACCAGATTTGATGCACATCTTGAGTTGGTTTTACACATGTGCATTGGCCATCCAAACCAGTTGCATCACCACTTTTGTTTTCATTTATAATAAAATGAAAAAAATGTAATACAAAAAAACAATTTATCAAAAATTAAAGCCAGGTTTTTAAACTTTGCAACATTTAGAAAATATTCTTCCTATTTCTGTGATTTTAGGACAAATGTTTTGTGTTTTTTTAGGCAAACTGGCACGGCCCTGAGTCAATAAATAAGTTAATAAAACCCACTTGTGTGTGTTTACATTTATTATCTCTGCTCTACTGACTCAGTACACTGGATGTAGTTCCACCCGCCCACCACACACACACACACACATTTACCCGATATACTGCACTTTATACACTTCACCTGACCTAACGAACAAGGCATAACTGAAATAATATAGTATGACATCACAACCCAGCACTAATATTGACACATCTGAAAACGTATGTCAAAACTGCAAGCTGCTTGACCGTCTCAGTGAGCTTGCCAAAGAATTTATCTCAGTGATTCTGTGAGATAAATTCTTTGCATTGTGTTAACTTTTAATGTGTTTTGTGGCTAGTAACATTTTCTCCACTTTAACAGCATACAGTTGTCTCTTTTACTCCATGAGTACAAAATGTCCTATGCGAAGGTAAGCATGCGAAAAAGAAACAGCATCCTTATTCTAGACATCACACAAACACAATACACTCAGAACAGAGAATAAAGCTGAGAGAGAAGAGATAAACAGCTAAAAGACAAGAGATCCTTCAGTAACAGAGTGTAGGATATGTACATCTGTATGAAGTGAAAAGTAAAAATGAAAAAAAGAAAGAAAAAAATAAATAATTAATTTCTCTTATACCTCTGGCATTGGAAATACTTAAAACCAAGACGTTCATCATTCCATTTTCAAAATGTTAGTGAAATCCATAGCCATAACATAACCATACATGGGTTTATTGGCAAGTAGGTTTGCACAAAGAAGGGTGGAGCAAAAACAGGAACATGTACAAAATAAACATAAAACATAAATCTCCTTTTGTGTGTTGATGTAAATTGTAAATTGACTACAACATTAAAGCAGAGTTTAAACACATTAAAAACATTCAGATGTCAATAGAGATACAAGAGAAAAGTATCACTGCACACAGTGTAAGAATAGTTATACCACTTATGGCTATTAAAAAGGAATTAAGGAATTGTTCCTAAGGAAAACGTTAAGTACATTGAAGTGTATGAATATTGAAATGCACACTACTTAATGGTTCATTTATTAACTAAAATAATACAGTACTAGATGTCTTTGAGTTGGTGACCTAGGCTTAACCAGAAGATATCAGAAGGTATCAGTTGGTGAAACAATTTGATTGAAAGACAGCAAAACAAACTGAGTGTCACCACCCTGTCCTGTCTATCTGTTTCCTCACGTTTCCTCCCTGTCTCCACCGTTAACAATCTTAATTAATCCAATCACGCCTCTCACTTCCTCGTTTTCTGTTAATCACTGGTTATGGCTCCACCTGCTTCTCACTGATTGTTCCCTGTTGTTCTCCCCAGCTGCGTCTCGTTTTCCCCCTTATGTCCGTGAGTATTTATTCCCCTCTGTTTCATCCATTCCTTGTCGATGTATTATCGAACCTGCACGCGTCTATTGCTGAAGGCAAGCATCTGAATCCTGACTCCTGTCTGTTCTTCTGTTTTCCCGTGTCTGTTACCTGCTTCTGTTTCCAGCCCGTTTCCTGTTTTCCCGTCTGGTTCCCGGTCTATTTCTGTCTCCTGAAGGATCGTCAGCCTGTTGCCGAACCCGGACTGCCTGTGACCTACGCTTCTGCTCCTCTGCCCCTGGTTACCGACCCATTGCCTGCCCACGACCTACGCTCTGCTCGCCTGTCTTGGATTCCGACCCGTGCTCTGTCTTCGACTAACGCTCTGCGCTCCAGCCCCGGCTACTGACCCGCCGCCTGCCTGTGACTCTCGCCTGCTCTCCTGCCCCGGTTTCCGACTTGTCGCTCGTCCCCGACCAACGCTCTACTCCTCTGCCTCGGTAACCCGACCCGACGGCTGTCCGACAGCGAGTTCTCCCGCCTACCATTCCCTGCTCTACGCGCCTCCTGCACCTCCGCGCCGAGGGCGCTATCACGGAGCACATTCACACTCCCTTTCCCCCTTAAATAAAGACTATTGCAACTTGCTACAACCGTGGTCCACTCTGTCTGTTTCGTGAAACCGAGCCCTGGTTGTGGTCTTACTCAGGTGGAAAGAGTTGGGCCTTGGAATGAAGGATGTCTTTTCCAATAACCTATAATGTATTTTTAATATTTAACCCATCTGGTGAAGTTGAGTTTGAATGTACTGGCTGATTTAATGGGGAAAATTCAACTTTATTAATTGCTCGCTATTTTGTGCTCGCCCTGAAAGTCCTTGTCCGCAGGGTAGTCTGCTATGTGTGAAGGTGCACAGCTTAGAGGGAACATAGGTAGCCAAGCCACACTGCCCTCCTCTTTGCAAAGTGAGCTACAGGCTTATAGATATCCACCAGATGTCCTCCATTCAAGGGTGCCCCATACAGTAATGCTTCACCTCACCCAGGGCTGAATCCAGTACTCCAGTAATCCAACACTACCCAAGATGAGACATTAGGTTACAGTGACCACATAACACGTTACAGTGCTCACATTCAAATAAGGTCTTAAACTACAAATCAGGTGAGTGAAAAAAAATGCCAAAAAAAGGCAGACACCAAAAGTCAGTTTGAAAATAATCTGCTTTATTTTCTAGGACAGACATAAAACACAGCAACATTTGTCTGATATATAAACAACTCACATTTAAATAACTCATTAAAATTTTGCTCAAACTTAGGAAAATAGTCTCTTGAATACTGCTCAACCTATACCGTATCCCACTCCAAACTGTTATTTTTTCTGGTTCAGTCTAATCACCTGAAATCAGAGACAGTCATCAGTTTTGTAGAGGACACACCCACTGGAAACTCCTGCCATTACAGGTCTGAAACTGAGAACTTCAAGTCAACCATGCTGAGATTAGAGAAACCAGAAAAACCCAGACAGTTATTTCCAAAGGGTCAAAAACAGTGGAATTGACAAATAATCACTTATTACATTAAAATATATATTTCACAGATGTGTCAATAAGTGATGTTAGTTACATTAATTATTTAAGAACAATGATAGGATTAGAGGGAAGAGAGAAGACAACATCCCCCTATGGTTTCTTAGCTCTACAAGATCCAGACCAGCTATGGATTCAGGAAGTCAGCATAGACCGGGGATCCACAAACGGAACTGTTGCTTTTATTGGAAAATCTTACTGTCTTCTCCTTTTGAAGCATATGGCAATAATGCATGTAGTTAGACATGACAGCACCACAACTGCTGCTGGTGCTAAATGTTTTCGGCCCGGGACAGCTACCTGCACAAGATCTACAAGCACATGATCATACACAGGGGTTACTGAATTGTGAAAATATGTAATAACAAGCTGAAAAGCCATACACTCAATTTACTTCATACTAAAAAGCCTATAATATTAAACATTAAACAGTTGGCAGAAGTGAAATGGCTGTTTTTAGTACATTTTGAGACACTAGAATGTGTCTATACTCACTGTTTTATATTTTCTTACACAATTTGACCAAAAATTCAACTGCTGTAGGTTTAGGGGTAAACATCTTAATCTTGTTTGGAATCATTACCTAAACTAATGTCCAACTTGTTGTCCAGGCTAAGATGTTCAGCTTTACAGCTATACTGTTGTTTCTGTCTTAGTTCCTCTGTGCTGACCTCCAGGCTCTTCCTCATCTGGTAGGTTCCATCTGCGTTAGGTAGCAGCTCCCCCCCAGTCAGCTGGTGGTCAGACACAGACTGTCCGTCTCTGAGCAGGGTCAGTTTGATGTGACGTGGGTAGAAACCAGTGGCCAAGCAGATGACTTTGGCCCCTCCAGAGTCTGTGAGAGCCTTCTGGAACAGTCTGACTCTGGGTTTGACTGATTTTCATAACAGATTGTTCATGTTATAATAAATGGCACATTATATTCATATAGGCTAATATTACAAGGACACATTACCTTTTCTCATTAATTGTTTCTTCTTGTGCTTTAGTAATTCATGAAGTGTATTCATACAGATAGGCTTAAAAATGTCAGAAATTAAAAATCTCCAGTATGAGTTCATTGGAGTCCAGGATTCAGGCCATCGTTGAACTTTTTCAAGGGTGTTGTCAGAAATACTGATATATACTTCATCTCCGATGTCTCCATTTAAAGACTCCTTATCTATCATTTTCCCTGGTGTGCTATGGTCCAGTAAATCACAGCCAAATATACTCTGGTGGGAGTATATTCCTTATTTAAAGGTAAACATAATAAACACAACAAAAGCACAATTTTGCACAATTAAATTTTTGTCTCCCAACACATATACCAGCACATGTTCCAAATCTCATTACAACTTGTGCCTACCTATAGTATCATGTGTATTATTGTGATAATCAATATATTTTTGTGTTTTGACTCTGATTTTGTCATACATGTGTGTCAACACATATTTGCCATAGAATGTGGAAACAGGATTAGTAACTTCCTCTTCAGTCATAAATGCTCTTGGGAAAAATCTGTTTTCATTTGAGGAATAATAAGAAATTTTAACATCATCCAGCATCATCACTGCACCAAACTCAGGAAAAGGGCTTTGTCCTTTGATGTATGTGGCAAAACACAGTAATGAATGAGAACCTGTGAAAGTAAGAGTAGAGTAAAACTTGGTAAGATGTTAACCTTTCTGTATATCTATAAAACAAACAGTTATTAGACTACAAATGTAATTTGCGAGTGGGAGAAGCGTCCAGAACAAGTGGCAGAATCACAAACATGAGTGATGATGACACGGGGGAGAGAGGGAGAGATTGTGTGAACATCAGTCCCGTGTAGAATTTTTGCAGGCATACTTTAGCAGACGACCTCTGTCTCTGTTATCATCAAATCATTTCATCATTAAAATGAAAGCTTCTTGCAGGGCGAATGAAAAAAAGCATTTTCTTAATTTTAGGCCTATATGTAAATGTTTGGTAGAAATATGTCAGCTACAACACCCTATTTTGACTCTATTGTGCATCTGGGCCATAACCTAATGTTGAGGCCAGTAGAAGCCCAAGTATGATTGGTTATGAACTGGAAAATCCTATATGATAGAGTGAATTTGAAGCAAATGGAGTAGAATAGCGCACTGTAAAATAAATTATGCAGCACTTCATTCTGCTCCATTTGACTATATGTTCTTCATTTGGGGTTGAGGAAGGTGGCAACCCTAACTGGCAGGGACAGCCAAGCCTTTAGCAAAGTTTTTAAAAATACCTAGCCTAACTTTCTTCATAGCAGTTTACTAATGCGTAGGCTATAGTACAGAGACAAAAGGAAGCATCAGAAAGTGAACAGGTAACATGAAGCAATGTTTTATAGTTTCACTTCTAATACAGTTTAAATCTAAAGTAAGCATAGAACAAAAAAACAAAACAAAACAGGTCACATGACTATAAATCGGTAAAATAAACTGTTTTATTTATGATCCTTCTAATGTTCAAATTTGGCAGGTGCCACATGACATGCCAATGTTGCTTTTTTATTTGCCCCTTTCAGAACATCTAAGCATTATTCTTTATAAAAGGCCAACTGGATCTAAAGTTGTCAAAACTAAAAGCCAACATGAGCACATTTTATAGTAGAATTTACTAAAAGTTAATTTCTTCCAAAACAGAGACTTCCAAAAGGTGTTCTGTTCATGCTTACCATTGAGTGGTCTGCACATTGTGCATGAAACAGCCAAAACATGTAAAACAAGTCTAAATCCTGGCATCTTGTATCACCTGCTGTTCGTCTGTCTTCTCTTGCCCACTGTCTACTTCAGTAGGTACATAAATGGCAATAGAGATAGTATCTAAATGGGTGTGTCACCTCTCTACTTCCCTTTCTTCTCACAGTCTGAACACACACACAAATTGTATGTACAAGCACAATTTAAACTGTGCAAGCAAGGAGTTGAAATTACTTGTCTGTGATATTCCTGGGATGATACATGATACAAGACAACATTTTCATTTTGTTAATGGCAACACAATTCCACAGGCTTCTTGGCTCAGTCAATATATCTAAGCTTTTTTATTTGATTTTCCTATGTCACTGACAGTGTTCGCTAATTCACAAACAAAGTGTGGCAGAAACAGGGGAACTAAATACTAACCGTGATTAGGGGAAAACACAGCTGGGGAGAACAATTAAGCTTGGTGACACCAAGGGTGGTGACACGCTGGACCTGGCAACAGTGCAATACAGCGATCCCAGACATTAATGTGTTATGTAAATTGATTGGATTGAATGTGCTAATTACATTGTACAGTACACACATCCAATGTTAGGGTGTAACTGAGAAGTTGTGGGGAATTAGATGAATTATACTTACTTTTTAGTATCGTCAATTATTCATAAAAGTCAAGGTTGGACATCTGAATTTGTTTTACAAGTAGTAGAATAGATGTAAATCTGTGTTTATTAAGGTGGGGTAGGCATGCTTGTCCCAGGGTTTAGGCATCTTGTCTCATGGGAGTGGCAGTTCTTCCACTGCCATTGACTCAAGAAGTGCATGAATTTCAGAGAATGCATGTCAGTGCGAATGCCACACCTGAAATTCTACTCTTAAAAGCTTATTTAATGATGCGTGTATTTATTAATTTGACAAATGTGTGACATAAATATGAAATAAGTAAATAAAACTGTTGAAAGGGAAATATTCCTAAAATGTGGCATATAGGCTAGGAGCGACTTAGCCGTAGCCTAACACAAAATGTCATGTTTGTTCCAGCTTATTAGCGTAGTGATTACTCTATAATTTACTATCTACTATAATTTAACATATCTACTTCATATCTTCATTTGTCTCTATTTGAAATCTTCCATAACCAGTAATTTGGAATATATTAATTACCTTGTACTTCAGGGTTGTAGTAGGATACTCTATAGTTTAGGCCTATCCCTTGCTACAGTGTATTGTGTCGCTGGTGTTTGGTTTTACTTGATCTGTAGGTACTTACTTTGTAATTCTGACAACATTACGCAAGTCTGTACTTTGTTACATTGTTCTTACCTGCTCCTCACACAATAATTCATGGTCTGTAATCTAAAGCGTTCCCAGTGGGCATTTTATTAGCCTGGTATAAAACCAGACCCTCATTCTACACTTTTGTTTCGTAGAGAGGGTCTAGACATTCGGTAGCGAGATTTGATTGCTTGCTTGAGGTGTTTAAGTTTAAAAAAGATTGGATTAGCACCTGACTGATAGTTTGCCTTGACTGATAGCATTCTAGCTCTGCATTCACAATGCCTACCTCTGTTCGCTGACTGGACAGGTTAAAATGTCTCCTGAGACATTGAGCCCAATGGGATCAAATCCAGTCTTGCACTGTAGGGAGATGATAATCAAGCGGAGGTGCTAGGAAGGCATGGCTGGGCTAGCATTTTATGTCAATTTGATGTCAAATGACGTCTACAAATGGCCTCTGGGAAGGAGAGTTGGTCTTGGCATGGGCCAAGAAGCTAGTCATAGTCCACTCAGGGGGAGTTGGTGATAGGAGTCAGCGGGAAGCAGGGATGACACTCAGCAGAGATGATTGTCGGGTAAGAGGACAGAGGAATCAAATGAGTTGGACCTGTTTCACACTTCACTGATCATATGATAATGAAAATAATAACACACACATTCTGATTCCAGTGCTGTCAACAGGAAATACTAGTGAAAAAAAGGTCAGAAGTCATGAGACACAAAGACAATGAGGCAAGAGACTTGGGTTTATTGTTAGCTTGTGTTGGCTTCTGCTCCTATTACAGTCCAGTGGTGACAAAGATCCACTCTCTGTATTTAGTGTGGCAGATGTTCATGAAGTCAACAGTGTCACCACAAAAATAATCATCAGACATGACCATAACCCCATAAAGCTTTCCTTCACTCATCAGACTAGAACCAGAATCCCCCTGTCAAAGAAAGAGAGCATTTTAAAGAAAGACAGACAGATTAAGAGATGAATCTTATCAATGGGTGTTAAAGATTTCATGTGTCACGTAATGTCATTGATAACACAGTAACTTAAAGGAGCTGTGTGACATTTCTTTTGGCTATCCACCTTATTATGCCAACCCATTTTAATATTTTTTTCCCCCATTCCACTTTCTGTTGGAATTTCCTACATGCACACTTCAACAGGGTTTCATAGCCAAGTCTTTTCTCTGAAGATAGCTGTTGTGGTAGGTTTTCCTCGACAGGTGATGGATTGAAATGCTCCACAATATTGCTTTAATAATGTTTATGTAGGAACTTACATGACAACCATCACATTTTGTCTGTGTGCCTATGGCACAGAGAAGATGCTGATGTTGGTATTCCTGAAGATCTGGGCATCTTGCGTAAAACTGAGAAGGGTGGCATTCGACTACATTAAGATGTGCACACTGCAGTTTGTTTGCATGGTAGATGTCTATGAAATGGAAAAAGTGTTTAGTCATGCTTTGTAAAATACTAATGTCAGGTTGAACTCTGGCAAACCTAGCAAATTTGAATTTGCTCTGCAGGTATAAACAATGTCAAGTCCACCTCCTAGTAACCAAAAACCCAGGAACCAACATCAGACATGGGGAGGGATTCATGAACACAGAAAGATGCATTCAGCACAACCAAACGATGGAAAAAACACACACACACACACACACACACACTTTCGTTTGAGGAAGCTAACTACATTTAACAGTTGATTACAAATGTTAGATTCGGTGAGACTAAAACAGGAACCCAAATGCAGATCAACATGATTTAATATATGAAGAGCAGGAAACTTTACACAAAGCGGTACGCGGGGGAAGAAACTCAGAAGGTCTTGGTAATTTCACAATGGGTAAAAAAACTATACAAACACAGCACGCAGTGGGAGAAAGCTCAGGAGATCTAGGTTATTTCAAAAGGAACAGAAATATACAAAAACAGTACGAAGTGGCGAACACGCAAGTAATACAACAAAGGTTTCCAAAAACAGATCTCAAAAAGCAGGAGTACGGGAAAAAACAGAGAAAACTCAAAAACATCCAAAAGTTACCAAGACAATAATCCAGAACTCCAAAAGGTTCGGGGAAAGAAAAAACAAAATTTCCACGAGGCAGACACGAGAAACGAGAGCAGACAAAACACGGAAACAGATCTCACGGGTAGAAGAAGAGACTAGAAACGGACTCATAAATGACGAGGAACGAGGTCAGATGAACAGACAAGGAGCAGAGGAAAGACTGGGGTATAAATAAGGAAGGGGAGCACTATAACAAACAAGAAACAGGTGAAACTCATTACAGGGAATAGGACCATGGAATACAGGTGCAGAGCAAGGGAGGAGAAAGGGGCAGGACACACAGCAAAACAGAAGCACATGGTGAAGTAAACAAAACACAGAGGTTGCAGTACATTGATAGTCCAGTGGGTGGCCGGAGTCGCAGGGAGCAGAATCATGACAGGCAGCAAAACAGAAACACATGAGTGGTGTAAACAAAACACAGAGGTTGCAGTACATTGATAGTCCAGTGGGTGGGCCAAGGTATCAGGAAGCAGGGCCATGACAACAAAAAAATAACTAATTATTTTATCACACTGGTTATTTACCATTGGAAATGAGAGGTGAATAAGTCATCTCCAGCTCCACTCTCAACTTAGGTTTGAGAAGCATTCAGGGCTTACCACAGTAAAATACAGGCATTAAACTCACTTTTTGCCTCTGTGTGAGGGTCCAAAGTTGCTGTCATCCAGCCAAGTATGTCTACAGTGGTTTGAAGAGGTGGAGATGAGCAATTTTGGTGATCAGGCAAGGGTGTGGTGGTGAGGTCCTTTGTGTTGTTATTGTCTATTTTTATCAACATGAGATCATGTTTTAGGCCTTGGTTGTTGTCTATAAACTTGTACTTATCCATGTCTTTTATGATCTTTTCATGGCCTTGTCCAGTGGGATGCTTTCCAACTATGGCTACCAGGTTTCTATTGGATAGCATGAAAAACAGCCATCAAAAACACTGCCAATACAAAAACATGATGCAGTAGGAACCAGGGACTGAAGAATCATACATCTTATCACAATGAAGAGCTGTGATGATCCAGTCAGAGCTGAGCAAAGAGCCTCCGCAGTGTCCTTTGTTGTAGCCAGGGGTTGTCAGAACCACATGATGCCGGCCTTGATGCTCTGGACAGTCCCATCCAATTCCTCTCTTCAGGTAGTACCCCATAGCATAACCTGCACGTACAGTATTAGAGACAGGGGTATTTTTTCACATAGCAAGTTGCACGTGGCAGTTATGATATAAATATTTAAATCTCTTTGTAGTGCATTTCTAGACACCCTGTGGGCCCAGATAAGCGCTTTTCTGGTCTAGTTCATACATTTAGTCAATGCCTCAAATAATACCTGTTTTGTGTGTACTCATCAGGGATGGAACAGGAAAAATACCAATATGTTTTTGTCTACTCTCATTCGCCAGTAGGGGGCAGTTGAGTCCTTCTGTTGTATGTGAGAGTTAGTCTTTGTGTAGCCTGCACTTGCAGTAAAGTAGCTGCTTCTCTTCTAATGGTCCTCTAATATGCCTAGATTTACAGTAACATCCCTTTTTTCATTCATACCCAATACCAGATGCCTCAATGACATCCAGCAAAACCTGTGAAAATTGCATAATACAATTGTAAACCCAATCCACCTAAACATCTAACATCTCTGTGGTTTGTATAAGCACATTGAGTGGAGTACTCTTTGCATTTTATTTTCCAGCGTTGATAAAACTGGTCACTAAAAACCTGCTTGTAATTTTTATCTCAACCTTTTCATGACTTGGACTCACTGTGCACACTGCCTTTTTAATACAACAGATAATTTTGTAGGCCTACACATTCATGCTGGTTAAGTTCTGCATCTCTAACACACCAACCTAAAATCCTGGGTAACTTGAATGGGACCTGAATAATTAATGCTAAAATGTTCAATAGCATTGCATTGCATTTCCGCTTTTATAATATGACACATAGACAAGTGACTCAGCATGTCACAGAGAAGCGCTCCTCTCACTATCATTATACAGTGCCCATCCAGTGCAGTTGCCATATGAGCCAAAAAAAGTACTATGTGGTTAAGTCTGTAAGATCTCACTACCAACTGAAACTAATTACCTGCCAGTGTCAGAAGCAAAGGAATGGCTGAAGTCCTCATGATATTCGTAAAACTGATGTTAAGCCTGTCTTGTTCTTAGGTCAGTACTCATCCAATAAGGCTTATTCCTTGAATGATTAGTTTGCATCTCTTGGCGAGAATGTTCCAGTGCAGTTTTAATTGCAATGCCTTTCATCTGTGCAATGCATGTCACCTTCATTTGACTACAATTTGACTAACACTACAACACTACAGTTATTATTTAAATAATGAAAGCTCTATTTGAGGGCACTATTGCTGAAATGAATGATTGTTATTGCAAACTGGCATGAGTAAATGACTAAGGACTGATTAAGGTCAGGAAAGAGAGGTGAATTCCTGGGTGGGAGCAGGCTTTTCAGAACATATATAATTAGATAATGAATTCAAACCAAACCCCTTTATTATTTAACCTATTAAACTTTCCATATGTAGCTGTTTCATTAACTGGAATATGTAGGCCTAGTAGTCATATGGCCAATTCAACGGTCAGTGGTAAAATCTGATATTTGGTAGAGGGGTGGATAAATCAACATTCCAGGTACAAAATGGTGTGGAAACTATGGCAAGCTATGTCTGTTCAGATTCTATAGGATTAAAACAATGGAAAAGGACTGCCACTGTGGCACTGTGATAATAGTTTACTCAGAGACGTAGGCCTACAGAGTTTACTCTGTCATATGTAACCACATCTGGCCTCACATCTGGGGAAGTGGTAAATCTATAGAGGCTCACAGAAGGCATTGCTTTATGCCAGCTGAGCCTGACAGCCAAATCGAACAAGCCTATTTGTAACCATTATTGTAACCCTGGGGGCAGAGGACATATAGAGCTGAATGTAAGATTTTAAGGAATTTCATTGAATGCATCACTGCATTCGTGGACGGACATTTTTTTAATTGATTGGATGGTTGGAATTTCAATGGCACACAGTTATCCATGTCATTGACCAGATAAAGCTTTCGATGATGAGTCTCACCATTATCAAACATCATTGACAGTTAATGCTGACGCTTGAAAATGACGTAGGCTTGCAACAGCAACAAACTGTTAGGTAATGGGAATGATAAAGGAAGATGCTAGCATTGTGGCGTTTCTGACGTTTCCACACCTGCCACAGTAAATGGCGAAAGACACATTGGGTATATCAGGCAGGGTATACAGATTTTAGATCACTGTATAAAGCAAATCTGATTATCTTTCAGTGTATTGCTAAATTTTGTTAGTGTGCAGCGAACAGCGTCCTTGCTAGCAGGGGTTATCTATCAGCTGTTTGTCAATGAATAACGCAGCACAGTTTGCTGCTTCGACGACTCTTACTTTCACTATGATGCTCAGTGTCATTTGTCGTGCACACTGAAAGATATATCTCCACAAAGTAAGGGTACGAATCCGATTCCGACTGTCACGGTCAAGATGCAAGAGTTTAAGTAATATCCCACCCTTTCCTGGTAAGTAGCTAGCGAAGTTAGCCTGCTTACACATCTGTATATTACATGAATTTCGAAACCTCATGAGGTTGAGACATCCAATGTTAAGCTAATCGCTATATCACTAATCACATTCAGTTACCTTTGTGAATATATGTGTTGTGTGAACTCAAGATGTTCTGGAAATTCATATTTTATGTCATTTCTAAGAGCTGACCTTAATTAGCCAATAACAGCTAACTGGCCAAACTGGTTGTTTGATAAAGCACCTAGCGTTACATTAACAAATTACAAATTGTGCTAACGCTAAACAGTGTGCAGTGTTGGCCATCTGGTCCAAAGAATCACCGTAGTAACGTTCACATTTCACGTTACTAGACCTTGCCTCATTACAAACAGACATATTATAAACGAAGCACATATATTGAACATGGTTGCAATAACCGTAATGGAGATGTTATAGTTTGGGTAGCTACGTTATGGTGTCATTGTCGCTGATCAAGTGGGTTGCAAAAGAATCGTCCTTTCCATCGGGTTCATACTAGGACTTTATATCCCATTTGGTCTTACGTAATGATTTGAACTTGGCTGTTCAAATCCAATGGATTCTCTCTTGCTTATGCAGCCAGCCTCTGACAGCTCGGCCGGTTCAACCCACTTTGTTAGACGGGGAGTGGAACATCAACTCTTCACCGCTAACGTTAGCTTCATTAGCAGTTGTTGCTCTGAAGGGGTAGGGCTGCCAAAATCGGTCACTGATAAGAACGTCGTTTGGGAGTTTCAACGTGTTGCTGGACGTGTACGGCAGCGTTCTCGGTCTTCCCGTTAACTTGTATATTCACAGAAGTCACCTGTTTGACCGCAACTTAGTTTGAAAGCTTAGCTATACCCGTCGGTCTGACTGATTTACTATGGTTAACGATATTTAAATTGATAGTGTTAGCTAGACTTCTCACCGGTTAGTAGGCAGTCTGCCTTTGGGAATGTAGGTGAACGGTCACGGAAGTGAATCGCGTGGAGGCCAGAGATAACATAACCTTTTTCTCCATAAATACCGTCGCAATACGTTAAGGTAAGGCTTTTTCAGATAGCTAATAGTCACTGACAGAGTAATACAAATTTCACATGTTTCGTGTTTGTAAGAAACTGCATTAAATGTTCAACCGTAGTCCATTTCAGAACAATGTCACATGCGGTGTAGACACGAGAAATGTCAGGATGCCGGCCTTTTTACAGACCGCAGTGCTTTATAAGCCAGTCGTGTCCTTCATAGGACCTTGCAAAAATGGACATAGATTGTTTTATTGCATTTGTATCTTTTGTTTCAAGAAAGATCAAACACGCCAATCAGTGTCGGCCCAACTAACGCAAGTAGTTGTAGATATAGTAGATATGCGATGCTCATTTTATGCTGAAATTTAAAGGGTCGTGATGCAAAAGTTTTTTTTTCTGTGCATAAGCAGAGGTTAACTTGGATTTGGCACTGCAGAGATTTGATTTTGGTGAACATTTGGCGCCAGCCTAGTGCGAGAGATTTTGGGGGATTGTGCATGGTAGCGGGATTTTCATCAGGATCCTAGGGAGTTTCCTCCTATTGTGTGGCGCCAAGTAGCATAGCTGAACGCATGAGTGACCATGACACAATGACACAACTTTCTAGTGGTATTCTGATGAAAGACCTTTTTCTAACTGGATCCTTATCTCCCAGCCTAGACTGGAATGAGGCTTGGCCCGTAGATTCTCAGTGATAGCAGGTTTGAGTGTTGCAACATATGGTAGAGAGATTTCAAGAATAGTCAGATATCAGTCAGCTAGGTGGTTACTTATGTCTCGTCTGACCAGAGAGGCACAGGTTCTCTCACAGAGAGGGGCATTTTTAAAAATCTCTCTTGACTTGTAGACCACATCAGACTGACTCACTCACGCACATGCACACACACACACACACACAGCTCTGAAGGTGACCTGTTTCATGCAGTTTTGTCCATCTTGTCCTCCCACATTTTGGCTGACGCTGGCCTGTCGCTACTCATTCAAATCATCTGTCTGTCTCCAGTGTGTGCACTGTCATTCATTGCCAAACAACCAGCTGTACTCCGGTGGTGCACTTTTGATTGGGTTATTTTTGAAGTCACAGTTGAAATATGTTGGCTAGACACTGGACACCACACCTGGTGGAGTGAATATCCGTTGGTCCGAGGTGTGTGTGTGTGTGTGTGTATGAGTGTGCAAGTGTGAGACAGACCACACTTGTGTCAGGGTGTGTGCTTAGTGTGGAAGGTAGGGGTCTGACAGACTGCACGTCCATCTGGCCAGCAACATGAAGCCATCTGTACAGCGCAGACAGTTTGGTAATCTACCCAGTTACCCCCAGCATCAGACACACACTCACAGAAAGACAAACCAGTTACATTGTCATTAATTGCCTGCCGTCTACTGTAGTTTCTTTGCCACTGCTGAAACCTGTTCTATCCCATGTAACATTCTCGTTCTGTGAAAACCTTGGTAAAACCTAGACGTAATAATTGATAACAAAATGTGTAGTCACTTGTCATTTCTCACAGTTCTCATCTTCACTCCTTCAACCAAGAACAGTAGAGCTGTGTAGGCATCTGCTAACCACAGTCAGCCTGGAGGAGGCAAGCACTGAAATACTGAATTACACACTAAATAACTGTAGGCAATGTGAAATGCAGTGTGACAGAGTTAAAAATCATTTGAACTTTTAAGCAAGCAAAAGCACCCACTGTGTACAGAACTATTACACATACATTGCTTAATGTATTAGAATGACTGAATACATTTTAGAACGACTTTAGTATTGGCTTAAGCTGCAATATTGGCCAGGTCCAGATCTTACTCTTGGGTCATGATCTATCAAAAAGAGCAACAATGCAGCCTTTGTTGCATTATGATTCCAATAGTAGTTAGGGGGTAAAGAAACTAAACAATAAGTGTAATTAAATAAGCAGATAGACAATGTGGAGATTATACAGACTATATTCATACTGCCTACTATGTGACACCTTAGCAGGTTGTGTTATGGGCTGGCCCTCTCTGGCTGACTTGTATGTTTAGTGCTGCCCTGTTGAGCTGAGCAAGAAAACCAGGGGCTTATTTCAGAATAAACATCATCACTTGGACAGATAATAGGCCAGATTCCTGAGAAGCGTTTTCCACCCTCCAGAGCTAGCCAGAAGAGCCTCACGGGCTGGAAGTGTTTGCCCTTACTGTGCCCACACAACAGTCACCTTCAAACTTCATAAGCCATAGCAGCAAGCAGAGCCTCAGAGTGCTAACAGTGGGCTGTATCTAGAACAGGCCTTGGTGTGTTCTGGACCTGCCCCACCAGTAGGCCTCTACACTGTATTGCTCTGCCCTGCTCTGGTCTTTGTTTACGTTCTTCAGCAGGTGTTTGAGTGATGCAGCACTTTTTGCAGGTCACATGAAACACCGTATGGTGGCCCCCCCTATTTTAAATAAATAAATAATATTTCAAATTTTTTAAGTTTGCTTATTGAGTTGAGTACTGATAATGTTAAGGTGAAAATTGTTATTCACTTTAACAGAATTTTGTGTCTGCTAGATTAGTAGCAAATATGTACTAAATCAAAAAGAGTAAAGCTTAACAGTGTCTTCATTTTGTTGCCACAGAAATTTGTGATGTACATTTAGTGGAATTGTATCTGTAGGTTAAAGGCTTTTTTCATCAGTTGACCCTGCATATCTTATGCAGGAAATTCATGGGCGTGGTGGAGACAGTTCGGTAGTGATGAATGTTTATCATCATATCTTTATATCTCATGTTTGGGTGGCCCCAGAAACTAGGCCAGAGTTGTGTTTGTTTTGCTTTTCCAAACCATCTGTCACCATGGGACTGATGGTTGTTGGGGGTAATAGGGTGAGATTTGATGTTGTAGTGTTGTGCTGCTGCAACAACAACAGCCTGTGTTCTCAATTAAAGTTCACTTTAAGGCATGTGTGCTCGCTCCAATTAAAACTGAGAGAGACCAACCAGGCAAAGAAAGCATAGGCCTGTACAGTTTTTCTTTTGTTTTTAATTATGCTACCAGAAATTTTAAACATAATGCTTCCATCTTGTGGAAGATTAACAATCCATCAACATCACTATGTCAGTGGGTGTTTATACATATTAAACACAGATCCAGATTAGTGTTAATATCTTGTTTGTTGTTTGGGAGCAGAGAGAGGCTAGCCTTTTAGTCCCATTTAAGGCTTCATTTCCTCAGTGTGGGCAAATATGTATGTTTGTAGATCAATATCATGTGATAGATATATCTTGACATACAGTAGCTTTGCTAACATTTCGGGTGGGTAGGTGATTTATCACACTTAATCCAGCCCAATCAGCTTGTCATGCATTGCTAGTGTAGGCTGCTGTGATGATGTGGTATAGTGTTCTTCTGACATGAAGAACCACATTCTTCCTCTCAAAGGAAGCTTGGGTCACATTTAGGTTCACACACTAAATTTGGCCTCTGTCTGCTAAAGTGCAGCATTTTTGTGTGTGAGAGAGAAGAGAGCGTAAAAGAATCAGCTCTCTGACATGTGGCCCCCAGTCCTCCTCCTCCTCCTGACATTCCAGACATTAGAGCTCACTCACGCTCAGTGACTCAGCTCCGCAAGTGATCTTTTGGGGGCTCTTTGGGCTGGTCTCTCTCTCTCTCTGAGTCATTTCCACCCTCTGTTCAGCTCAGCATGTGTGCTGTTGTTTTTGCCCCACGCTTGGGTTTGTGGCCTTTCCTGAAGTCCAGCAATAGGCGCAGTAAACAATGTGTGTGTGTGGGGCGGGGGGCACATGTACATTTATTTGTGTAGTTAGTTAGTATCCTCTGCTCTAGACCTGGAGACCAGAGGAAGAAGCAGCAACGTATAGATATCAGCTTGTATAGACATCATTGATTGTGGCCTTCTATGTCACTAGATGTGTTGTAGTCCTCTGGGTATGTGACCAAGATTGTACGGAACACATGCCCTGCTCATTCTGTCTTTGCTTTTTCCTTCACCACCTGAACATTGTTGATCTTTGTGACAATCGTCTGTGTGTGTGTGTTTGTGTGTGTGTCTTCTGTCCCCAGTGCAATGTCTCTGGTTTTCACCCGACCGAACAGCAACGCTATTGGCAAGAAGGACAAGAGATTAATGGCGGAGGTGAACGCGTCACCGCTCAAGCACTTTGTGACGGCCAAGAAGAAGATCAATGGCATCTTCGAGCAGCTCGGGGCCTACATCAAAGAGAGCTCCGCCTTTATGGAGGGTGGGTGGAGCCACAATGACCACATTGTCACAGGGCATTGTCACAGGGCTGTCAGAGCTTGTGGAATCTGGTGGAATTCCCCCCTCTAGTTCTCTGCACTTCTCTTTTCTCCCCATTCAGTCCTTAGTGTCCTCTCTCACGTGTGTCCTCTCTGTCCATCAGGTGACCTGTCCATCAGGTGACAATGTCATTGATTCCCTCCTTTTTTTATCTTCTCTCTCTTTACTCAGTTTTTTTTATTTCCTTCTTCCCTTCTCTTCTCTTTTCCTCTTCCTCTTCTCTGTCTCCCACCCCTCCCATCTCTGTAATGCGAGGCACATGTTCCATCCCCAAGCACATGGCTGTCAGTTTACTGAGCGTAATGCAGAGCTGCTACTGTCTATGAGACAGTAGACAGACTTTGAGAAAAGGCAGGGAGGTGAATTCAGGATCAGACAGATTTAGACAGATTCAACTCTTGGTCTGGTGCGGGGTGACTGATCTGCACAGTTAGACGAGCAGTAGGGAAGCTTTGTCTCGCATTAGCAAGCTAACTAGCTGAAAGTCATGCTAAAAACCTTGCTAACACAACCAGACACTCCAGTAGGAATAGATTAGCTTGCCAAAATGCTTACTTGTGTCTCATGACGGTGTATCAACTGTTATAGACAACTGTGTATAGACAATCCTAGATGGCATGTGGGAATGACTTAAAATAAAAAGAGGCAGATGGTTGCCTAGTGTAGGTTTAACTTTCTCAGGCCCATAGGAGTGCAGGCCTGTAACTGCAGGCATGTGAGGCCTCAAGGCTAGCGCTGGCTATCCAGCTGCTTTGTCTCTGAATGTGAAGGCGCATAAAGCGCTGCCTCGCAGAGCTTGTGTCCTGAGGCAGCCATTATGTGGTATTAGATTTATAAAGTCAATAAGCTAAGTGGTTTCAAAACAGCACTTGCCCTCCCCTATTTTCTGTAAACACACAGGCCTACAGAAAGGAAGGAACAGACTATGCTTAAAAAGATGCATGAATGGAAAACAAACAACTTTGCGAACATTCTCATTTCTTATTTATTTCTCTGTGTGTGTGTGTGTGTGTGTTTGTTTGAAACAGAGACGTATAAGAATGAGGAGCTGGACCCAGTCACCACGGAGGAGCAGGTGGCAGAGGTGCGGGGTTACCTGTCCAAGGTGGCGGGCATCGGGGAGGTGCTGGCCCGCAGACACATGAAGGTCACCTTCTTTGGCAGGTACGCACACCGTGGCACGTGTGACTGTCAGACTGGCGTGGGAAGGGGGGGCGGTGGTCAGCAGTTTAGAGATAAAGGTTTTAACTGGCTTAGCTGGCAATATAACAGCACAGCTGGCCATTCTTGAAAAGTGTGTGTGCTTGCATGTGTGTGCGCATGTGTGTGTGCGCGAGCACAGCTGAGAATATCAAATTTTTGCATGTGCATTTTGTGTGTGTGTATCTGAGCACAGTTGTGAACATTATATGGTAATGTTTCTGTGGGAGTCAGTGGGTGTTATCATTAACATTACAGTGCAACATTACAGTGATAAACCCAATGCCATGGTATTAATGTGTGTGTGTGTGTGTGTGTGTGTGTGTGTGTGTGTGTGTGTGTGTGTCAGGACGAGCAACGGTAAGAGTTCAGTGATAAACGCCATGCTGTGGGATAAGGTGCTCCCCTCGGGTATTGGTCACACCACCAACTGCTTCCTGCGGGTGGAAGGTACAGATGGCAATGAGTCCTTTCTGCTCACAGAGGGTTCAGAGGAGAAGAAGAGTGTCAAGGTGAGGAGAGAACACACACACACGTAAACATGTTACAAGGTCCTCCTGCTCATGAAGGCTGCAAAGAGAACACACACACACACACACTCATGCACGGTTAGTGCAAGATACATGCACCAAGGCCGTCTTGCTGACAGTTCCCTGAAAAGCGGAGTGTGAAGGTGAGGGAAGAATAAACATTTGTTCAGATGAATGACTGCTGGCTTGCTTTAGCTTCAGGATTGGCCAGGCATCATCGGGCTAGCATTAACTTATCACTAGCTGCCTTGAAGTGTACTGGTGTAGTCACATACTTGACTTAAAGTCAAAGATTAATGAGGGTTTTATTAATGTTTGGTAGTACAGCCTTATACATCATTGGGTGAATTTAATGTCCCAATGTTAATGGGCTTCAGTAAGGTTAGGAGTGGCACGGCCTCCTCCCTTACTGGGTGAACTTGGCACCAGTGAACAGTCCTGACTCTCAGATTAACTTGACCCAGTTTGAGTGTAAGCATAGCCAACCAGCGAGACTCTGAGACCGCTGGTAGAGGACACCCCAAGGTCATGGCGCCCCAAGTAGTAGGGAACCTTTAGATTTGGCTACAGCGTTGTCATAAGGTCCTATTGTGTTGTGGTTATTGTATTGGTATTGATGTGATGGTTGGGATGCTGCACCAATATTAGAGATTAGTTTAAGAGCAGCCTAATAATCCAAGGCTGGATAAGGTATAGAATACTGAACGCATAAGATGTCCCAAATATAGCCCAAAGTAATTAGATTACAGGAGCAGGGGGGTAACATTATCCCCCTAATCAGTTATGGGTGGGGGTGTGGAGTAGGCCTACCCTTTAACATGGCATAGTCTCTGAGTGTGAGCTGTCTGGTGAGACACATCTTTAGAAATCTCATCTGAACCCACTTATCTCTCAGAGGACTCTAAAGAACAAGAGAATAGATTTACTACCTATATATGTATGTATACATGTGTCCATACTGGCCTATATTTTTACACACCTACAGTACATGTAGAGGGTAAATTAAGTGAGTTTTATTGGTCTGTTGCATCAGATAAACAAGTCATGTAATGGTGTTGAATGATACTGAAGGCAAGAAAATGATGGTAATGAAATCCTTAAGGAGGGGGGTCAGTGTGGATGTGGTAGTTTCAGAGACAGCTGGTCAACGTGCTCTTCCTCTCCATGCACGCTCATGCACGCAGACATAAAACTAGCTAACTGTCTCGTGGTTGCCAGCGGTTTGCAGGTCTATAAATAGTTACCAGACCATCTAATAGAGCACTGTGTGTGTGTGTCCCACGTTCAGTAATGTGAACAATGTCTGGGCTGGGATTCTGTGCCTGCAGAGTATAAAGGTTGGACGTGCGTCTCTGCATGACCTGTGTTCCTTGGTCCTGAAATTGGCAGCAGAGAACACATCACAGTGGGGGAGTAGGGGTGTTTTTATCTGTCCTTAATTATTAACTTTAATCATAATGGCTTCTTGCATGGGGAAACTGCACATGGCTGGTCCATTTTTAAACCCTTAACCAAAATCAAAGTCCTTCCAAGGTAAACTTGGCTGCCATCTTGGAATGCCTTCTGGCAGTTATTTGGGATTAACAAGACCAGACTCTATCAAAATCAATGGGGAGATATCCAAAACTCCAGATTGGTGGGTCATGCTGACTTTAAAAGTGGATTGTACAAATCCACAAAGTCTACCTGTATATCGATCAAATAAAACTAAAAAAGACATTTAAAACTGCGGTTTGCTCTCTACGCCTGCGCCAACATTCACAGCATGGCTGTCACCATGGTGACAGAAATGGTGAACAAAAGGTTAACCGTCAGTCATACCCTGTCCAACAATGTGATTGGCTGCTTTCACTGCAGGGCAGGACTTCCAGTTTCTGAACTACTCACACACATTTCCATGGGAGGACTTTCTAAGTTTCTAAGTGTCTCCTCCTATTAAACTGTCTCTGCCAAAATGACCACATAATGTGCCTTGTCTTTTTCAAAAACCAATATTCAGCATCAATATTCAGCATCTAGCAATGTAGTTTGTAAAAGAAGATTACATTGTTGTTGAATTAACAGTTTGAGATCCATAAAAGTACTGTAATTAAGAAGCTATCTGATCCAGGTTGTTGAAGGTGATGCCAAGGAACTAATTATTAAGCAAATGAAATTTATATTTATTTCTGCTACTGTATCACGTGTCCTGATGAGATTTCCTCTGCTGGCCGAGGCCCAGGCTGGTCATGGGAATGATCTTGCGGACTCACAGGGGTCCTGTCTTGACCTTTCCCCTACTAAGGAGTCCATCGTGAGGGGGAGAGGGGTTAGAGGAGGTAGGGAGGCCCCAAGGGGCAGAGTGAGTGACGCAGTCACACGCTGACATAGATTCTGCAGTGTGAGGGTGATGTGTGTGTCCAAACTTAGAAAGGCCCAAAGAGCATGGGCAGAACTCCTGTCAGGCTTATCAGTGTGGTAGCATTCCAAAGCTAGAGGATCTCATATGCACACATACACATGCTTCTGTAGGATGCACTAGTCTATACACTCCCCCGCCCCATCTCTGTCTCTTGGCACCTTAATTTTGACTCGAGTCTTTGCCTCCTCACATCTGTGTGACTCTCATATCACTACCCCCCCAAGTCTCCTCCAGTTAGTCTGTTAGTCCCATAGGCCCCTGAACTCCCTCTAGCATTTCCTCTGCAGCTGATGTAGATCCCAGCCACATCATTTCCTGTCCTTTCCACACACACACACACACACACACACACTTACATACATACAGATGTACACGCACACAGCAACACACACCCTAACTTCATTTGAACATACAGTTCCCTTTCAATCATTGCATTCTTTTTTGACTGACTGGCAATAAGGCACATGAATGACTGAAAAAAATGAATGAAAACTATTTTTAAAGAACTACACTAGTAAAGTTTTATTAAGCATTTTGTGAACGAGCCGCTCAAGATACAGTTTTACTGTGCTGTGGAAGGTGACGGTAGGCAGTTTGCAATTTGCATGTGCTCTGTGATATGCTCTGTAAGACACATAGTACACAGAAAATGGTGTCTATTTACTGTAGGATAAGTAAATATTGAGTAGCCTAGAGTTGATCCATTAGTTGGTTTTAGTCGGTGTCAGCTGGACAGTGGACACAAGTTGTTTAGATGGTTGTTTAGAGTTGAGGGCAGAACGTATGACGTTGGTGTGGGGCCAGGTGGTCAGGTGTAGCACATAACAGCTAACTTTGGCGTTTGGTCCAGGTCCACACTCTGTGTGTGTGTGTTTTGATGGGTGTGTGCTTGTGTCTGTTATCACGTGTTTTGCTTGCGTGTGTGTGTGTGCGTGCGTAGAATTACAGAATTACATCTTAATCAAAGACCAGCTCCTCATGGGAATGGCAATTACTTGCAATGGAAATTAGCTGAAGTTCTTATTCACACACACACACACTCACACTCACACACATTCTCTAAAGGTGACTGAAGGTCACAGTGCTGCAGTTGATGACACCAAGAGGACTCCTTTACTGGCCTCTTTTGCATCCTTGACTTATCAGTTAACCAGAGTCAAAATTGTTTAAGCAAACATAGGAGTTTCATGCTTTGGACTGAGCTGTTAAATATTTTTTTTTTTTTCGGTGTGTGTGTGTGTGTCTGTGGTGTGTCTGTGGTGTGTCTGTGGTGTGTGTGTGGTGTGTGTGTGGTGTGTGTGTGGTGTGGTGTGGTGTGTGTGTGGTGTGTGCGTGCGTGCATCCACATGTAGACGGTGAACCAGCTGGCCCATGCACTGCATCAGGACGAGGACTTGGATGCAGGCAGTCTGGTGTGTGTGATGTGGCCCAAAGCCAAGTGTGCGCTGCTCAGAGATGACCTGGTGCTGGTGGACAGGTGAGGACCACACACACACAGACACACAGTACAGATATACACACATTCACACACTTGTGTTATACTGTTATTTTCCAGGACAAATGTGTGACATCTCTCTGCTCGTGTGTGTATTTTGACAGCCCTGGTATTGACGTCACCACGGAGCTTGATAGCTGGATAGACAAGTTCTGCCTGGATGCTGATGTGTTTGTGCTGGTGGCTAACTCTGAGTCTACCCTCATGCAGACCGTAAGATCTCACTTTTACGAACATTACCATCATAATCTGTCAATCTGTCTGACCCCGAAGTCAGGTTGTTATCTGTAAGAATTCTGCACTGCTAACATCTCCATGTCTGGATTTACTGACGTATTCTAAATAGCTGATGATTCTGCTTATGATGTCCATTGTCATGAAAAGACAAACATAATTCATGTTGTTAAAAAATATGTTTGACTTATTGCTATGCTAAGTTTTGCAAAGTTTTTCAGAGAGCATGGGCAAATAAGTGTCAAATTAACATATTCTTGGTGTTCTGTCTCTCTTTCTCTCTGTGTTTGTGTGTGTGTGTAGGAGAAATCCTTTTTCCACAAGGTGAACGAGCGTCTGTCCAGCCCTAACATCTTCATCCTCAACAACCGCTGGGATGCCTCAGCTTCTGAACCAGAATACATGGAGGAGGTGAGATATAGACACACACACACACACACACACACACCACACACTTGTTGTCTATTTAAAGAAGTAGAAGTCCAGACCAGTGTGGTAAGGTAAATCTGAATGGAAATCCTACCTTGAACTACCTAGATGACATCATGTAAATAGACCTCCAAGAATCATTGGGCTTCTCTAATCCTGCATACTTCCAGCAGGTGTGAATCCATTTACCTGTGTGTTTGTGTTTTTGTGTGTGTGTGTGTGTGTGTGTGTGTGTGTGTGTGTGTGTGTGTGTGTGTGTGTGTGTGTGTGTGTGTGTGTGTGTGTGTGTGTGTGTGTGTGTGTGTGAGAGAGAGCGAGAGAGAGTGTGAGGTTTGCCTGCGTACCTTTTTTAAGCATTGGCGTGTTTGAGTGAAGCTTCTATTTGTGTCTTAAAAGTCCATTTCTTCCTCCTTGGGCTTGGCAAGCTTAAACATTTTTGTCATGCAAGTATATGTGTGGGTTTGACTGTGGGTTTGATTAGAAGTTTCTATTTGTATCTAAGGTAATATATGTGTATATATAATGCTCTCTTGGGCTTGGCTGGTAGGAAGGTTTTTGCCATGCTAGGTGTGTGTGTGTGTGTGTGTGGCTCTGTGTGCCTGTCTGGGTGAAATGTCTTCATGTTTATATATGTGTCAAATTCCTAATGCCTAGTACTTGTCTTTCAGGGAGGTCATGTCATGCTAAGACAGTGGTAGTGTGTGTGATTCTTTTACATTTCTCACCTTTACATGGCAGTGATGTTGGTATTGTGACTGTAGCAGATTTTTGTGTGTGTGTGTTTGTGTGTGTGCGCTTGTGTGCTTTAAGCTCCTCAACATCATTGCATACGCAGCTGAGGCTTACCAACTAAGAATGAAAGTTCTTAAAGGCCTACTTTCCCTTGATCTAAAAATACTCCAGTCAGTGATTCCAGTACATGTCATACTTAGTACACACACAAACTATTTACATGTAGTGTGTGTGTGAATGACTTTGTGTGTGAGTGTGTGTGTGTGTGTTTGCATGTTTTGAAGTCAAATAAAATCAAGAGCACATTTGGGGGAAACTAAAAGCGACAAGCATGTGTGTTGTCTTTGGTTTATACACACTTTAAATATTTAAATCATTGCATTTAACACAGGCAATGAACCTAATGTGCGTGTGTGTTTATGTATTGATAATGTATTTGTCATCTGTATGCAATATTGGAAGCTTAAGGATACCAGAATTTCCACAGGATAATAAAAGTGTGTGTGTGCGTAGTGATTTGGGCTTCCCTCTTGAATGACCCTCTGACTATTAACACACTCTCTTTGAGAAAGGCTAATGTGATTACAGGATATATACTGTGTGTGTGTGTGTGTGTGTGTGTGTGTGTGTGTGTGTGTGTGTGTGTGTGTGTGTGTGTGTGTGTGTGTGTGTGTGTGTGTGTGTGTGTGTGTGTGTGTGTGTGTGTGTGTTTCCTGAGCTGCGTGGGGTAGTTTTAAAGGTTTTAGTCTGAGCACAGTGACTGTGTCCATGTGTTTATTGTAATTGTGATCTTTATGTACAGTTCATTATTATGCTGTTGTATAATGTGTGTGTGTGTGTGTGTGATGTATGTGTGTGTGTTTGTGTGTAGGTGAGGAGGCAGCATATGGAGCGCTGCACCAGTTTCCTGGTGGACGAGCTGAAGGTGGTGGATCGGGCTCAGGCCAGTGACCGCATCTTCTTCGTTTCGGCCAAGGAGGTCCTACAAGCCCGAGTGCAGAAAGCACAGGGCATGCCTGAAGCAGGTCACTTAACACACGAGTAGACATGCACACACTCATACTTACACAACCAATATATGTATGCCTTCTCATTATATGCACACTGTGATCAGCATGTTTGTCCATATAAACACATTCAGACTACACGTACAATCACACAGTATCCACATGCAAGACATCATTCAGAGTGAGACAAGTTATTAAGACGTGTGTGTGTGTGTGTGTGTGTGTGTGTGTGTGTGTGTGTGTGTGTGTGTGTGTGTGTGTGTGTGTGTGTGTGTGTGTGTGTGTGTGTGTGTGTGTGTGTGTGTGTGTGTGTGTGTGTGTGTGTGGTAGGTGGCGCTCTTGCAGAAGGCTTCCAGGCCCGGATGTTCGAGTTCCAGAATTTTGAGAGACGCTTTGAAGTGAGTATGCCTTGATCTTGTTCTGTTTAGATACATGGAAATGGATATCCTGTGCTTGGTATTCAATGAGGTCATGATGCCTTTGTTTGTGTGTGTGTGTGTGTGTGTGTGTGTGTGTGTGTAGGAGTGTATCTCCCAGTCAGCAGTGAAGACCAAGTTTGAGCAGCACACAGTGCGGGCCAAGCAGATCTCAGAGGCTCTGCGGCTCATTATGGACTCCATGCACGTGGCCGCTCAGGAGCAGAGGTGAGAGAGGCCCGTGTACGTGCGTGCATGCAACGTGTGTGTGTGTGTGTGTGTGTGTGTGTGTGTGTGTGTGGGTGTAACATGTATTTTTGTCAATTGTGGACATGCCTGTGCAATTGTATGTCTGCTGTAGGTGCCCATTGGCAGCATGCTATACATACCAGAGTTACTTTTGACCTTCATGCTAGAACACACACATACACACACACACACACACACACACACAGTCCTTAGAGCTCCTGTTTCTTGCCAGTAGAACTTCCACTGATGTCAAAAACATGTCTGGTCCTCCTTGGTTTTATAGCCAGATAACAGATATAGTGTCTGTGTGTGTGTGTGTGTGCGTGCGTGCATGCATGTGTATGCATATAAAAACCATGTTTTGTGCTCTGGTAGGATCCACTGCATGGAGACTAAGGAGGAGAGGGAGGACCGGCTGGTGTTCATTGACAAGCAGCTGGACCTCCTGACACAAGACTGCAAGAGCAAGATCAAGAAGATCACGGATGAAGTGGAGAAACAGGTGGAACAAGCACACACACACACTCACCCCTTGCTCTCCCTCATACTCCCACTCATGACCATACATCCACACACACATTCATATTCATCACACAAACACTCACATAGTCAGACTCCTAATCACAATGGAAATCAGGTCATCTGATTTCTGATCAACTGCACTGCGGCTCTCAAGAGTACAGTGAGCAGGTTGTTGCTGGCCGGTTGCCATAGCGTCACTGACGCTGCTCTCTAATTGATCCCATGTGCAGGTGTCCAATGCCATGGCGGAGGAGATCAGACGTCTGTATGTGCTGGTTGATGAGTTTCACATGGACTTTCATCCCTCTCCTGTGGTGCTCAAGGTCTACAAGAATGTAAGTGTGTACACTCACTCACTCACACTCTCACTCACTCACACTCTCTCTCTCTCACTCACACTCTCTCTCTCTCACTCACACTCTCTCTCTCTCACTCACACTCTCTCTCTCTCACTCACACTCTCTCTCTCTCACTCACACTCACACTCTCTCTCACTCACACTCTCTCTCACTCACACTCTCACTCTCTCTCTCTCTCACTGACACCCACACTCTCACTCTCTCTCTCTCTCTCACTCTCTCTCTCTCTCTCTCACTCACACTCTCACGCTCTCACTCTCTCTCTCTCTCACTGACACTCACACTCACTCTCTCTCTCTCACTCACACTCTCTCTCACTCACACTCACACTCTCTCTCACTCACACTCTCACTCTCTCACTCTCTCTCTCACTCACACTCTCACTCTCACTCTCTCTCTCTCTCACTAGCACTCTCTGTCTCTCACTCGCACTCTCTCTTGTCTCTGGCCTCTTTTACTCGCTCTCGGACAGCTTATCATAATAGCACCAAAGTGATATAGTAATGCATGCTCCCTGTCAGTATGCTTCTCTGTTGCGTCATCTCTCTTGTTCAATCAAGCCATGTCCATGTGTGACTGAGGAGGTGATCCCTTGTGTGTGCAAGGTTGTCCCTCATTTTGTCTTATGCGTCTGAGGTTAAGTCTTTATGTTTGTCTCCTGTGGGAACAAAAGCAGAGAACAAAATCGTCTTTGAAAAACACCCAGATCTATATAGAGACACCCCATCTCATCTCTCTGTCACGTGTGTGTCTGTGTCTGCGCGTGTCTGTCTGTCTGTCTGTCTGTCTAGAGTGTAATCTGTCCAGACCTGAGATCACTCCTGCAGTGGCCTCTAATGCAGACAGTGCGTCTCAGTATTAAGCTTCAGCCCTCCTCATAAGTACTCTCATCTCTTCTATTTAATGCTGTTCTGACACACACACACACACACACCTCCTTCTCCTCCTCTTTCTCTCTCTAACCTGTTCTGCACACACATGTGGAGACATTGTGTTTACAACATCTTTGTAAACAGCAATGAACTCTAGTTACTCTCTCTCTCTTTCTCTCACACACACACACACTTAATCCTTAATGGCATATTAATGTTTAACTTCCTCTCAATGTTTAACATTAGCGTACCTTTCAGGCTATGGTAGGATATAGTTGGACTGAGGAAGTGTAATGTCATTTCTTAGATGGTGAACCTGTTCTAAAATCTCACACGTGTACCTGTATTGCATCAAGCCAATAACAATACAAGAAATGTTCTGCACAATACGGGATTGTTTGTGTGTATTTATGTAGTGGAAACTCCCTGATCCCCCTGGTTTGTGTGTGTGTGCGCGCGCGCATGTTTGTGTGTGTGTGTGTGTGTGTGTGTGTGTGTGTGCGCACGCGTGTATTTGCGTGTTAGCATTGGTCGGGGAGTGTCATTGAATGGGCGTCACCACTTCTGAATCATATAAACACTAAGCATTTCTGTATCTCTAAATCTTTGTGCTGCCACTGTCAACTTTCTCTCAGCTAAATCCATCAGCAGGTAAAGCTGGTCCTGTTAAACTGACATCGCTAAAAACATCACTTCATGTGTGAGCATGATCTAGGAACCTTTTCCACAAACAGGGAGTTGCACAAAGCCACACCTGAAATAAGACTGAGGTGAGGTCTTTTCTCCCAAATGTATCAGTGTGATGTGCTCTTTCCTGGAAGAGAGGGCTGGTTAGGCTTATAAGGCCTGCACAGGGTGATTGGGAGTGCATGGACATCGGCCCCTGTCCTTAGCTGACCAGCTCAGCCCGGTGCTCAAACGTGCTAAACGGCTAACACTGAAATCACCACATCATCACTGCTCTTAGAAAGCTGTAATTCCTCAACAAGCTTTCTTTAAGCATTCCTTCGGCTTGAACGTCGCCTGTGCTGCTAGTGAATTAAACAGCATTTGAATTGAAATTATCTGTCTTCATCCGGATCAGTGTTTGAATTCACCCAGCTTTGCTTGATCTGATTGGGAAAATTGTACAATTGCCTCGTTATGCTAAAGGAAGGAGGTTCACCTACATGCTGTTGGCAAAGGCATGTGTCAAATTATGGAGTTTTGATACTGACTGAAATCATTGGGTTTTCCTAAATTTTAAAATATTGTTTAGCGTCTTTGTTCTTCTTGTGCTTTTTGTAGTCTGTGTACAACTTGTGCATATATCCATTCTGACCGTGTGTGTGTGTGTGTGTGTTCATTTGCTAGGAGCTCCATCGGCACATTGAGGAGGGTCTGGGCAGAAATATGTCTGAGAGATGCACCACTGCCATCACTGGTGCCCTTCAGACTACACAGACTGAGATGATAGGTGAGACATCACACACATACACACACACAAACGCACGCCACCATACAAAATGAGACCTGCATGCAAAGCATTCACAGTGACCTCAGCACAAACACTAAACAGAGAATTCAGGGATGGGTGTATCAGATAATGAAGTCATTTTCATATCAACATCAGTTCATGCTGCCTCCTTTTCTGTGGTCTGTACAATGTAAATAACCCCACCCTCTTCTATTTATCCTTCTCTCTCTCTCTGTTTCTCCATTCCTTTCTCTCTCCCCCACCCCACCCCACCCCCTCTGTGTGGTCTGTGCAGACGGTCTGAAGCCACTGCTACCTGTGCAGGTGCGTGAGCAGGTGGACAAGCTAGCGCCGCGCCAGTGCTTCAGCCTGTGCTACGACCTCAACTGTGACAAGCTGTGCGGTGATTTCCAGGAGGACATCGGCTTCCACTTCTCTCTTGGCTGGACCATGCTGGTCAACCGCTTCCTCGGGCCCAAGAACACACGCAGGGCACTCATGGGCTACAATGACCAGGTGAGAGACACACACACATATACACATACACACACACACACACACTCACTCATGCACACTACACACATGCATACAGGCAGAAACATGCAGAAAAACACAGACTTGACTAAACTTTGGTGAAAGCATCACTGATATCTGTGAAAATCTTTGAGTATAATTGAGTGTGTGTGTGTATGTGTGTCAGGTTCCACGGCCCCTGGCTATCACCCCAGTCAGCACCAGCATGCCTCCCTTCCCTCAGGGCTCCGTCACCCAGGAGGAGCTCATGGTCTCCATGGTAACCGGCCTGGCATCTCTCACCTCGCGCACCTCAATGGGCATTATTGTGGTGGGGGGCGTGGTAAGCAAACACACTCACCTAAACAAGCATATACTGTACACATATGCAGGTACACACATAACCTGTGCAAGCATCTGTGTGCATGCATCTGTAGAGTTACAGACATACATTGTAGACATACAAATCAACACACGCTTCCAAATACACAGTGAGACTGATGTAAACAGGCGGCCTTTATGTCAGGGATTAAAAAGCATTAAAACTCCCAAATACATACACACACTTTTATGTAACATTTTAATACCTACCCTAAACCATGGCCAGCAAGGGTTCATCACAGTACCAGCATAACACTACAGATACAGTGGACAGAGAGAGAGAGAGAGAGAGAGAAGCAGACCTTTTGACATAAAGCATTGGAAGGAGGTCTCTTAAAATCTAAAGGACTTAACCGCTAGACCTGTTTTGAGAGATTTTATGATTTTGTGTTATCTGACATGTTTCATCATGTTATTTTTATTTTTATTTTTTTTTCAAATCTTATGGAATAGATTCACAGTATCCTCTAAATCTGTTAAGCTGCAGCTTGCATAATATTTCTCCAGTTTACAAACTCCAAACTCCAACTCCAAATGCACTTGTATGATACTAGTCCTGGACAGGGAGGTTAGAGAGTTCAAACTGAATTTTGATACCATTCTTAGTGTTGTGCTGAATATTGTTTTCTGATCGTCCCATAATCAGTTTGTGATATAAAAAAAAGAGATAGAAAAATTTTAATTAAATTGTGTTGTGCAAATTAAGCTATTTTGTTTTTCTCAAATGAGGAATGTCATCCTTTTATACTCTGTGTGTGTGTGGGAGAGAGAGAGAGAGAGCGAGAGCGTGTGTCAGCGCTATAAGTAGATATTTCAGTGCTATGTACAGCCTCTTCACCTGTTTGGGCCACCTTCCATTTGTCATTGGAAGATTCCATGGATCTGTTGTGATTGCATAAGAGTAGAATACAGTTACATTGTCCATACTGCTGGTGCTTGTAGATGGGTGTGCCATATTGATTATATCCTTTGCTCTGTGTGTGTATTTGTCCATGTTCTCATTTGCACATTCTGATACTTGTTCCTGTGTGTGTGTGTGTGTAGATCTGGAAGGCGGTGGGCTGGCGTCTCATAGCTCTGTCTGTTGGTCTGTACGGGCTGCTCTATGTGTACGAGCGCCTGACGTGGACCACCAAGGCCAAGGAGCGTGCCTTCAAGAGACAGTTTGTGGATTACGCCAGCGAGAAGCTCCAGCTCATCGTCAGCTACACAGGGTCCAACTGCAGCCACCAGGTCCAGCAGTGAGTACACGCACGTACGCGCACACACACACACACACACACACACTGAAACTCAGAGTAAGGGTCAAGACTATCAGTTGCAGCAGTGTGGGGACATGGACAGCACACACAAATAGCAGGGGTCAAAGCTATTAGTTGCAGTATGGAGACACACACACACACACACTCACCCTTACCTACCTGCACACTCACAGCAAAGGTCAGTTTTATCAGTTTCTGCAGGGTGTGGACTTAATACACACAGACACACCTTTCCAGGTCACATTATAATTCTCAGGAAGCCCTGGTCTCTTGTGATTTCTATCCGTTAAGAGTTCTGCTGTCGTGATTGCACATAGGTGTAATCCTGTAGATGTGTGTGTGTGGTAGTATAGCGATCCAAAGCTTCCGTTTAGGGCCAGTGGAAAATATCAGTAGTCACATCATCTTGTGTAAGTGACTAGTATAAATAGATGCATTTAAAACATTTTAAACCTTTGCTGCTCCCTGGCTCCATCTGGTGGACAGAGGAGGGATTCTTCACATACTCAGATCACTGCTTTGGCCTTAATGGAAGATCAGCCATGTTTGTGTAAACTGATAGAAAACGCAGATAGAATATTTGTAATGGGAACGAGAGGGAAGCGTGTTTTATGACAGATGTCATCAGATATTGTTAAAATAAAAAAAGAAATTGCTTTAGGAATAGTTGTTATGCTTTGTGTAATTGCTTTGGTGCGTGTGTGTGTTTTCAGGGAACTGGCAAGCACCTTTGCCCAGCTGTGCCAGCAGGTTGATGTGACGAGGCAGAATCTTGAGGATGAAATTCAGGAGATGAACAGCAAGATTGAGCATCTGGACGCCCTGCAGAGCAAAGCCAAGCTGCTCAGGTAGGACACACACGCAGTATTATGGAAACACATAGGACCTATGCACACACATCCCTCTCTTCACACAAACATTGTCATCGCTCAAATTTTACCATCTCTCCTTGGACACACACACACACACCAGGAACCTTAACAGTCTGGGCTAACTGTCGCCAGCAGGCTCTTTTCTATGTACACGGCAAAAAAATGATTTGAACTCATTTTATTGGTCGTTGATATTAAAGTGTGCGTCTCAGTATCTCTCCACTCTGTGTGTCCCCAGGAATAAGGCCGGCTGGCTGGACAGTGAGCTCAACATGTTCACTCAGCAGTACCTGCAGCAGGGGCGATAAGATGAGGCTGAAGACTGAACGAGGGAGGAAGAAGAACAAGAAGTTGGAAGAAGATTGTGGTCCGAGAGAGAGAGAGAGAAAATACCCAATACCCCCCTCCACCCCCAACCCCCTCTCTCCCTCTCTTTCTCTCTCTCTCATGCCCCCGTCTACTGTATGAGATGGACTCCTCTTAGCCATGCTTGTTTTAGAAGAGGACGTCTCTTCTGGTACATATCCCACATTCTGCCATGAGATGCATCTCTGCCTGCCTGCCTAGATGAATGAGCTTCACTTTTCCTGCATTTGGGTTCTGCCTTTGGGGAGTTCGCAGGGAAGGTGCGCCCCCTAGTTTGTAGGAGGACTTGGCAGTCGGTTCCGTTTCTGCGTCTTGCCATTTTTTTCATTGAGCTAATTTTCCTGTTTGGTGTAACTTGTCAAAAACACGGAAATTAATAGCTGTATATGGAAGACCTGTAGTAATAATAATAGAATAATAATAATAATAATTTATCCTATCAATCATTTTATGGTCACACCATGTCACTTGTGGGTATGCGTATGTGTTAAGATGCCGTGTGTTATAACTCACAGGGTCAGTAAGGCTTGTGTGTGAGTGAGGGGTCAAAGGTCGTGTGTTGACCTGGTGTGGAGCGGAGTGGAGGAGACATCCTCCCTCATCCCTCTGTCCTGTTCACCACTCTGGCTTGGACAAGATGGCTGCCGACCCAGAGGTCATCTGGGCCACATCTGTGCCGGTGTTTCTGCACCACTGGGGACGCTCCGGTCTGGATAGGAATCAAAGTAGCTACTATCACAGTGGCAGTTAGGAATGGCACTTTGACACAAGTGTGTGTTTGATTGTGTGTGTCTGTGTAAGCAAGTAGGTCTGCTCACATCAATGTAGGTAGCCCATACGTGTGAGCCTGTCAGACACAGATGCTTAGAAGTCTGTATGCTTGATTGGCTTTTGTCTGTGTATTGGTGACCAGTATAATGCAGTATGGTTGTCCCATAGGTGCCAAGGGCATTGTACCTTCCCCTTACTGTATGTGTCTGCTCACACTTCTGACCTGTGCTCTGCTCTAGATTGTGTGTGTGAGAGCGAGAGAGACATAACACACAAACACACTCACACACATGCATGATATGTTGAGCCACCATTGGGCCAGTGGGGGCACTGCATGACATGGGAAAACATCAGGGTCTTTGTAGGGACTGTTGCGGCTTTGCTGTTTCCAGTTTGAGGACCTGATGGGACTCAGACATGCACTTTAGGTGAGGTCGGGTGGAGGAGGAGGAGTGTGTGAAGAAGGGAGCGTTGCAGAGTGAGAGACAGAGGTGGGGCTTAGTGGGACAGTGGAGACATCAGTCAGGTGTCTGTTTGGTTCTGTGTTGCGTTGGGGTTTGTATGCAGACCAGTTATGCTCTTTTCTTTCTTTTTTAGAACATTGGTGCCACACATTGTTTTTTTGTTTGTTTTTCTTTTCATTTGTTTTGTTTATTTGCATGCAACACCATCATAGCCTGATGTAAGGAAATTGCAAAGTGAAAAAGACCAATGGAAATCTATGGAAGACAGAAAAAGTAGAACATTTTTGCAAAAGAAAATAAATCATGAATTTTGACACCTTGGAAGCACTTACATGTTACCCAACATTCTCAACACCAGTGGATCTAAACCAGTTGGACTTGTCCTGTGTGTGTGTGTGTGTGTGTGTGTGTGTGTGTGTGTGTGTGTGTGTGTGTGTGTGTGTGTGTGTGTGTGTGTGCATGCGTGTGCGCGCTGTTCTGATGGTGGGTTGTGGTTGTGTGCCAAGATTTAAGAAAGTTGTCTGAGTACTTCAGAAGAAATATGTGCACTTTATTTTTTGTGCTGCTTTTTAAACACTGTCTCATTTGCCTCTTTCATATTTTTTGAGCGTGTGTGCTTCTTTTTTCCCTCTTTTGCTGATGTTGAAAGATGGAGCACTCAGTGCTGTTCTGATGTGATGCAGTAATGTACAGATACGCATGCTTTTTCCTTGTCATATCCTGTCTTGTCTTATCGTGAATGGCCATAACCAATGAATAATAAAGTCACTAAGTTAAAGAACCATCTCTCCTGTCCCTGTGGTCCGTCATGATGTGTAGTGTTCAAATGGGAGAGTTGGGAGGACCATGAGGAAAATACCCAGCCTCATCAATTTATTAACAATTTAGTTATCAAAATGAGGCAAGTGTTTAACTCGCCTTTCGTTCTAAACAATTATGGCTATGAGGATCCTGTAATGATAAAACAAACTTCATTTATAGAAAGGTTATCACATTGATGGGGATGGAGCACTAGCCTGATGAACCAGACTTTTTCACTTTGCTTCACTTTGGGTAGAGTCTAGACATGCCAAAGTTTGGCCACCCTTTCTGAAAATATCTGTTACTGTGAATGATTAACCAAGTGGAAGGTGAAATGATTGTCCAAACACGTTTACAGGTGATGCATTCCCTTTACATTTTTTAACAAAATCATGATTCATTTTCATCTTTTGCATTTTCAAAGTAACAGAAAACAAAAAAGTGGCACTGCAAAAGTTTGTAGCAAATTCTCACAGTTAGCCAATGGCTAACCTTTGCCAAAGAACATGTAGATAAGCCTGTTGCATTTTGGGAAGTTAAAATTGACGGAACAAACGGAACAAACAGAGGTATGTTTGGAGAAAAAAGGGCACAGACTTTGAAATTAACACCTGTCCAACTGTTAAGCATGGGGGTGGATCAATCATGCTTTGGGGCTGTATTGCAGCTCCTCACACAGGGGACATCTCCCAAATAGAGGGAAGAATGGACTCCTATCAAGTTCCAACAAATTCTGGAGGCAAATGTGACCCCATGAGTTAAAAAGCTGAAGTTAAGATGAGGATGGCTTCTACAAAAGGATAATGATCCAAAGCACATCTCAAACTCTTCATGGACTACCTCAAGAGGCACAAAATGAAGGTTTTGCCATGGCCGTCAGTCCCCAGACCTAAATATTATTGAAAATGTATGGATAGACCTCAAAAGAGCAGTGCATGCAAGACCGCCCAGGAATATCAAAGAACTTAAAAACTTTTGTAAGGAAGAATGGGCCAAAATCCTAGCAAGAAGAATTGAAAGACTCTTGGGTACATACTAGAAGCATTTACAAGCTGTGATACTTGCCAAAGGCGGTGCTACTAAGTATAGTATTAACTATAGAGGGTGCCCAAACTTTTGTTGTGGTCCTTATTTCTTTTTTGGTCATTTTGAAATGATGTCTCTTGTCTCTTGTCGCCATCTGGTGGACAATATATATAATGTCCTCTAACACGAGTTTAGTGGTTAGTTGCACTGCAAGGACCCTGGGTTCAGATCTTCATCTTACTCTTCTCTGTCCAAGTGTCATTGCTGAACTCCTCAGGCTGCCCTGGAGGGTTTGGATTACTCCTCTGACCAGAGAACACAGATTGTCACCAGCAGCCTAAAGCACAGCAGTAAAGTGAAAACACCAGAAGGCATAACAGCAACTAAAAGGTGACAGGTCAGATGATTTCCATACTCTAGGTCAGATGAACTCTTATCCAGGCAGGAATATAGGTCTTCAAAATGTCAGTGCTCAGCAGATATACAACCAACTGTCATTTGAAGTAAGTCTTGATATGACAAGAGGAGACTGAGAGGAGTTCACTCTGAGCCCCAGAGCCTCAGATCCTCAACAAAACCCTTGGATGGCAGGTGAGTGAGAGTACCTCAATCCCAGCCTCAAAAAGTACAGATATTGTCTTATCAATTGACTTCACGCTACACATAAAGCAAATACTAATAGAGGATATGGTAGTACACACTAGCTATGTGGTGCTAGCTACCATATGCATATTGAGGAACCATTTCTTTAAAGGTCAACTTACCCCTCAGATCCAAGCGTGGTGTCTCTTTTCTTGCTAATATTCACAGAAATACAAGCATATGCCTCATCTAACCTGACTGTAATGCTCAAATTTCTGTACAATGAAATGTAGCCTCATGAATAATAAGATTGAGGTGCCTGAATTCAGCATACCATTTCAAAAACGTACAATAAAAACTGTCACATTCAGTAATCAGCTAGTTTCACCTGTAATTTGGGTCTATGTTGTTAAATGTAATATGTTATGTAATACATGTAATGTGTGTAATATGTAAATATAATATGTAATATGTTAAATCAGCATGCAAAATAAAAATGGTTTGTTCACAGAATTCAAATGTGCCTTTCTAAAAGTGGTCCCAGTTTATTAAGGGACAGGACTGGAAAGCGGTTTTGTACATTCAGGGCCACATACAATGGCAATGCATAAAAGACAGAAAGCATGTGGAGTATGTGTGAAACACTGGTTTCTGACCACTATAAGTAACCAGTAAAGACTCTACCAGAGGCAGCTGAATGAATCAGTGACTGATGCAAATATGCAATTTATACAAACACACACATCACTTAACCTTTGGTGCAAAATGCTGTTGCCACGAAACCTCTTCATACTTCGCCTACAAGCACGCTACCATATTCCATGCAATTTAGCCTAGAAAAAAAACCCTACTGATTTGTGGAGCAATTTGTGAAACAATTGGCAGTAATGCTCTCACATAATGTGTAACCTTTACCTGCAGTTTGACACAGATCACTCTTGTGTTGCACTGCAAATGGCCATGTGCTGAATGTATTTATTTAAATTTATTGCAATTCTGTATGCCCCAAATAAAAAGATATTCATTATTACTTAAGGAAAGTAGTAATAATTAAATTAATTATTGATAGGCCTTATTAATGATTACATAATGATGCATTTATTATTAATTATTAACATTTTGTTAATAATTTATAATCTGCTAAATCTCCAAGGCCCTCGATGGGTACTTTGTGTGTTGGTTCCTACAGCACAACAACAAATGCATTTACAAAACATAATATTTCTTAAAAATTCAGACATTTATCTGACATTTCCGCATTTAGGTAATCTGTCATTTAATTTTAAAGCACAGATTGTATTTATTTGCGTAACCTGCACGGGGACAAAGTCTTGTCAGTATGAATCTGTGTGGGAAGTGAAAATTCGAGAACACACCGCGGTTATCAAAATCCCGGAGGCATTCGAGTTGGATGAAGAGCAGGGAAACAAAGCTAATTTCTCCTTGTGTCATAACCCTAATTATTGTCCTGCCTATTACCTGAAACGCTTCCATTTATAACCGAGACGTTTCAGTATTCAAACAGTAATTAAGCCCATAATGAACAGAGGACCGTTGCGCCTCTCTGCTTTCCCTCAACGCATTTACATACTAATTATCATTAGAGACCAGGGGAAACAAACCTTGGCGGCTAAATTAGCAACTTAATCATTTTTACACAACATCTCTCTCAAGTTGTCCATGCCCGTGGCCGATTGAATTTATGAAGTCAGACTGCGGATGGTTGCCCCTTATTGCTATTGAATGTTCTGAAACAAGATTTAGGCAAAGCTGTTGAAAGCAATTTTTAAAACGCAGTTTATTTTATTTTATTTTATATTACACGATGACTGCATATTTGTTTCTCAAATATGATGTCCTTAGCCTGGCTCACGAAATAAAATTGGTAGGCTAAAGTGTAAACACTTGTGCAAATTGGCAGCATTAACAGTAGGCCTGTGATGTCTGAGAACGGAGGAGGATGTCACTGGCTTTCTCCTTTTAAAATCACTGCGCGTCTTTTTATTTTGCGGGGGGAAAACGCATCGTTCTTATGTTTTCCTTGTTTTCCTAGAGCTCTTATGAACACAGTTTCCTTTGTATTTTGGAGAGATGATGTCCGTGTCTTTCTTCACGTTCTCATTCAGTAAATTTTGAGTGTGCGTAGATGAACAACCCCAATAATCAGAGGCAACATTTCACAGCTTATCGTTCTCAGTTGAATCCAAGTACCAATACCCACTAGAGGTCGACAAAGTTTTACAGATGCGATGTGGAAACAAGATCAGGGAAAGCTCTGTTTTAAGGACCTGCACCTGTGTTTAGGGAATTTAGCCTCAATCTGTGGAATCAAAAATACTTTCTAATAAGCTCTAATTTCAAAGCAAATTACCATTTTGAGAGTTCCAAAAATTATTTTCAGTGTGTCTGTCCCAGCTGTGTGTATCCATTTTGAAAAGTCTTGCAGCTGACATTTCAAATAGCCTACTGGAAATGCCTGAATGTGCAAATTCGTTAATGTCCTTTATTGGCGATGACAATGACAGCAAAATAAACTGAATTGCAAGTCCGGGGGTCACAATGATGACCTCCTTATAGTGTAGACTACTTGGATACTGAACACTGAACTTTATTTACTACGCCGTGGTGATGTGGGCAGAACAGACGAAGGCAGCTATTTGCATTCAAGAATGACACAAATCGATTAAAAGATTAACATGTAGGGTTGAGGTAACTAAATTGATTAATACGCACTTGGAGGATTTGGGAGTGAGTGGAGACTCATTCTTTTCCCAAATTAAATTAGGTCGACTGTGATGACAACAGAATCACGCACCAGAGATTGGGTCGCCATGCTTAAGACAGTGAGTAATGATTTTATTTAATCTTTAATTGGATATACTGGACCAACAGTTGGCGTTTAATTGAAAGATAATTCCATTTTCTTTTAACACGTTTATTCTGGTCAGAGATTCAAGGAGTAATTCTGAAAGGATAATTAAACTAGCCCAGCAGTAGGCTACTATTTTCTATGGATAAATCACGTGTTTTGTTGTCTCGCTTATGGTCGTCACATGTTAATGATGGGCTGAATTTGTGTTACGTTATTTGAATATGGATTGGGACGCTGGACGCTATCTTGTAGTCCTCAATATTTTGCTCTAAAAATCATCATAAATATTTTTTGTTATGGGTGTAATTGCTTACGCTAAAAGTGCACAAAGCTCGTAAGATTTGGTGTGACATTAAAACAGAAATCAGGAGCAGCATTTTGACTTGGCTTAATTTGGTTTAAGGTCGACAAAATGGGTATAGGACACAGCAATGTACACAGTCTTGGACATGCTGGACTGTTTATTATTTCTGTTATGTGTGTACCAGCAGACTTTACCATTGGACACCATATCGGCATGTGGCCTGTGCCTTGTGTGACGCCTGTGACTATTCTTAAACAGATTTGTGCGTTGCCTTTATTTATTTATTTATTTGTTACGTGAGGTCAGAGATGGTGGCAGGGATCACTGACTGGGGAAATGGACTATTGACAGAGTGTTGCCAGCCCAAGACCCGAATGCGCTAACAGCCGCGTTACCCCCGAGCGACCGAGGTCGTTAGCTTGAGGAGGCTCAGCCAGCGCCCAGCTGGGACACTGGTTTTGCCTCTCTCTCTCAGGGGACTAAATTGACTGAAATTAATGGATTTAGGGTGGAGAATTCCTTGGTTCCGCCTGTTGTCTATGTGATGAACTGATCCTCTCTTGTAGCACAACACATAAAAACACACACACACACACAGGCTACAAGTGGATACTGCATGTAAAAACTATTTTGGAATCAAAAGAATTGTCATTTTGACGGTCACACAAACACACAGATGGGCACACACACAAAGATGCTAAGCATATTGTCATCTCCATAGACCTCTAGCATCAGTGTTCAGATACAGCAGCAGGAGCAGCATATGGGTGTGGGTGCTTGGCGGAATGGCCTTGTGCTTTTGAAGTTTTATTTGGTGTGCTCCGCCTGTATGGCACTGGACGCCATCCACCCCACTCCGCTTCTCCTTGTTTCATTATTTTTTTTAATATGATCCTGCACTTCAGCAGCTCTGATCTTTAATAGTTTCAGCTTGCCGTTTTTCCCCTCCACCCCCTCACCCCCCTCTCTTTTTCTCACTCACTTGCATTTGATCCTGTGAATCACTCGCCATCAGATTGGTCATCGTTGTTCATTTCACATTTCTTGTGTTTTAACAAGTCCGGACTGGTTAGAAGTTGGAGAGACTTTGTGTCAATCGCTGGTAAAGATCTGGAAATGCACTGACACACACACACACACACACAGGCTGGCAGAGGATGGAGATGCAGATGTTTGATTCCAAGGCCAAATAATTTCCTGAGTCGTCTCCTATTCTCAGATAGACAGACACGCACACATACACAGACACACACACACACACATACACACACAGCATAGAGATAAACAGAGACACACACACACACACACGGCATAGGTCTGCTGCATCTGATTGGATCCAGAGAACTCAATATATATCATATGAAGGGTGCATCATATCACAAGCAGATTCAAATGGGCTAAGGGCCTAAGGTGCCTCAGAGAAGAGTCATGGTGTGCATTAGGCTGGCGTGACTTGTGCTTAACTGTGCTTGCTGAGCTGAGATGGTTTGACACAGTACACTGGTGTGAAAGTGTGCTGGTCCTTTTGAGATGGTCACAAACCTTCAGCTTTTTAAAAACCAAGTCCTACTGGCAGTGTACTGGTAGCAGCCACAGTGGCTGTGCCAGGAGAGAAAAAAAAACCTGTCTCTCTGTCCTTCCCAACTCTGGAAAGCGAAAGACTCTCAAAACGTGTTTCAGCGTGCACGCCTCCAAATCGAGTGGCAGGAAGGTTATGGCTCTGCTCATTAGATCAGTGACAAGCAGAGATGCAGCGTGTTCATGCACATGTATGGTCTGCTGATTTTAGCCATATTTGCCATCACCTCTTCCTTCTCTTCTTTTCCTTCGTCATCATCGTCTTCGTCTCTCCAATCTGTGCTCCGAGGCTGTAACATTGTTTCAGCAGTAAAACATTCCCTAACCCAAACCACATGTTCCAAAGTGGGGAATTGAGGGGTGAGGGGAGTTGTGGTGGTGATTGTGTGTGTTTGTGTGTGAGGAGGGAAGGGGCAGTCAGCTTCTCTTTGCCATAGAGTAGAGGCCTCCTATGTCAGAAGCAGCAGTCGGTTGGAGAAACTGCCACACACCCACATTCTCAGTGCTTGGCGCTCAATGTGATTTCATATGGATCAGGAAGCCCAAATGAGGACCAGACCACTTGGTGGCGGTTGGGGTGTGTGTGTAGGGCTGCATGGTAGGTTGTGTGTGTGTGTATGTGTGTGGAAGAGGGGAAACAGTTGGCCCTGTTCATTTAAAGCACAATTGACCACATCTCCTCTTGTACTGAATGTTTTGACAAGTTTAAGATGTATTGTGTTTTTAACTGGTGTGAAAAAGTCTTCTAAAACATATTGTGTCTTAACTGGTGTTAAACGCCTTGTATTGTTTCGCCACAGTTTCCTTTTTCTTTTTTTTTGCTCAGTTCCCCTCTCCTTCACTGTGTTTGATTCTCAGATTCAAAAACCTCACCTCTAAACTCCTTAGCTTATGTAGAGTATTAACCCAGATGGGTTCCCTGGTTCCCTAAGGCTTCAGTGATGCATCTGCACAAACTGCCTATTAGACCCACAAGGCTTTTACCAGCTGACCCATTGTGGTATTGTAAAGAAGGAGACATTTTCTCCAGACCAGCCTTCCCTCATGCCTTGTTTTTATGGTCAATCCTTACGCAGTTGTCTGGTATAGAAACAGCACGGATGGATGATGACCCTGTGGTGATGGGTCTGCTGTTCGCTGTGGTTGAGAATATAGGCGCTGAGTGTGAATGTGCTTCTGTGTGTGTGTCCATGCATGTGTGTGTATGTGGAACTATTTTGCATGCAGGCTCGTTTCTGCAATTCGCTTTGGGACAAGAAACAGGTCCTATGCCCTCCAGGAAGAGAACCACAGCCACATTTCACTTCCTCTGTCAAACAGGGGTCACCAGCAATTAAATGCAAATTTTCCCCTCTTGCCCTCCTTTGCTCTCTCTCTCTCTCCCCCCCTCCCTGATCTCTTCATTGGCTGTTTAAAGTGTGTGTGTGTGTGTGTGGATGACTCACCAAATGAGCAGCGTTAGTGTGTCCTGCCAGCTTCTCCTTGTGTGTTGCATGGCCTCTGTGACGACTGTGCATATTTGGGGGATTTTTTATTAGAAAGCAGAGCGCGCTGGAGGTGACTGCTTTCCCAAGCCTACTTAATGCCAGCTGTTTTACAAGCAGGAGCGTTAGCCAGTGGTGTTTTTCTCTTTTCTCCTTTAACAGCCATTAAACCACTGCAACAGAAACGGCCCATGAGGAGACACACACACACTCACACACACTCTCTGTGTGTGTGCAGAATAAGAATGATGTTAGGAAGGGACTGGTCTGGTTGGAAGCTCACAATGAAAGATTTTGGATTTTCTCTGGTAATTAAAATCTGTTTGTGTGTTTGTGAGTTACCTGACTTGCCTTGTGATTTTAAATCACTGGATTTGAAACACCTGTAACCCATCACTGGCTTGGTTAACACTACTGCTCAAAAAGTCTACTTGCTCCTACTCAAATAAATCTCCTCCCGTTCTTTTTGTAAGACCATTAGGGTGTCTTCAGGCAGGTTACGGAATTCCTCTTTCAAAGCAACCTCCTTGATCCCAACCAATCTAGCTTCAAAAGTAGCCATTCCACTGAGAGGGTTCTGTTGTGTGCAGCCTTAAAAGAAGTCAGAGAAACATCTAAGTCCTTGGTACTCATCCTGCTTGATTTATCAGCAGCATTTGACAGTCAATCCTGTTGTCCATAATGATAGAGACAGGCATCACAGGTAAAGCTCACTGGTTTGAATCCTATTTTACTAGGATCAATGTGTCATGGTTTGGGCAACCATCTGCTCCACCTTGCCACAGGGGTGTCCTTAGGCCTGGTACTGACACTCCTCCATATGTCTGTATGTTACGAGGTAGTGTGTTGAGGGTCTTTAGGGTTGGCACAAAGAGGCAGTAGAAAGTCAAAAATAGCAAGACTCGCAATTTATTTTTTCCCACAAGCAGTGATGAGGCATCCCCAACTCAAAAGGAAGTGTAACAAAGAAAAAGAAAAAGAAAAATGGAAAATATATTTACGAAATAAATGGCTTGGTGCAGCCAGAACAAAGCACAAACAAAAGGCTTAAAAAAAACAATAACGTAATTTCAGGCACCTCAGCCATCTGAGGATACTAAAAGAACAGGAGAACACAGGCAGACTCTGCTCTCCTATCAAAGTCTCCCCCACAATGAACCTGCAACCCCTTAAATGGGTACCTGAACTCCCCCCTAATTGGGACAAAAAAACTAGTAAGCACAGGGGAGTTCCCGAATTACAAGTCATACATACACCATTATTGACAGTACATATGTATTGGTGCTAAATAGACACCACCAGGCCTTATATATAACATTAAGAAATAAGTGTTTTAAAAAACATGAACTATAAGGCCTCAATTGATTTCGCAAGGGCGCAACTACACCACTTGCGAACGCCCCCCATGCATATAGTCATCCCGACACAGGAGCACGCTTACCTGGAGGCGACCAGGAAGTTACCACAGCGTCAGGCAAGTGAGTTTTAAAACACTGAACCACACATAACGCACAGTTGACACCATATAACATTACTGAAGATGTTTTACATGTCCTAGCAGAATCTAAATAAACTGAGATTTTTCTCCAAGTGAATGAATGGTTGTACGCGTTGCTGTAAGTGAAATGTTTAATGTGGTTTTAACAGCATGTGTGCACCCATCTGTTTAGACACACGTAAACTAAGCGCACAGCCCAAGAACACATCAACAAGCAAGACATGATATTACAGGCAAGAACTGAACTAGACATGAAGGGATGGCGTCTAAAAATACATACGGCCGCCATTAGGACGCAGTGAGGACGCGGCCTCACACTGTGCAGTCTTTCACATTTCCTTCTCATTTGAAAAGTTCTCCATATTCATCATACAGTTTCAGTCATTCAGCTGAATATTCAATTATTTTCAGTCTCTCTGTTGTTCAGTATTTTCGGTGAAAATCTTTCCTAACAGTCCTTCTACATCTCCAATCACAAAGACATTATCTTTTATCTTACTGTTCTGCCAGCAAAGGCAGAGGTGTTTTCTGTCCATAAGCATAGAACTTATTGTTGGTTTTGCATTTCTTTCTTTCAGTCTTGTAGAACTTGATGTAAGGGATGTACTGTTTACCAGTCATATATAGGCCTTATATAATATAAGGGAATAATAAGGGAAATATTTTCCTATAATGAGCGGCGGACAATACATTATCCCACTTATACAGCTGCTTGCCAAAATGACGAGAGAAAACTTCACACAAAGTCTTTTCAATTAAATTTATACTGTTTTCTGGCTTTTGCAAATAAATGAATAGTTTGCTATGGAACTTGAACTTGTAGCTGTTCCATTGCTGTTCCAAGTTCCATTGTGATAAGTGAATGATCTCTGCTCGTAGAATGATATGTATATTTGAATCTGAAGCATATAACCCATTGCTATTGACAGCGGTCATTATACTTTCGCAGCAGTCATTGTACAGAAATAACTGAACTCCCAACGTTGGGAAAGCCCATTCAGTGAATGGAACCTCCCACAGCATTCTGGAGAGCCGTATTATAAACTGTAATCATTTCCTGATAATGTAATAACACCTTAGCCTGACAAGCCAGACATCAACAACATCAAATGTATAGTCTTGCCATGACTGGTCTTAATCCACGGAGTAGAATCAACGGTTGTTTTTCAGACTGCCTTTGCATGCTGATAAGACGAGCTACTGCTAGGGTACGTCTAGGCAACTCTATATATGGACAGAGTGATGTGATTGGTCTGACTAAACTTGGCACAAGAGCTGCTGAGGCCCTAGGCTCGTTTCTAGACACACCGGCTGGGCAAAACTATTTGCTACCGCTAGGGTAGGTTTTTAGGCTAATAACTCTTGATAATGTAATACAAGTCCCTAAAACAGCACAATATCACCAAGTTGCCCCTGGAACAACTGTTTCTCCAGGATTCATATTATAACTAACCAATCACTGGCACTTCTTGGTTACAATGTCATTCAAAGGCGTAGTGAGGATAACACTTAGGCCTGTGGATTTCAAAGTTGCTATCACGATTTACACACATAAAACTCACAAATAGACTATCCCAACTTTTTTCATGCTTATTTAGGCATAGCATTTATCCAATCGCAATTTCGATATAAGCTGTAAAATGTAGTTTCAAAATACATTGCCCAACTGATTTGGATAAACTGTCTTTAGTGTTGTGATAGATGCATGTGATACCTAACAACCATCTGTTTCATCCTACAAAGAATGTGCATGTTCCCCATGGTCAAGCAGATGCCATGTACACCATTCCAAAGTTATATGGCACAGAGGACTGATTGAGTATTGCACTCATCACTGTGATATTTCCTGTGATGATGATCTGTTCACCCTCTCTATCAGCATAATGGCAGAAAACCTTCCATGTTTCAGTGAATGCATACATTGGGCTCTACCTTCGACTGAGATCAGAGCTGATCAGGTTCTTCAATCTTTACAGTTCCTCTTACACATGACATATACACTGCACTTTCTCCCAAAGATGTAGTCCAATATTTGAAAACAGTACACAAACAGAAATACATATATGAACACAAAACAATGTATGTACTGTTTATAGTGTTAAACATACACATTTGCATGCAACCAGGAGGTGTACTATACTTTTTCATAAAATGTTTTATCTTTACTTTTGCTATTATAGTAATTCAAAATCATGAAATCATTAGGAACATTGTAGTGATAAATGTCCCCTTTTATACTGCACTGAAAGATTAAACATGGTTCTGAATGACCTTAATTTTACATGACAAAATATTGTCTGGAGTTAAAATGCATGTCTTGGCATAAAATTTGTTCATTCTTTTTCCAACAACCTATAATGCAATGCTCAAACACACTATTTGATTTTACTATACTGTATGACAATCCTCTACATCTATGAAAGAACACAGCAGTCATTTTCATACTGCAGCAAAAATGAAAAATGTCTAAATCACTTGATTTGATGTTTAACTGATCTGTGCACATGGAACAAAGTGCAAACAGCTGTATAAAATCAGCCCTTGACTTAAAGGCAGAGGACACAAATAATTTAAACAACTTAATCAGGTTGCGGTTGATATAACTGGCATGAATCTAAGCCAAGGTCCAAAACATTCAATAGTGGTTAAAACTTGGAGGTAACTCATTAACATTCTAGTATATAAAAATACATCATGCAATGCAAGAACAGGAAATAATATTTTCTGAAGAGTTGGTTATGATGCAAAAATGTCACCTAGTGGCCAATGTTTGAGTAATCAATGACCCTGGACCCCACAGCATAAACTCAACAGACAGCCAAAGGATGCCAAAGACTGACACACACTACATAGAAAATACTGGTACTTTGGGGATATTAAAATAGTCTTTTTAGACAGTCGGCAAGGCTCAGTGGTTACAAGGCTCAATGGTAGCTTGCTCCAGCAGTCCTCTCTTAAAGTCCTTTCTCGGCCCTCAGTCAAGCAGTCACGTCAGGAAGGTCACGGCAGTCGTCAGACCAACAGGAGGTAGTTACGACACTCTAGACAGCAAACAGCAAGCATTTAGAGTTGTAGAGTCCAGTGTAGCCAAGGCAGTCTTCACAGCAGTGATAGGCTCAAGGCCCACAAGGCGGATAGGCTAGAGGCTGGAAGAGAGCACTAAGAGTGATCACCAGGGCCACAGGTAGCAGAGGACACACACACACACACACACACACACACACACCTAATGAAGACCTTTGAACGTGTACTGCTGCTCAATCTACTCAAACCCCAGGTTCGCCATGCACTGGACCCCCTGCAGTTTGCCTACCAAGAGAATGTGGGAGTAGAGGATGCTATCCTGTATCTTCTACACAGGGTGCACTCTCACATGGACAAAGGAGGCAGTTTTTTGATTTCTCCACTCCAGTGCTTTTAACACCATCCAGCCACTCCTGTTGAGAGACAAACTGCTGAGGATGGGAGTGGAGCCTGGCCTGGTGACCTGGATCACAGACTACCTCATGGAACGGCCCCAGTTTGTCAGACTTGGGGACCTTACATCAGAGGTTGTGGTCAGCAGCACAGGTGCGCCGCAGGGAATTGTGCTCTCCCTGTACTGTTTACCCTGTACACCACCGATTTCAGCTGCAACTCAGAGACTTGTCATATGCAGAAATTCTCTGATGACACTGCAATCGTGGGGTGTATCTGGGATGGACAGGAGGGGGAGTACAGGTGCCTTGTGGAGGACTTCGTTGGGTGGTGCCGGGCTAATCAGCTGCAGCTGAACACCACCAAAACCAAGGAAATGGTGGTGGACCATTGGTGGTGGTGAACCGCCCCGCCGCTGGTGCCTGTCACGATTGATGGGGAGAATGTCGAGACAGTCTGCACTTACAAGTACTTGGGGGTCCACTTCGACAATAAACTGGACTGGTCTACTAATTCAGACGCACTCTACAGGAAAGGACAGAGCAGGCTCTACTTCCTCAGGAGGCTGAGGTCTTTCAGTGTCTGCAACAGACTCCTGCTGATGTTCTACCAGTCTGTTATGGCCAGTGTGCTCTTCTATGCTGTGGTATGTTGGGGTGGTAGCACTAGGAAGAGAGACATTGGATGTCTGGACAGACTGGTGAGGAAAGCAGGGTCTGTGGTGGGCATGGAGATGGAGTCTCTAACTACAATAGCCCAGAGGAGGACCCTGAGCAGGCTACACTCCATCTTCATCACTCAGAGGAGTTTGATCAGCAACAGACTCCGGTCCCTCTGGCTGCGGAGGTCCTTTGTCCCCAGGGCCATACAGCTGTATAACAGCACACAGAAGGAGCTGAGCATAAAGGACTGGACTGCTTGAACCCACACACACACTCACACTCATATGCTGTCCCTGGTGGTGACTATACTACTATGGGCAACAATATACTGCACTAACCTGATAGCTACTGCACTAAATGACTCTTTTACAACATTGGACAATCTTACTTACTCATTGTAATCTATCTACCTGGATTACCGGAAGGCACCTTATCACGACACTTCTCTACCTCTTGGATTTCTTATTATCATCACCCCCCCTCGTTTAGTGAATGTTGTATGAATGCAGATGTGTGCAATATGTTTGATCTGTTTTTGCATTGTGTGTATGCTGCTGGACACCTTAATTTCCCTCGGGATCAATAAAGTTACTCTACTACTCTACATTCACACTTAGTGCAGGAAAATATAGCTAAGGCCCTTTAAGCCGCAAAAGCAAGCGTAGAGTGAGAATTAGCTGCAGTACTCTGGCCTTCAGACAAAGGAGGCCTAGGAGCCTGGGCTTCTGGATGCAGGGGTGAACAAGAGCAAACAACACTTTGGCACAGCAGGGAAGCACAAGTGGCAACTATAGCACTTGTAGTCCTATATGCTAATTGTCCTAATGGCTGTAATTCATTTCTCCAAAATATGTCTTTGTAGCTGAGGGATGTAACTGTATGTCTTGTTGAGCTTCAGTGCGTACAACCTCCTGTTTGACTGTTTGATGTATGACTTGATGCAACTATGAAGAGGGCATGTATATGTAACCCACATGGACACTCCATAACCCTTTGTGATGCACTGAGAGTTCGCTGATAGCCCCTAGAGTGTGTGCTGCAATGTACACTCAAATAACAGTAAGCAACTTCTGCTTTAAATCAGACACTAGAAATCAAGAAGTTGGAAAGGCACAATAGCCTTCAACACAACAGAGACAGAGAGACATCTAATCTGTAAATAATAGTAATATTCCCTGAATTTTATATATACTTCTACTCTACTTCTACTATAGAGATAGTTATGTACAGATGTATTAAGTATATACAGATGTGCTATAGAGATAGTTATGTACAGATGTATTAAGTTTATACAGATGTGCTATAGAGATAGTTATGTACAGATGTATTAAGTATATACAGATGTACAGATGTGCAGTCCAAGGGCTTTAGCAGCATAGCTATAGCAGCAGAGTGTGAGGTTCAGTGGGGGACAGAGTTCAGTAGTGTGACGGCTGTGGGGAAGAAGCTGTTCCTGAATCTGGTGGTTTTAGTCTGTAGGCTCCTGTAGCGCCTTATGGAGGGCAGGATGAGAGGTGTCCTTCGGAATGCTGCGTGCCCGCCGCAGACATCTTTTCCTATGGACATCCTCAATGGCAGGAAGTAGAGTCCCTGTGATTCTCTGAGCAGTTTTCACCACTCGCTGCAGAGCCTTGTGACCAGCGACAGAGCAATTTCCATACCAAACTGTCTCACAGTTAGTCAGAATGCTCTCGATCGCACAGCGGTACAAATTGCTCAGGATGCCAGTGGACAGGTGGTTTTTCTTTAGTGTCCTTAGGAAGAAGAGGCGCTGGTGGGCCTTCTTGACCAGGCTTGAGGTGTTAGTTGACCAGGACAAGTCCTCGGAGATGTGGGTTCCCAAGAATTTGAAGCTGGAGACACGTTCCACAGCCATACCATTAATGTGGATGGGGTCATGGGTGTTTCCCTTCTCTTTCCTGAAGTCCACAATGAGTTCCTTGGTCTTGCTGGTGTTCAAGAGCAGGTTGTTGTCAGCACACCATGCAGCCAGGTGCTTCACCTCATCCCTGTAGTCAGGCTCATCGTTGTTACTGATGAGTCCAATCACCGTGGTGTCATCTGCAAACTTTATGATGGAGTTGGATCCATACGCAGGCCTGCAGTCATGGGTGAAGAGGGAGTACAGGAATGGGGATAGCACACAGCCTTGTGGTGCACCGGTGCTCACTGGCAGGGTGGTGGACCGGTTCTGGCCTGACCTAACAAACTGGGGTCTGTTGGTCAGGAAGTCCATGATCCAGTCGCAGATGGGGTTGCTGATTCCAAGGTCGACGAGTTTGGCGATTAGCTTGGAGGGGATGACTGTGTTGAATGCTGAGCTTAAGTCAACAAACAGCATTCTTGCATATGCATTCTTACTGTCCAAGTGTGAGAGCACACAATGAAGCACTGTGGATATCGCATCTTCTGTGCTTCTGTTGCTTCTGTAGGCAAATTGGTGAGGGTCCAGTGTGGGTGGCAAGCTCCCCCTTGAAACCATTCTTTTAGATCCTATCTACAATCAAGACCCAGAGATCATTGGAAACCTTGCTTGTTAAGCTGATATCCTGATTTTAATATATATACCTGGAAACCCCCCTGTGTCACTGTCATCTTCATCTTGTGGAAACCTTGAACCCCCCCTCCCCTGTGATCCCCATCTTTCCTGTGTCTCCATCATCATTCCCCCATGCACACCCTTGCATTTCTGTGGCTGAACTCACTGTGCTACCTGCCACCACCCCTTGCCCCAGTGACTCTGGTAAGACTGAATTGCACAAAGCTTGAGCAATACTTTTAGATTGGATCAGAACTGGACTGAGTCACACCCCTTTCATCACCATTCTTTTATCTTTCTTTTCCTTTTGGGTGCACTCATTTTTTTATTTGGACTTATTTTTATTTAGTTTACTTTTTCCTGAGATCTCAGTGGTTTTATTTATTGCCAGCACTGCAGTTACTGGTATTGACATTTTGAGTGTTATTCTTGGTTCCACACACCCTGCTTGCACACTAATACAAGATAACATAACTTATTTGATCAACACTTATTTATGGAACTTGTTGGAAGAACATAATTTAACAGAGCTTAAATCATTTTTTTAAATAGAATTAAGTCTATAAATTAAGTCTATAAATAGAAATTATCACATATTCCAATACTAATAGTATACTCATACCTTATACTGACATCTTTACCAATCTAACTTCAAACACAAACGCTCTATTTCATATCGGTAGTAATTATTCTTAGTATTGACACCTTTACTAACTGCACTTAGCATACAGTTTACATGATTGATAATTTGCACATTAATTTGCACATTACTCAACCCACGGAAAGCTGCTGGGCCGGACGGCATACCAGGCCGTGTGCTGAGGGAGTGTGCGGACCAACTGACAAACGTCCTCACTGATGTCTTCAACATCTCCCTGGCCACCACCGTCGTTCCCACCTGCTTCAAGACCACCACCATCATACCCGTTCCCGAAGAAACCCGCAGTGACCTGCCTCAATGACTACCGCCCAGTTGCACTGACATCCACCATCATGAAGTGCTTCGAAAGGCTGGTACTGAGACACATCAAGTCACAACTACCAGCCACACTGGACCCAATGCAGTTTGCATACCGCCCAAATCGCTCCACAGACGATGCCATCAACACTGCCATCCACCTGGCTCTCTCTCATCTGGACCAAAAGGACGCATATGTCAGGATGCTGTTCATTGACTTCAGCTCAGCATTCAACACCATCATCCCTCAGCAGCTGATAATGAAATTAGGTGAACTTGGCCTGAACACAACCCTCTGCAACTGGATCCTGGACTTCCTGGTGGGCAGACCACAAGCAGTCAGGATCAGGAGAAAGACTTCCAACACAACCATACTGAACACAGGAGCACCTCAAGGCTGCGTGCTCAGTCCGCTGCTGTTCGCACTCCTCACCCATGACTGTGCGGCAATGCACAGCTCAAACCACATCATCAAGTTTGCTGATGACACTACCATGGTGGAGAAGAGGTGGCTCAGCTCAGGAACTGGTGCACCAACACCCTAACCCTAGGGCACACACATAACTGGACTCTCAACACCACACACATCACAAAGAAAGCCCAGCAGCGTCTGTACTTTCTGAGAAGGCTCCGCAAAGCCAATTTCCCAACCTCCATCCTCACAACTTTCTACAGAGGGACGATTGAGAGCATCCTCAGCGGCGCCATCACAGCGTGGTTCAGCAACTGCACTGCTGCAGATTGTGAGGACAGTCGAAAAGATCACTGGAGTCTCTCTGCCCCCCCTCTCAGACATCTACAGCACCCGCTGTCTGCGGAAAGCCAAGAACATTACCAAAGACACTACCCATCCCTCCCATGGACTGCTCACCTTACTACCATCTGGCAGAAGGTTCCGCAGTATCAATGCCCGCACCTCCAGAATGGGGAAGAGCTTCTTCCCGCAGGCAATCAGACTGCTGAACAACCTGTAGTGCAATTGGACTGAAATTTCTTAGTAACTCAGGATGCAAACCAGTACATCACAGCACACTGCACCTTTATGCCCCCCGCACTTTCTTGCTGCTATCACTTATATTTATGTAGAATAGTCTCTTGTTTACAAATCATAACCCCTAGCCTTGCTGCTATTATTTATATTTATATAGAACAGTGTTCTGTTTACAAATCACACCACTAGCCACAGTGCTCTGCTAAAAGCCATGCCCTGTCTAGCGTGTTTGTTTTAGGTCACCTGTATTTTGACCTGCCAATTGTTTACAACTGTGTTGTAATGTATGTACATATGTGTACAAGAGTGTGCAGTTGTGTGTGGGAGTGCGTGTGTGAGTGGGTGAGTGAATCTGTGTAGTCCTGCAATAGTGTATGTAGGCACTATTACGTATCTGTCTTGTCCATACTGTGTTTTAACAGTTACGTGTATCACCAATTGTTCCCGGTGAAACGTTGTCTCGTCTCACTATGTATTGTGTATATGGCTGAAATAATAAAAAAACAATAAAAAACCTACCTACCTACCTTCAGTTAGACTGATGTCACGGTCCGCTGCTCTTTCCCTTCAGCTGCAGTGCATTCTGGACTCTCCGACAATGTGACACTCTTAGTCATTGACACTCAATGACTAAATGAACGAGAATTCTATCCACACTCTGAATTTCTGAACAGTTTCAAAGGGCCAGAATACACTCGGAGTGGCAGTTTACGAATGCACCCATAGTGTACCTATTGCAGAGCCACCCTGTTTCATCCTGGGTACCCTGTTGATATGGTGGTTATAATCTAGAGTGGCAAGCAGTATCTGTGCACTGTACACGGCTGAAGCTGCACTGCTTACTGGCATATTTTAAAATGTGGTTATGAAAGGACTCAAGGTCACCCGTTGATCTGGGGAAACAAAATGAAAATGATTAATGTTTGCCTACAGTATTTGGGACTTAAGTAAGTGAAGTGAAGAGTGGTGCCCTTGCCAACTTTAAACTTTGCACAAACCATTCTGTGCAATAGTGATAAGTCCTTTCAATTGTGAAAAAGGGATGTGTGTGGTCACATATTTTACTATTGCCAACATAGCTGCACACAGGAAGAGGAGGGGATATGTAGATGTAGATGATGTGATGTGGAAGTAAAAGGGGAGCGTGAGGTGATAAAAGATCAATGGGAAAGGCAACAGGGCAACATGGGCCCTTGTAACACAGTTCAAGTCATTTCAGTTTGATAGCTGAAAAGACAGGGTAAATATACTGTTGTCAGTATCCTGGAGAGGTTTTTGAGCCATGTCAAAGCAACCATAGGGTACACAGGTTACACTATAGTATCACCACTTCTTACTGAAAAGCGCTGAAATCTGAGGACTGGCATCAGTACATATCTCAGTTTCAGCTCTCAGCAAAGACAATCACAGGTTCTAATAAAGCCCTCTTTTTCTATAGCCACAGACTTTCGGTTGGCCTCTCTCTTATCAATGTTTCCAGTAGCAATTATCTTCTTGGTTTGGTTGTCCATTGTTGAATAGGTGCAGTACTGTGCACAAAATCCCGGGGTATCCATTCGCCCATCGCCTGTTGCCACATCAGAAAGGTACATGTAGAAGTAATTACGACAATGCAGTTATAAGCTGCAGGCCAGAGGAGTCTGTAGTGCAACTCCCCACCTCTCAATGACACCAAATATTTTTGAAAGGTTTAGTCACACTGTATATGAACACTGTATATAAGGCGACAATTTTTGGATGGACTGCCTGTTTCAGCTGGATGTCTACATTCCCATTGAGACCATTCTATTTCACTGAAATAAAAATAGATTGGAAAGCTGGGTGTTTTCATGGCATTAAGGAAACTGGACAGTATATTATTTTCTAGCTCAGCAAAGCTACCTTAGTGTAACAAAATACTCAAGGACAGAAGAAAGCCGGCAGCATGGATGCCATGTTTCAGGGTGGCCTGGGAAGACCATCTCCAAATAATATGAGCATGTCAGTACATCTGAAACACATCACCAGTGACATACAAATCCATGTCCAAGTTAAGGTTATTGCTGCTGTACGTATATAGCTCTAGACATGACGAAGATGGCTTGTATTAGCTGGAAGGTGCAAGTACTGGGCCAACTGGTTCAATCTGACTATTGATGCAGGGACCCCAATGATGTTATCCTCACAAACAACTGTACTTTTATGGAGATCCAGTCGTTCTTTCTCCTCCTCCTCATCTTCTTCTTTCTCAGAGCCATGTCAGTCATATAGTGTGTCTTCCAGGTTTGTGCCAGAGAGATCCATGATGTTGATCTTGTCCAGGGCCGCACCAGTCCTTTTCACAAACATGACAGTCTGGAACTGAGAGCAAAACAAAGCAAAAAAAAATGCCTCTGGTATACTCAAACACGTGGTATGTGTCGCTATCTGCACCATCCTCTAAATCATAATCATCTAGAAATGTGTCATCAGTGTCCTCTGGGTTGTATGTTGGGTTTGATTCCTCCCATTGTATACTACATAAAGTGAAAACCAGAAATGTATGGTATGCTTTAGACAGAGCAAGTTATCCCAGTACAACACCTTACAACATCTGCTTATGTGGCATTTCAAGGGTCATTGAAGTCATCCAAACTAACTGTGACAGCAGCAGCCTGATTGTCAGTGAGATCTATTGAGGCCATGTTAAGGAAAAGACAAGACAAGACTAGAGGAAAATATATGTTTGTGGTGCAACAATGGTCAGCATAACAGATTCTGCTAACAACAGATAGAGATATCCACAAGCTGCTTGTGTCTGAGTTTAAGAGACCACGAATGAACTAATGAAGAATACATCATTATATCTTGCAGCTTGTAATCTGGTTTTGTCGATGTGTACTCTACAAAAACATTATAAACAAAAGCATTATATGTACACAGTATATATATATATGTGTGTGTACATATAATATATATATATATATATATATATATATGACAAAATACTGTTGACAATCAGTCATTACAATAATTAGGGCCATTAATAAATAACTCCAGGTCCTGTCCAGTTCTTCAAATTCTTGTTAGAGACATCCATATTTAAAATATCTGGGTTTTTGAAGGCTGGGATTAGATCAATGAGACAATGCCCCCTCCTAATCATCAGAGTAACTGATTCATCTGCTATTTGTCCATCACTGCAAGATAGATAGATAGCCAGAGAGAGGGAGAGAGAGAGAATAAGAGATGGAGAGAGTCTTTATTGTCCATACTAGACATTTGTTTTTGCAGTCAGCAGACATATACACACACAACACTTAACATCAGCACCCCCTCACCACCAGTATCCCCCACCCACATGCCCACAACACCGCTACCATTTTATTGAAGTGAAAAAATAATCTTTGGGGAATAGTCTCAAATGATGGAGAATAATCCAACCACAAAGGGAAGCAAATTCTTTCTTTCATGATTTTTTTAATGAAAAACACATGCCATAATTATCGGCTTGACAAAAATAAATGGATGTGTATTAAATGCATTTAAGAAAGTATGCTTACTTCAGGGACAGAAATTGGTTATTTAAAAATGCTATCTCCTTGAAAATGTCCAATTTGCCATTAAAACAATGACTAAAAAATTCCAGTTAACTGAAACTACTTGCCAGGATAACAACCCATGTTTATCTTTCCCTCACATATAGTGTGAAGGGTGGTAAGAGAGGCTAAAAATCTCCTTAAAACCATTAGGGGAAGCTGTGACTCATTGTTTAGGGCCCCTGGCCTAAGACTGAAGGATGGCTGATTCAATCCACAGCCTGGAAGAAAATCAGAATAGGGAAGTGACTGTCTGTCCCTGAGATATAGATGATTATGCACAAGAGATGACTGAGGAATATGGGCAATCTGAATAGATTCTGTAAAGAGGAAGGATCTCAGATCTCTTTCTTGTGTTCTCTAACTTAATGGCATGTCAAATGAGAAGGCTAATACTTACATCATCAGCAAAGTGAGGTTTACAATGTTGAAAATGCAGGGATGCTAATAACTGTGGCACATGTGTTTTTGACAAAAATATTTATTTTCTTTAAAATGCAGCCCTTTATCAAGCATAACTTGGAAAGGAGAGCCACATACCAACACAGTGTACTTTTTCATTTGTAGGAATCAGTCAGAATTACACGCCCAAGTTACAAAGAGAACAACAGAACAATTGTGTGCAGATAAGGTAGTACCTCTGACACCCACAATAAGAGAGATAACTACCTCAAAAGTCTATTGCTGCACAACATTAAGGCCACACATGGTGTTCAGTTACAAACCAAAACACCTCAGAACTTACCCCCAAGATTGGAAGTGTTTTAGCAGTATCATAAATCTCTTGTCCACTCAATTTGCCTTGCAAGATGAAAGCTTCATTTTCATTGGGGTCCAGTAAGATTGTAGGTAAATCTCTTGCCCACTCCGCTCACCTTGCAAGATGAAAGCTTCATTTTCATTGGGGTCCAGTAAGATTGCAGGGACTTTAAGATAGTAGAAAATGGTAGGCATTTGGTGGGAGGTCATGGCTTGGACCTGGTAGGGAATAGTTGGTAGTCCTTCTTGGTCAGAAATGGAATGCTTAACTAGACTTAAATCATCCTGAAATTGCACTGGTCTTGAGAAATGTACATCTGGTGTGAAGGACTGTAGAGGGCTTTGGCATTCAGCTTCATCTTCATGGTCTGAGTCTGCTGCCTTGGGATTATGCACAGGATTTGGACCCTTGACTTAAAATAACCACAACTTTAGTTTTATTTGACCAGAAACACAACATTTACAAATCAACACATATTCCATCAACAATGTGGTAAAATATTCTAAAAAAGACTGCATAAATATTTTCCATTGCTGAGAAAGTATATTACAATAATTAAAGTAAGTGTTTCAATCTGAGGTATCAAAGTCTGAAAACAAATGTACAGTTGATTTTGTCCAGAGGTAAAATCTAAGCATTTTCAGCTTTGACTGCTGATTAAGTTCAGCGACAGTAGTAGGTCATGGCCACTGTTTCTTGAAATCACATAGGTGACTTGCCATCTGGGAAGAACAGATTCCTTGCCTTCTCCATCATCTGTTTCCGTGGTACTTTTCTCCAGCACCAGATTCCCTGTTTGTCCATGATTCTTAGACCTCACTATTCTGATACATAGCCAACCTACTTAAATTCTTAGTTTGCTTCTTAAGACATTTGTGTTCCTGCGACTTGCCAGTCATTTCACTCAAAGGGAAGATTCCCTAACAGATGATTTTCTCTCTGCAGTCTTTTGACACAGAGCCTATCTAGACCTTGGGTTGTAGGTCTGTCTGTTTCCTTTATGCAATAAAATGAGCCAGCCAGGTGACTGCCATAAGAAGGGATGTATTTAGCAATCTCTTCATCTGTCATAATATTTAAGCCAGCTCTGTCAATCTACAATGACAAACACAGTTAACAACCAACACCCCTCCCCACCAAATGAAAATAAAAGATCTGGCTAGGCTGGTTATAAATTTAAATGTTTACACACTGAGTGGGAAGCACTACTTATGTAGCCCAATGGTTAGCTGTCCTTTGACAATGTAATGTAAATACATTACAGGACTGTGCATAGTCCATGGTATGGATGTTATTGCATGTTTCACATTTAGAAGGTATAGAAAATGTAAAGCTTATGCTGTTTAACCTGGTTTCCTTTTAGGTCAATGGACAAAATATATCACCTGCTCACACATACTGCAGGACTACTTTGTAGATTTATGACATGAGTACACTAAAATTAAGCAGGAGCTGATTAAACAACATGTCATGTACAAAAGCATTCCCTTTAGATGTGACCTTAACCCTAACATGACAGGTAACACATCTTGGCCCATACCTTTAAGTAAAGGCATTAAACAATAAATAATGTATTTTCATAATGATTTAACATGCATCTACTAACTTTCTTTACCAGAGAACTATACAAACTATACTATACAAAATTCTGTAATGTATTTGCATTGCATTGAAACCGCAATGATTGTCAATGGACAGACATGGTTTCCTTAGGAAGAGGGGGGTGGACTTAAAGCCTGTCTGGTCTGTTACCTATTGCCACCTCTAGGCAATAGCGCACACATGAGAACAGAAATGTGCCTGTTTACTTGAGTTAACATCAACTTTTTCTGCCTCTGTCCTGCTCTTGGGTTGCCTGGCCACTTCTTCCTACGCAGCACTCGATTATCATCTCACTACAGTGCTAATTTAGATTTGATCCCAATTAATTTTCACACAAAAAGCAAGAGTGTAAAACTTCTGGTGACGCTCTGAAAGATCTGACAGAAAGTTGCACCGAAGGGCCTGAGAAACCAGAGAGGGTTGAAGCAGAGTGAGAGGCAGCAACGTTTGTTTAGTTCCCCCTTTATGCAGACCAGAATCAAGCCACGTTGCATTGAAGTGAATGAGACGTGGAATTTTGGAGGAATCTGGAGTAATTGAGGGTTTTTTGCAATTATCCATCGTAATCTGCAAATATTTGTGCTCATTTCAAGCCTAATAGTGTGGAGAAATGGACTTCATTTCAGGTCGGGCAGCTACCACTCACCACTAGTTGTTAGCAAATTAAAACTAGCTAACGTAATTTTGTTTTTCTCTGTTCACTTAAATTAATGTCAGTAATATCAACCAAGTGGTTGTCATTCAGTGAATTAACCCTACTAAAGTTCAAAAACTGTTAGCACCTGCCTCACCCAAAAAGTCATCACAATTGTCAGCGATACAAGCCACCCAGCACACAGTCTGTTCAGTTTCCTGCCCTCTGGAAAGAGGTACAGGAGCCTCCGCTCCCACACTACCAGACTCGCCAACAGCTTCATCCACCAGGCTGTGAGACTGCTGAACTCTTCCCCTTCCCCACTCCCAGCCCCAGCCAGCAGAGGCACCAGGATGGCGGGAGTCTAGGAAGACACTGGGCCACAGGCCACTGGCCACTGGACCCCCCCAACTGAGACACACATCTGCTGCTAATTGTTCTGTTTTTATATTTATATTTGCACCACTTACACTTTTGTACTAAAAACACAATTACAACTACCTCTAAATGCACAAAGCTGGAACACTCAAAGTCAAAAGTCACCTCATGCCTTGTCTGTCTTGTCATGCCCTGCTACATTAGTAGTGTACTTAGGGTACTCTATGTCTTGTCTTGTCACACCTGTTATGTTAGGTAGTAGTACTAGGCAAAAGTAGCCTTAAGCTACTTGCACTTATTTATTTATACAAACTAGGACTAGAATTGTCCTGTCTTGTTGTGCATCTGCACTTTACTGTTGTCCATGTACACGCATGGGACAGTGGGAAACGTAATTTTGATTCCTTTGCATGTCAAGTACATGTGAAGAAATTGACAATAAAAGCAACTTTGAACTTTGAACTTAGCTTGTAGTTAGCACAGTGGTATGTTGCCATAGCTACTGATATTATGTTAAATGAGCAAGTTTGTTAGCTCGGTAGCTTGGTTCACATACACCCTAAAATATTTTTTCAGAGTCTGGAAGAGTGATTTGTTGGTATCATACTTAAGTTTATGTTGAAGTGTAATGTGACACTCCCAGTTACGCAGACTGGAACTATTCACGTTTGCTTCTATGGAATCATATTATGTTGCATGTCTTGTTCAGTATCAATAATCTTTGGTGAAACTGTCATCACGGCTAGTCTTGGTGGGTGGTCTTCTCACTAAAACCAAAAGTGTAAAACCTGTGGCAACACTCTGAAAGATTTGACAAAGGTGTACCGAAGGGCCTCAACGAGTGTCTGCTGCTAGTGTCGTTTTTCTGCTCCTTAGTGAAATGTGATCCCAATCAATTTTCTCACGAAAAGCGGGAGTGTAAAACTTCTGGCATCACAGAGTTACACTGAAGGGCCTTGATGAGTACCTGCTAGTGTTTTTCTGCCTCTTTACCAAGTAAAATCTGCCATTGAGCAGTTACCTGACTTGAAATACCTGATACCACTCGGTGGGTGAAACTGCCGTCACAGCAGGGTGATCAGAAAGCAATCAGAGACATTAGGGGTTGCGAAAGTGGCAGACGCTCCCCTCTGTGAGCCAGTCCTATGTTTGACTCTCGGTGGGCGGTCCCCAGTTAAAGCAAGAGCTTGAAAACTTACTAGAGCAAGTTTGAACAGAGAGTTGCATCGAAGGGCCTTGATGAGTGACTGCTAGTGTAGGTAAGATTTGCCATTGTTTGAATTTTGATTTACATTTACATTTAGGCATTTAGCAGATGCTTTTATCCAAAGTGACTTACAAAAGAGGATAACATTCAAGCTGCAACACAATGAAAGAACTAACAAGGAGTGCATATTGCTAACATAGAAACTGCACTATTTTAAGTTGACCTGCACAAGGTGTTGGCCGTGCTAGAAAACATTCACTTCATGATTTACTTGTCTTGTCTTCTTTTTGGTTTCCTGTAATTCTTTTATTTTGTTTATTTAGCATACTGAGGTGGCTCTGAAGGAGGCTAGGTGGTAGGTGGTCACCAGGTGGTGGTGAGCGATAATCGCATGTGTGGTGTTTGTTGTGTTGCTTGCTGTGGCTTTGCTGTGTAAAATTATTAAATGTAATGCTGTGGACTCTGAAACACACTTCTAGGTTAGGCTGCCTCCCTCATATCAGGAATAATTAATAAATATTTGTGTTTTTCTTACTCTTCGAGTCCTTCAAGACTCCTCTATGCTTTTTGATCAATAAACTTTTGTTCTACGGAATTCATGTCTCAACTGTGCTTGTTAAACCCTGTAAAGATCTGGTTGTTTCACTAGAAGTGGTAATCTCATAAAGACATCCCTGAGGCATTAGGCCCCAGGGTGGTGTAGTCAGACAACAGTGATTGGCCTTTTGGCCACTTACTCATTATTTCTTGCTCCTATTAAGGCAAGAAACTCGGGTGTCATGATGGATGGATGAAAGCGTTTTTGCTTTTGTTCAATTACCTTATACTGCAGAAGTTGTCCAAATGAAGCACAAGCAAGAGAATTCTACATTTAAATTCTCCTGTAAGCCTCTCACACATACACTCATACACACTCAACACAACAGAGCAACAGAAATAGGTAACTTTTGAGACACAAAGTCAAAGCCTGCAGGGCTCAGCAGGGGGTCTGGGTAATGCAGGCATGGACAGCCCCTCTATCCCGTTGTCTTCTAGTCAAGCAGGTAACTAAATTAAGAATTAAGATGCCATTGCCTGGGGCCACTACTGAACCCATGACCCAGCTCCCAAGTCAACTGTGTGGCACAACCTCACAACCACAGAATAGTTTCCCTGAAACACCTAGTTGTGTGTAAGGGGTATAGTAAGACTTCATCTAATGTGGAGGGTATTGGTTGAATTTTTACTTTTTTTTTTTTTGAGAATTGTGAACTTTTGAACTTCACCTTTGCATTGCCATGTGACAGGCCATGTGCAACTTCGTGTAGATAATGATGTCACAGTTAACATTAACTTAACAGTAAGTCAGAAAATAACTTGCTTAGAATGGACTAGTTCTGCTGGTGTCATATCTCTGAATTTGTGTGAAAACTTTTCACTGCTAAGGTACTACCTACTTGCTGGACATATGTACTCAATTATTCTTACTTATTTCAATGTTGTCTAGATACAAAACTTCTTGAATAGAAAAGAAAATATTTATTATGTGGACATAATCTTATACTGTTCAAAAACCTTGCCTGTGTGCAGTGGTAAGTGGTATTTTGATATTTAAGACAGGGAAGATCTCTTTCGTTCTGTTATTCTTTTTCTCTCTATGGCAAGGAGGCCATCACAAGCAGTAGTCCCAGTTACTGTTAGTGCACTGCAGAGTGTTCCATTCTGGCCGGCCTTACAGGCAGATAGCCCAAATCCCAATGCTGTACCCAAACCCTAAAACCATTGTTTTTCCCACAATGCTACACTCTCCACATACTGTGACTAATGAATGTAGACACAGAGAGAGAGAGAGAGAGAGAGAAGGGGGATAGAAAGCCAGGTCATATTTGAGTATGCAACTGAACAGGCTTCTTTTGAACGGTAGCGATAACTCCTTAGATTAATCTTAATCCAAATAGCGAAACAGCTGCTAACGCTAACTGATGAGTGCAAGAAATCTTGTGCCACATTCAGTTAACGTCACCTAAAGGTTTGCAAGTTCAGAGTACTGTATACTAAGTTGCCTCATTCTTATTCCTACTGACAACACTCAGCAACCTCAAACAACAGTGCTCTGGGTTGATTGACACTGGATGATCTTTTTAATGTCCAGTCCTACAATTACCCTTATATGGTTTGAGGCTTACCTTGTTAACTTTGTAGTAATATGTTAACTAATGCAGAATAAGTGTTCTGCACAGATACTGTCTGCTGCTCTCACAATTAATGAATCATGCTATTGCGTTGTGGTTGTCATCTCCTATTATTTTAATGTAGGCCACTTTCTTAGATTTTTTAATTGAAGCGATTATTGTGGCTTGACTTTACATCAGTGCCTGTGCAGCAGAATGAGAATTCCATCAATTGTTCTGCTTTCTGTGAAGACCTGTCTAATATGGACCTCTTACATATACCAGTTGCATCATCACTTCCCATAACTGCCAGCTTGTTATGGTGACAGTGTGCCAACAATAAGCAAAAGTGTACATTAATACACAAAAAGGTTGATAAACAGACCATGTATCTTGCGTGAATGGTATTTCCTCTTAGTATTGCCAGTCAGTAAAAATGTGTATGACAATACACGGAGGTGAGCATGTTTTCTTGCGAAGTATGTTTTTTTTTTTTTTGGTAAATTCCATTTCATGCATACAAAAGTTCTCAGTAGGATTTTAATGTGTGCAGACGGTTGCTACATAAAGCCTTGTGTATGCTTGTATTACTTAGATTATCCCCGGTGGGAGAGGCTGGAGCTGCCTGCTATTGTTGAAGGGTGGGAATAACAGCTTGAGCTCTGGGCCACTCTGAGATTGTGGTTTGTTACATGGACTTTGTTTTTAGCGGTCTGCTCTCTGTGTTGGTTTCAATTACCTGGAAACCGCTCCCATGATGCACAATAAACAATGAGTAGGGGGTCAGACACAGTTTTTCGCAGAATAACTCCAGAACTCGAGCACTCCATTTTTGTGGAAGATGAGCCATCAACCCATGTGTGGCATAGCGCCACCTATTGACACACAAAAATTGCAATATTTTGTAATTACTATCAGTGTTTCTCGGGACACTGAAACACTGGGTCACTTCAAACTCACTTTGCATAGGGCAAATGGGCAAAAATGTCCTAAGTTATATTGGGCTCCAGACACAGCTAAGGATAAGGAGCATGGCAAATATATATATATATATTTTTTTTTTTCATTTTTAAGTCAAACTGCTTGGCAAATTATTTTTGAGCTCTGTTCCTGTTAACAGAATGCCTTGGTAGCGTGTTAACATGTGCATATGGAGCTGTGTATGTGATGCAAGAATAAGCAGTCAAGTGCTTGTTACAAATATGGATTTAAAATGCTCTGTGAATGCTAAGCACTATATCCAATCCATGTTCTAATGATAAATGTGGTTTTGTGTGAAGTGAAACTTGTAAATAATTATTCTTTTGAAAAAAAAACATTTATTTGTTAAGTAGTCTTAGATTCATTCATTTCTGAGGTTAGTCTAGCTAAACTCAAGTCATGCAGTTAAATCTGAAACAAATGAAAGCCTCATTTCTGGGCTTTAGTAGACGGTATACCTGTCCTCTCACTTGGCTCATTTCAGACAGTGGGAGAATCAACATGAGGCTAGATAACGAGCTAGGATGGACTTGGTTGTTGCCGTTCGAAGAGTTGCCCTGCAGGATGGCATCGAGTTCCTTTCTGAAAAACAGGGGCCTTCCCGCCTGGTGGTGGCTGGTCTAGCCTTGTCTGGGCTTTGTTAATCATGACCCCTGAAGTCCAGGGTAACGGGCTCTTCACTGGCGGGAGCTGGTGTGGGGATGAAACTGCAGCGACGCGGGCAACCTTTAGCAAAGTGCAAGAGCCAATTAACCAGGGAAAGATACTCGCTGTTGGCCTCTTTGTGGGGAACAGGTCACCTCCACTTCCCCAGAGTTTTCATTAAACAGCCAGGCCGCGGGCTCCTTGGCACTTAATCAAGATCGTCGGAGGATACTGGCATCAGAGGTGTTAGTTCTGGAGAGTGGAAGCCTTGTTTTTTTTTCCTTTCCTGTTCTTAACTGGACTGAACAGTGTGTTGTTAACTGAGGGGAGTAGACACAGAAAGAGAGAGATTGTCTCTTTCTTTTGAAAACGAAGAAAATAAAAAAGACCACTTTCAGAAGTTCAGGAAGAGGAAGACTGTGTAAGATTAATGCACTAGTGCTGTTTCTTTGCATACTAGTTTAAGATTAAGTCTTCTGAGTGGGTCCTGTTTTGAGTGCCGGTAAGTTGCATTTGCCTAAGCTCACTATGTAACAATGCACTCCTGTCACCAAATACAATCTTTATGTCAAGTCTTTTGACCGAGCCATTTTTAATTACATGAACGTTTCACTTTGAGAGTTCAACAACATAAGCTGCCCAATTCCATACCTGATTGAAGACCCAGCTCTTTCCAAGAACATCTCCTGGCTTAAAACTTCTGGACTTATTAGCAATTTGCACTCTTAGTTTCTAACTGTAGCTTGAATGTTTGTCCTCTTTTTGTAAGTCGTTAAAAGTGTCTGCTAAATACATAATGTACATGTAAATATTAAAAATGAAAAACGAAAAATGAAAAACATGTGAGGATGTCATTTTACACTCTAGTATTTTATAGACCGGAAAGCTAATCCATTAGCGGGGAAAATCAACAGCGCTTTGGGTGTTGATCCCTCCAGAATTACTTGGATCTTTGTGCTCAGTCTTTGTGCACAACAAAGCAAGGGGAAGACAAAGAAGGTGAGAGTGAGAAGAAAGAAGATTAGAAAGGAATGAATGAAAAAAACAAATGGAGAAAGAGGGAGGAAACCTTACGAAAGGGATAGAGAGGGCCTTGATTTATTTAAAATTTAAAACTATTTTTTTTGGACCTGGAGAGCTGTCTGTTCAGAGCCAGTGTTCTCTAATCCCCAGGGATGCATGGTTATCATGTGTTCCGAGGCTCTGCAATCACAGCCCGTCTCGTCTGCAGTCGGCGAATCAGCTCTTAGCTGTAAGAATTTTCTGTCAAAATAAAAATGTATTTTGTCTCTCCTGTTTTTCCCCGGACAAGAAAGGACGTCTTAAAGCCCTTAAGCACTTTCCCCCTCTCCTGTGTTACTTACCACTCGCTCGCTCGCTGGTGACATACCTCCATCGGAGCGATGGCCAATGAAAACACCAGGAGATCCTCTCAAGCTCCTTCTGCCCCCCTTACCCCCCAACTACTCTCCCCTCCTACTCTCCCCCACATCCCACCTATTTCCAGACCCTTCGGCCGCCTCCCTGCTTCCATATTCAGAATTGCCAATCCCAATCTAATTTATGGAATATTTTTGGGGTAACTGTATACGTCGCCGTGGCGATAACATCTCCAGGCCCCCGTGACAGACAGGATCTCGGCAGTGTGCAGTTAATAGTATAACCCCCCCACCCACACACACATACACACACTCCTCTAACGCCCACCCACCTCCCATACCCCCCTCCCCACATTAAAAGAGTTGGCAGAGTATGTCATGGAAGAGAGAGAAAGATAGAGGGATACAGACAGACAGAGACAGAGGAAGATGGATAGAAGATAGAAAGATGGATGCACAAATAGGAAGAGATCAGTAAAGGTAGAGAAAAAGAGACAGAGAGAGAGGGATGGAAAGATGGAGAGAGAGAGAGAGAGGCAGAGAGAGCGAGGGAGTAGGGCCAGCAGTCTGGGTAATTGGGACCATGTGAGCTGGACCCAGTGGAGGATTAGAGGTAGAGCGGAACTGGCCGGGCCAGGGATCGCTTTCAATTAGATGCGCCCAGGGCAAGCAGAGAGAGAAAGAGAGAGAAAGGGAGCTGCTGAAAGACTGGAACAAGGAGATGAGAAAAGAGAGAAGGACAGATAGAGGGAGGAAAAGAAGAATGGAGAGAGAAAGGAAGAGAGTGATAGGGAGAAGGAAGGAAAGACAGCAAGAGGGCAAATGACGGATGGGGAGAGTAAGGGTGGAAATGAGAAAAAAAAGGGAGAGAAAGAAGTAGAGGTGTGTGCTCGGCATAGGTCAGGCCTAAGTAGTGATAATGACAGGCTGGAGAATCCTGTAGGCACCTGGTCATTACCCCACTGATGACTGATGCACCACTGGGATGAACATCTGTGACCCTCCTGCATCCCTTTAATACCTTCTGCAACCGCATAGAGCGGCAGTATATGATGAGTGTGTGCGCGCGCATGCATGTTAGTGTACATGCACAAGCACATGTGTATATGTGCTTGACTGCCATAACTGAAACTGAGTGTGTTTGTATACAGTATGTTTAAGTGTGTATTTGTGTTTGTGTGTGCATGTGCTTGTTTTCTCTGTTTGTACACAGCAGCTCTGAGAAGGTTGTCCACAGGTCAGTCTGTGTAGTGTCATAAGTCATTTCCATTAAAGACTGGAGCTAGCCCAATACTTTTGCCTGGTTTGAAAGCGTAGCCTTTGTCCACTGTAGCAACCATAGCACAAGCACATGAGAAATAAATTACATGAACATGTGAACATGCTGTTACATTTTTAGACCTCATGTCCTTAATTCTTTAGCAAAGTTTGTAAATATCTGGATGTTTTTTTTAAACAAATACAAGCAAAATCATTTATGATACTGGGCAACCATAGGCAAGTCCTACCTATCAGGGTTTTTTCATTTATTTCCAGTTGTATTTTTACATTGTATTCCATTACACAGTACCAATCCTATTGGGCCCTACCTTGCTCCAGGGCCAACCTTAGATCACCTGGCCTTGGCCCTTCTCCAGTCTTGATCACGGAACTACAAGGCCATTTCCAGCAGGGTTTTACCTCATCATAGAAATCATGCACTGGCTTGCATTGCCAAACCCGATGTTCGGACACATTTTTTTGTGTTGAGGTCTGTTGTTACATCTGTTCTTTCAAATGCCTTTGTCAAAACAAATGTGCAATTAGCCATGGTAATAACAATATGGTTATTGGAACTAAATTTGAGTGAATGTGATGAAGGGAGACAAAAAAGAGAGATTTTGGGTGATTGGTGATTGAGAGAGTGAAAGGATGTCTTTTGAGGGGGAAAGAGAGAGAGATGGAGAGAGTATCTACAGACAGTTAGGGGGTACCCCCACATCTTGGAACAGATAGTTTATGCAGGCTATTTTTAAATATTAGGGATTCATTTATAACATTATATTACAGTCAGTCAGTGTGGGGGAGAAGACTGGATATGGATGTGTGTGCGTGTGTGCAGCTGTGCATCCCTCTGTGTGTTCAGTGGTTCTCTTAAAGACCAAGAGGAAACCCAACCAAGGTTATATAGTCAGAACTTAAAGGCAAAGTTCTGAGTACTTCAGCCCATAGCCCTGTTGTTCAAGGTCACAGAGTGCTATTGAGCTTTTCCTTCACCTCCTCTGATGAAGGGAGAATACCCAGCCACTGTCCTGCTTGCACTCAGAACATTTGGACTACAATTCTGCCTGGCAGCATTTGTCTATATCTATATCCTATCACATAGGAACCAATTTCGAACCAGTTTCAAATATAATATTAATTTCGTTGTTACCAACGTGGCCACAGACGGTAGTACATTGACTGCCTATGATCGTTTTTCAGTTTAGTTTGTCCAAGGCACTATAATTCCATACAGATTATTTATACATATATACCTTAGTCATGAACTAATTTGGCAAGCACGGGACTATAATAACACAGCCAATGAATGGGATTTATGAGGTCCTTTATACTCTCTTTATCTTCTATACTCTTTTTCATGTTCTACATCATGAACAAACCTTTTGACACTCTGCTATGATGACTGATCTGCATTCTTTTTTTTGTACTAAAACCAAGGCATAGCATAAATGCACACAGCGACCCCAACCCACCATCAAACATGGGTACACAAACACACAACACTCACTCTCTCTCTCTCTCTCTCTCTCCCTCTCTCTCACTCGCACACACACACACACACACACACACACATACAGGACCCCCACAGTATGGTCGCTGATGCGTGGTCTTTAAATTAGAGGGCTACAAATGAAATCATGTCTGGCTTGGGTGGCTGCAAACCTTGTGTGTGTGTGTGTGTGTCTGTGACAGGCATGATTGATACGTATGAAGCCCTCCTGTGGATGGCGAGAGTGCCCTGACACAAAGAGGGTTTTCATTGGAGTGGGTCAAAGACAGCCATGTTGTGGCACCAGTACCTTGGGGTGCGCCATCACAGCCACTGGCCCACTGCTACTCTGTTTGACTTACTGTTGGCATAGAGACGTCAAAAATTTGGATTGTTTGGATTTTGGTGTTTATTTGATCAGTCTTTCTTTTAGCTTTTTCTGTCTTTCTTTCTTTTATTTTTCAAATTCCATCTTGTTAAAATATCATGAAAAGTAGAATCACTAACCTCTCTCTCTCTCCCTCTCTCTCACACACACATACACACACACATACACACACACACACACACACACACACACACTCACACAGAGCCCCTCCTAACATGGGTTTTCCTTTCAGCATAATTTAGTTTAAACATTGTGGTTTATGTATACGCACACACATACACACATACTATCCACTCCACTGTGCTCTCTCCACACACACACACACACACACACACACACACACTCAGGTACATGTTTGTGTACGGTTTCCACGGTTTCCACCCTTTCCCCCATTTCCCTCGGTGATGGATGAGAGTCCAAATAAGAGGGACGGTTTATTTTCTTAAAAGTTCTAAATGAGTTGATGTTGCCGCCGTTCCTCGTGTGGCTGTTTTATTAAGCCCTCGGGGTCCCCCTACAACCCCCGGCCCCCAGACCCTACGCCCCAAAGTCCTGAGAGCACCCCCACCCCTATCCCCCTTGGGCCCCCCACCACCCTCAGCCTCCGTCACCACTGCTCTTGTGCTGCTTGTGCGTGCGACAAGCTAACAGTGCTGGCACACTGCATTAGTATTACTGAGTGTGTGTGAGTGTGTACTGGGGGAGGGGGAAGTGGTGTCCAGAGGGTCATGGCACCCATTGGTTCAGCCCCCACCCATCCTGTAATGGGTGTAGTGAGTTGTAAGTGTAGCGGGTGAAGGGCCACTCTCATAGCCTGCCCTGGTGAGGTAATTATGTCTTTGTGTTTATGGAATGTTGACTCTTTACTTAATCTCTCTCTCTCACTCTCTCTCTCTCTCTATCCCTCTCTCTTTGTCCTCTCTCTCCATCTCTTTCTCTTTATCGCCACCCCCTCCATCTCTCTCTCTCTCGCTCTTGTTCGTTCTCCAGTTCTTCACAGCAGTCATCTCCCAGAGGGAAGAGGTGCCTCAGTTGTTGGCTGGGCCATATATCTCTGTCAAAATCTCTATGAATAAATTAACCTTTTAAAGATTAGTGCACCCTAATACCTTAGGGTTTTTTAAACAGAACAACACTGAGAAATGTTTTTCCTCTCTAGCTCTCTCTCTCTCTCTTTCTTCTTCTCTCAGCTCTCCATTTCTCCTGTCTTTCCCTCTCTTCCTCTTCATCCCTCTCTTTTCCTTTGTCCAGTGGTTCTCCTCTAAGCATATTCCTTTTATTTAAAGGCACAGACTCCATGACTTACACATATATTGTGTGTGTGTGTGTGAGGGAGAGAGAGAGAATTGTTTAGTTTTAAACCTACTATATGGTAATACATTTGTGATGTGCAATCATGTTTCAGCTATGGTGGTGTTGACCCTACATCTAGATGCTGGTTGGATTTGGTGGTTCTGCACAAATCACCAATGTTAACCCCATACATCACTAAAATAAGCATACATTGTTTGTTTGACATTGAGTTATATCAACAAATCCTGAAGGATACAACTAATTTATAAAACTACAATTTACAATACAGTGAAATTATTCTGTAGTGCACTTTTCCAAAATGGAAAGCAAAAGGCTAGTCAGTAATGTCAATAATAATTTTAAATGCATTTTATTATTCACTTAAACATACACACTTGGCAGGGGCACTTTTTTGTCTACTTTCTGTTGTATATCATTACACTGACTGTCTTGTCGATCAGTGATATTTGCCATGGCCATCACTCTACCTTGTTCAACATTGTTCCAGATTTCTCCAAGAAAAGCAAAACGGGTTTTATTTGAACATTAACTGTGAGAGGCAGGCAGTATATCTTCTTTATTATAACGTTGTTGATCATAAGTGTCCGTGGGGACTTCAATGGGGAAGTTATAATAACTATTTCTGGTCCTTGATCCACATTTTAGTTTTAGGCCTTGCTTGACTGAAGAGAAAATCTTTCTTACAAAATTCATGTTCATGTTCCAATTTGAAAATGAATAGGGGCTCTTCGGATGGGTGGTGTGTGTTTTTCTCTTGTGTGCTACACATGCACACACACACACACACAGGAGAAAACAAATGTGTCTTAGTGTCGGGGTGAAACCACAGACACATTATTGACTGCGAGTCAAGCGCCTGTGTTTGTTTGTCCCTGGGAAAGACGCCGGAATCAGATTTTATAGACAATTTAAACCTTTCAGTTGTAGCAGTTTAAATATGTTTCCTACAATCTGCCTGAGCAGGGCTTTGGGGCCGGGCCTCTCTCCAGCACTGCGAATGGAGGCCATTCCTGTGGTTCCCCCATAAAGCCCCTCCAGAGAGGCGGCTGATACTCCTCCAGTGCTGGCTGGCCCCGGTGGCTGCTTGGCTGGCTGGCTAGAGGTCCCGGGTGGCCGTGGGGCCTCTGGAGCTGGCCTGGCCCAGCGCTGGTGAGGCAGGCTGGGGTTACTTGGGCGAAAGAGGGCCCCTGGATCAGCTCCAGACACCCTCGGGCACAGAAAGAGAATACGGGGACTGTAGCTGGGATCATACTTTTTTCCCCATTTTCTCTTCTTTTTTCCCTCTCTTCCCTCTTTTCTCCACCACCTCCTCTTCTTCCTTTTCCTCCAATTTTAGAGAGTTTTCTCTACGTCATTGTCCCTACTGCAAGTTTAGCTGTTCTAGACAGGGCAGTTTTGTGTATTTAAGATAAGGACTCACAGACACATTTTTTTTGTTTTTTGAGTTGAGAAAGTTTGCATCATGGGTTAAGGAGTATAACCTGTGTGTGTGTGTGTGTGTGTGTGTGTGTGTCTGTCTCTCTGTCTGTCTCTATGTCTTAACAGTGGTCCCTTGTTGGTGGTTGGGTTGAGACTATCCACCTCTTTTTTTAAACAAATCAGGATAATTATGAGGAGCAGGTTTTAAGTTAAAAATCCCCCTTCGCTAAAATAAACTGCTCATTTCTACCTAGGGAACATGACATGGATTGGCTGTGTCACTGGTTTTGGGTTACACTTTTTTTTTTTTTTTTGAGAGCGAGAGGGGCAAGTAGGGAGGTGTCTGTTGGACTTCCTGAGTCCCATGTAGTGCCAGCACAGGCACAGGAGCATTCCCCTTGAAAACTCTCCTTTTTTGAGGGAGGGGGAATGGAGGTGATGGTGGCGGTGGGGTAAGAGTTGAGGGAGAGGGACGGTGTTCTCAAACCCCCTCACCCCCCACCCCGACCAGCACCACCACCACCACCTCTGCGTTCTCTTTTCTGTTCCACCTCATCAGTCAATCTTGCTTTGGGCCTGACTGTTTGGGTAAGCAGAGGAGGCCTGAAGTCCTCTCCCACAGACGAGGCTGGCAGCGACACACACTTGTAAAGATGCCTGGCAGAGAGCTGCAGCTCCGCAGCGCTGTACACAGACGCGCTGCCTAATTCAATCGCCTGAGCTTTCTCAGAGCGAGGAAGAGGAGGAGGAGAAGGAGGAGGAGGGGAAAGAGGAAACCTTGTTTTTATTGCCATCCACTTTACAATGTACCCTGCCATTTTTGAACGAAAAGGGCCTTTTTTTCCCAAAAATGTTGCTCCTTCATGGGGTCTCTTTCAGCTTCACCCAGGTGTATGTTTTCAGTGTTTTTTTTTCCTCTTTGCTCTCATGTCGTAAAGAGGGCGGTAGAGGGCATGGAGGTGGTGCTGCTGGTTTTAAACCCCATCGGGAAGCCATGATTGAGTGTGGCACACAGATGGCCGCCTCCTCCTCCTCCTTCTCCTCCTGCTCTGGCATGGATGCTGCATATGGTGAAAGCCAGGGCAGTTGTTTGGGTTTCGGGAAAGTCATGGCATTCCCAGGCCTGTCGGACAGAGCTAGGGGCCACAGTGGCATTCACTTGGCTTACATACAAAAACACACACACACACACACACACACACACACTGTCCTTGTCCATGCACACACTTACTGACAGACTCAAACACAAAATTTTACATACCACTGCACAGAGAACATGCACAAACACTCACACAACATATTCATACAGTCTTATAAAATCTACATTCCACATAGACACTCCATAGAGAACACACACACAGGGCAGTCTATGTGTGTCTTTCTCTTACTTATTGTTCCCATTAGAAATGCATTCTCTGCCCCTGTAAGTGATCTGAGTATTACGATCAGGTAAGGGGGAGAGGTACAAGACAGATGAGTCCTAACTGTGTGTATGTGTGCGTGTGTGTGTGTATGTGTGGGTGGGTGTGTGTGTGTTTGTGTGTGCACGTGTTGTCATGCAGAAACAGAAAGCTACCCTATGCTTGGTGAGTATGATTGCTTTAGGTGTGGCGATTGGGGTGGGAGAGGGATGTGATGTGTGTTGTATGCTGAGTGTGAATGAGGGAGAGCTCTCCTGAGCACACAGTAGGTGGCTCCACAGTCCCAGGAATCCTGGCTGGGGCAGCAGCAGTTGTGATGGCGAGCCATTCAGGGTGTGTGTGTGTGTGTGTGTGTGTGTGTGTGTGTGTGTGATGTCTGTCTGTCCTCCATACTAGGAACTGCGGCGGCGGCAGCAGCTAACATGTGGAAATGCTTGATTTGATATAGTGTCATTTTACATTGAAGAAATGAGTCAATGTATTTAAGAAGGGGGTGGGGAATCCCCACAACTTCACCAGCCCCACCCCACCCCCCTCCAAAACACACACACACACACACACACACCACCACCACCACTACCATCCCAAGAGATGCCCCCCACGCCCCATTTTGAACCCCCCCCCCCCCCTTCGCTTTTTTATCTATCCCTCCCTCTGACTATGAGACTGAGAAATCTGATCTAGGCTAACTACCAGTCTTACAAATAAAAAGCAGACATTGTATTAAGATATTATCAGCTGTGTGTGTGTGTTTGAGAGACTGATGGTGTTATAGGAGGGCCCCCAAACTATTCAGGTTCCTTACACCTACATAAAAAGGTGTGTGTGTGGGGGGGGGGGGGGGATCACTTATTCCAGAACAAATGTGGCCCTGAGTTCAGTTGTGTGTGCGAATACACACCTGCTTTTGACGCTTATGCTTGAGCCTCCACTTTCCCCCCCTCATCACACACACACACACACACACACACCTCCTCTACCTCACCAACCCCCCCCCCCCCATTAGGAGTTTGAACCCCCACCAGTCACCCTGATTACTGTGGATCTTAATGAGTTAATTACAAACCCCTTGTTTGGGAAGAATGAGGGACTCTTATTTGGTGTGCGTCAGAGCGTTTCAACAACCAACCTCACATTACTTTCACCCCTCCTTTTCTCTCTCTCTCTCTCTTTCTTTCTCTCTGTAGGGAGATGGAGGGTTCTTGTTTTCAGAGCAGCCAGAAGGCCCTACTTTACAATAAGGCACACAAATTAATTTTTAATTAAATAGCACTTGCATGGGGTAGGGGTGGTGTGGGTGTGTGTGTGCCTGTGAGTGTGTGTGTGTGGGGGGGGGGATCACACAGTTGCATGGGGACATTCTCCAGATGGCGTCTTTAAAAAAATAAGTCACAGTGTGTAAATCACGTCAAGTGTGTTTCTTAACGAGCTGTGGTGATTACTGAATCAGGGTTTCCCCTCACAGCCAAACCAGCGCTCCCATAGAGCTCCACCATACCATAATATTACCCTCATATTTCTCCTCAGCCACCAACCAATCCCCGCCCCACTTCCTCCAAACCCCAACCCCCACTTTCACCTGCAGGTGGGCAGTGGGTACCTCACGGTACACCTGGGTAGAGGAGTTGGAGGACATGCACAGTACCACTACGCCATGCATGAGTATGTTTGTTTACCATCGTTATGAAAATGTGTTTTTATCAATGTGTCTTCGATTTCAATAATCGCACTGCTATTAGCAGAGAGCCTTTTTCCTTCTGGAGGCTCATGTCCAGCTCTACAGACAAATGGACAGAACACGTGTGTGCGTGTGTGTATGTGTGTGTGACTGTGCGGTGTGTCCGCTGGTCTGGGTGTTTGGGTTGTTGTTGGAGTCTTGCTGGAGAGCCAGAGTGAGCAGAGATCAGAGTCTGCTGTTATGATGTAGGCCATCAGACCTGAGGAATAACAGTGCCAGTTGTGATTTCCTGCATTTTACGGGGAGATTTTACAATGTGCTGGCCAAAGCTTTGCCTCTGAATAAAGCCTTGCGGAGGACACAGTCATGAGTCCACAGGTGGCTGTGTGTGTGTCCATAAACTTGCATATGTTATAAATGTGTGTGTGTGTGCAATATCACACCGTATATGTGAATGAATTATGTGTGTTTGAGTGTGCTAGGCCAGGGCACATCAATTGTATGTTAATTCTATGTTGAAAAGCAAAAGCACCTCAGTCCACAGCTTCAGTCTGAATCCTCTAAAGTCCAATAACTAATGTTATTCTCATCAGACAGACTGAGTCAGCACAGTACATGAGACCCACGCCACTGGTCTGTAGTATTACATGAACAGTGTGAGAGAAAGCAGCGCTCTCGTGGATGTACAGCCAGGTCTCTGTTATCGGCGTTTCCACAGTAGCACATCAAACCAAACAGCAGCTGTAACTAGATGGGTCTGGGATGGAGGGTTGGTCGTACTCCTGATACTCAGAGTAAGGTGTGAAACCTAAATGGAAGAAGAATGGTTCTTTGGCTTTCTTTTGCTAGAAGAATTAAATCTCTCTTTCTCTATTTTCTCGTATGAGGTGTAGCACTTATGTTCTGATCAGAGTTAATCTGCCCAGGTACTGGTGTAGCCCTGTGGCACTGCTCTGGCCCTGATTTGGCTCTGATTTGGCCCTATGTGTCTGACTGAAATGGGGAAAACATTCCATTGCAAAATATTGTTTTGAATGCACCAGACATCGTCCATCCTCCATGTCCAAATTGAGTGATCAGGATTTTTTCAGTGATGTGTCCCAACAATGCTGGTCTAAAGTGAACTTGTCTGTGACTTGTGAGACTTGGGAGTTCAAGGCAGCTGCATCCTCGTTTTGGTGATATCCAACATGTCTGTGCTTCTGGCCTGTGTTGAACCTGTGTGTGTGTGTGTGTGTGTGTGTGTGCGCGCTCACCCGAGTGCTTGGTCCTGTTAGGTGCTGATACGTGACTCCTGAGAAGGACACCTAGACAGATGTGATGTGTCAAGACCAAAAGTGAGGTAGGCAGACATGTGCTTGTAAACACACACACACACACACACACACAATCACTCTCTCATTTTCACTCACTCACACCACACACATGTACGAGCACATGAACACACACACACACACACACACTCAAACTACCATCTCACAAATTAACAAATAGAGCTGTCTGTTATGGTGGCATTGCCGACCATGCTGCTCCTCCTCAAGAACAACCCGCACTTGAGAACAACAGTGTTCTGAGTAGAACCGTGAAACGTGAAATCCTATCAGAAGGACACCCCCCACCTCCCCAACTCACCCCTAATCTCCTGGTTGCCCGCACCCCCACAGCCCTGTCACCCCGCCGGTCACGCTCCGTTGCCTGCCACCGATTGGCTGGCGGCAGATTTATTTCTCCCTGTCACAGCCAATAGCGTGGCGGCGAGGCTCAGCCCACTGTTTAGTTACAGTGACAAACATGTTGATTAGAGGAGGGCGGGTGATGGATGGCGTCTCGCTGAGGACAAACAGAGTTTTTTTTTTTTTTTTTTTATCGGCCGGTAATGGGAGTGACACTGGCCAGGCACGACGGCCTCCCACCTCCGTGGGGTCGCACTTAAGAGGTCAGGAGTTAACGGTGAAATCTTCCCTGTGGTACACACACACATACACACACACACAGACACAGACACAAATACACATTCCCACATACACACCAGTCCTCCTAATCAAAAGGCCTCTGCTCTAGCTCATATTTGTAGATGCTCAATCATCATTGCAGAGGAAGAGGGTCTCAGGGCCCCTCCTCTCTTTAGTCTGAGTGTGTATGTCTGTGTGAGTGTGTGTCTGTGTTTTAGTATTTGGATGTGTCAATGAGTAATAAACTCTCACCTCCCACATTGCTTTCCATTTCTACCAGACACACACACACACACACACACACAGATACACACACACCATTGGGGAACGTGGGAAAACACACTCTGTTATTATTAGTGGGGAGAGTGGTAGAGTGTTGCGTTCTCTCTGGAGTCCAGCAGTCACCCCCATCCATCTGCTCTTTATCCGCCCTGTGCTCACCAGCTCCCCTGATCACGGCTAGCGCTAACAGCTAGCGCCTCTCCTGCACCTCGGCATGGCTGTGGGAAGCCATGCTTGGGATTACTGGCTGCTGGTGTGTGGCCTTGGAGTCGGCTTTGATTTTGATCTCGTGCGTTCTGTGTGTATGTCCTTGTGTGTGTGGGTGCATGTGTGTGTATGTACATGATGCTGTGTGTTTGTGTGAGTGTGAGAGAGAGACTAAATGTTCTTTTTGGTGCTCTGTGTGTGTGTATGTGTGTGTGTGTGTGTGTGTATCTGTGAGAGGCTTGTTTCTCTGTCGACAGGCTGTCAGGGCAGAGCGGTAGTACGGTTTTGAGTTCTGATGTTGTGCACGCAAGCGTCCGCTTGACCCCAGCTCTCCACTTCCCCTAGGAGAATAAGAATGCATAAAATTACTCCACTGCACTGACCAATGGATGCTTGTCTACAAGAGGAACTTTGAATGCCGTGCATACAAGTCATCTGTTGCCAGAACGCTTTTTTTGGTCAGTGATTTGTTTTTTTTTTCTTCCTCTTTTTGGTAAAGAGCATCATCCTTGTGTTTAAGCTATGTACAACAAAGAGAGAGATTTTTATGTTTTTTTTCTCTTCAAAGAAAAAAAAATCTTCTAGGTCTGAGATCTCCATACTAATCTGTGTCTGCATCAAAGCACCAGATGTTCACTTGTTCAGAACTCAGAACTTCTTTAAATATTCAGACAAGTAATCAGCTGCAATTGACTCTCCCCAACCTCCACCCAGCCTCCCCACCCCATCCCTACCCCCCTCTTCTTCAGGGCTGGAGGACAGACTCTGCCTGAGATGTGGATCATGGTTCATGAATCATAGCCTGTGGCTGGCCTTTCCTCGTTAGCCTCTTTAGTCTTCCCTGAGCGCCAGGACGCAGGGCTGCATTAATGGTGTCTGAGTAGGGTGTGTGTATGGCCTTATCGGAGCTCAAATAGCCAGGCTAGGATGGGAGGCACTAATACAGAGAGATCAGGGGGACTGTTCTTCAACTTCCTCAAGCCATTGCTCCAATTCACTCAGTCCTATACACACACACACACACACACGCACACACCA
>JAIFZK010000005.1:6235000-6250000 GCA_027481765.1 Tenualosa thibaudeaui
TGGACCGGGGGGAGCCGCCGACATTTACAGGCCTGCCATACTACTTGAGTTCATCTTAAACTAATGTTGTGAATATGGAAGTCAATAGTTTTCAATTGAAAGTTCAGGACCCGCCATGTCTGCAGATGTAGGGCAGGCTTTTCCACTGAGCGGTCAGCTCCAACTCCACGTGTTTTAGGAGGGCTTTTATCCCCCCCACGCACACACATGCACACACACACGCACACACACACGCACACACCTCAACCCCCTCCTTGTTCTTTCAGGCCTGAGTAAAACATCAGGCTCTATGTCACACATGTCCCATAGCTGGCTGTCTATCTCTGGCCACTCAGCTTGCAGAGCCATGACACACACGAGTGGGTGGTGATGTGTCTTGGCAGCCCAACACTCGGCTGTCCACTGCTCTCCATATGGTTTGGCCCATTGCCCAAGGTGCATTTAAAAGACCCCTGAAACATCCAGGACCTTGACCTTCCTCCTTAGCCACTCTTCCTAAAAATCTCCTTCTCCTCCTAAAACATCTATTGAAAAAGCATCATGTTCAGCATATTAAGCAGGCTTGGACTGTATGAGCTAGTTGGCTTGCAGCTGTACTCTCTACAGCGTGTGTTTTTGAGAACAGTCCTCCAATCCTCGTCTCTGTCTGAAAGACAGCAAAAGACACCCAAAGACTAAGATCAAAGATCGTTTAAAACAACCCCCTTTCTAGCCAGTGGGAAGCCATTTTCAGTCTTGTGCGGTGATGGCAAAAACACTCGGAAGATAGAGCCTTTTCTCTCATGATTCCTCGCTCTAGCACCAGCTGTCCAATTACAGCCGATGTTGATGGCGGTGAGGCTGTGGTTGTCTGCTTCCGTAGTCAGGGTCTTGGCTGTGACATTGGCATTAGTTTATGAGTCTGTTTGAGTCGCAGAACAGAGTTGTTAAGAAGCAGAACAGTTTCTCATAAAAGATGTGCCAAACTGCCTCATGTGCCAGTGTCAGAATTCAGTGCGCTGGAAACTCTGAAGCTAACCACAGAGAATGCAGACATCTTTCTCAACTTTAAAGATCTTATTTTATTTTATTTTATTTTATTTTATTTTATTTATTTATTTGGCTGTTTGGTGATAACAGCGATAATCAAGTCTTGAGGCGTGTTAAATACTGATCCGGTTTGCCGTTAGTTCAGGTGTACAGTATATGAATGCTAAGCCAAATGCTCCATCCCTAACACACCAGCACCCCTCCCTCCCATCTCCCCTCTCCCTGCCTCGGCCTCCCCTGCCCCAGCTTGGGTCTTGCAGCACATGGATGATGTGTACACGGTTAATGAAAAGATTCCAGGTTGAGGGGATGTGTTACGCTGTGGTCAGACCCCAGTGTGCTTGTATCCACACACACACACACACGCACATACACACACCACACACAGACGTGGTTGCTGAAGAGGGTAAGAGTTGGAATGTGACCCGCAGGAAGGGCGACTGTTTAATCGCTGCAATTACATTAAATAATAGGAGTGAGAATGGCGTTATTAGTGCCGCTGCCCCCACGGATGGCGATTTGGCACCGCGCCCTCATTAGGGTGCTGGAAGCGGCACGATTGGTGGCAGCGAGTTCCGCTCCGAGCCGTGTTAATTCCTGACCTCCGTGGCGTGTTTCCTGTGCCTTCCACCCAAGGTTAACATATCCATAATGGAGTGGGGCACAGTCAGTGTGCAGGCACCTCCATTGGAGCAGGCCCGTGGACCGACGGTAATCGAGCCGCCTGCCTGCCTGCCTACATGAATGTTCCTGGACCAGGACTCAATTAGGCTTTCATTAAGTCTCCTACACTGGACATATTTCTGCCACGTTTGGACAAAATTGCTTTCTCATGTGATGGAAGTATTTAGACCAGAGTAGGACTGACTTATCAGATTTTCCCTTTTATGTGTACGTGTATGTGTGTACTTGTGTGTACATTTCATAAAGGAGTGTCTGTGTCCATAAGGGGGGTCTGACTATGTGTGTGTCTGTGTGAGTGTGTGTGTTTGGTGTGGCTTTGGTTTTGTTGGCGGTGCTGAAGGTGGTGATGGTCTTTGCTGTGGCAATGTGAGATTGTGATTGTGGTGTTTTGTGTGTGTGTATGTGTGTGTGTGTGGTCATGCAAGATCTCCAGATTAGATCTGTATGGATTTCTTTCCTCTGCTACGTGCCAGGAATGTTTTGGAACTATTGTCCAAATCTCAAAATCACAAATAATCACGATCCCGGTGCCGGCTAATTGTCCCAGACCTCCCGTGTCATTTAATGGCTTTTTCCACCCTTCTCCTCATCAGTGACGTCAATCATGTCTTGCGACTATGGCTGCTGTTTTTGTAAACATGCTTTTATGAGTATAGTCAGTTTTTCTACCCGAATTGGTTGCAGACTTTCAAAACAATCAAGTCTCTTGACCTCTGTGTAACCAGGAAGTTACAGGTTCCATCCATTAGACCTCTCCTCCAGTCTCCACTCGGATCTCCCTGCCGTCGTCGTCATGCCGACAAATGGCCTCCATTGTGTCCCAACGATAACATTATTCCTGTTCATTTAGCCCTGCTGAGCGCCGGAACATTTCTCATCCCTCTGTCATCTCATTTTCACACGGATTCAGCTGCACCGAAGAATGATGGCTTCGGCTGTGTGTGTCTGTGTGTGTGTGTGTGTGTGTGTGAGGAATATTTAATGTGCATGTGTGCGTGCGTGTGTGTGTCCCAGTATGTGTTCATGCCTCCAGGCCCTGTTTTTGCACAGTGACAATGGTCCTTTATTCCGCCACGCCTCTCCTCTCCTCCTCTCCTCTCTGTTTGCATTTCTACTTAAAGTTTTATATTAGCGTGAGCCTCTGGGGGGCTATTAGTGCGTATGCTAATAGAGCTATGCATATCCAATGAGCCCTGTCAGGCCTCAGGACCAGGGGCCGCTCACTAAGGAGCACTCAGGGGCCAATAAACCCAGCAAGGGGTCCCGCGCCGAGCTGCTCTGTGATCCGTCACACTCGCGTCGGGACCCAACTGTCTGATGAGCTTCCTGCTGGTGGTGACTGTCGACCACACTGTCCTCCTCATCGCTCACCACTGCGTTAAAACGCCATCACTTCTTGACACTGGCTGTCAGCGCTTGCGGTGCGACAAGTTATTTATAGAACTTTCCAAACTGGGCTGTGTTAGTTGAGATCTAGATAAATAGCTTGTCGTGAGAAACTTTTGTTTGTTTACATTGCAGTAGTAATTATCTCCATCATCACTGCGTCATTTCTTAGTCTGTCGGTAGTATTTTTATTGATTTTTTTTACTCCTCAGTGAGAATGTGTTTTTTGTCTGTGCGTCGTCACAGTAAAATGAGATATCACTCGTAAAGTGATAAATTGGGACAATCCAACCATATGGAGGGAGATTGGTAACAAATGTTCCAGACCACTATCTGTCAGCTCTACACTTCCTTTTTTTTCCTTCTTCGCTTTTTTATTGCCTCTCTTTCCTCCTCCTCCTCCTCCTTCACTGCCTCTTCCTCCCCCACTGCCGCCTGCGCTTGCTGCTCTCCAGTAAAGCCAGCTGCCAAATTGGAAAGGTCTGTGCGGGTGGAAGAGCGCTTCTCATTTAGGCGTTTGAGTTAGAGGCCAGTTAAGCTCTGCTGGCATCTCCCAATGCCGCCCGGTCATTTACCGGCGAAAAAAAGCCTTCACACACCGCCCCGTCTCCACACAGGTCCACACACCTCACCCGTTACCCAACAGCACACACACAATCACATACAGACACACATACACAGATTCACAGACCTTTATCGTTTTTTTTTTTTGTTGTGTGGTAGACGTACACGCCGTAGGCAAGCGATCGGAGCGTCTGGCTGGCAGTCCGAGCGACACCTTTGATAGCCTCTTCAGAGGAGTGCAGGCCTGGGCCTCTAATGAAAAGATAAATCTCACTGTAGGATAAAAAGAGCACCGAATCATGCTCCATAAAAAGGGGAGGGCAGAGGTGTGTGTGTGTGTGTGTGTGTGTGTGTGTGTGAGTGTGTGTGTGTGTGTGTGTGTCAGTGTGTGGAGGGGGTGGTTAAAAAAAAATCTCATTTTGTTTCTACCTAAAACAGACGAAGCTTTTATGGAAATGTGGAAACGATTAGTTTAAGGGTCGTCTCTTCGAGTCATTCCCAAATGAAACTAGCAGGCTCTGTATTTATGAAGCCCATAGCAAGGACTCTTAATGAGGCAATTAAGAAAGGCCTGGACTGACTTTGATCTAAATGTGGTGATTTTTACCAAAACATCTCGCCATGATAGAGACCCATAACTCAGGGGCCGTAATTGTGCTTAATTTGTTTGGAATAGGAATGTGCTCTCAATTAGGCTTGGGATCCAGGCTGTGTGTTTAAAGGAGGCTGTCAGAGAAAATTAAGGAGCCGTTTGCTTTGGAAGTTACTGTTTTTTATCACGACGAGCAGGAGAGGACTAAACAGAAGGACCCGCCATAATTAGACCCCCAAACAGAGACTGCGGACCAAAGGAAGGAGAGCGAAGAGGAGGGAAGAATAGAGAAATGAAAAGAAGAGAGGAAGAAGGAGAGAGACCGTAGGAAAGAAACGGAGAGGGAGAGTTTGTTTATTTGCCTATATTTTTGGTTATACATGCTTAGACTGAAGTGTGTATATTTTCGTCATAGCGTAAAAATGCAGTGTGTGTAAATCTGCCTTGGCTAATGATTCTTGTGATGAATTGTTGTGTGCACAACTCTACTGAAACGTAGCATTACGATCTGCTGCATCATCTTTGAGAATTGTTGGATTTTACCACGCATAATCCTTCTGTAATGGCTAATTGCACATGTCAGTCATGGCCCCAGCGGCCAGGCCCCTCATAACATGTGACCTCAGAGCACACAACTCGTGCAAACTCTCTGTCTGATATTAATTTTGGCCATAAGAAGCATTTACTTACTTAATTACAGAATCCTTCTCAAAGGATCCTCTTCTCTTCAGATGGAGTCTGATAAATTGACTGAAAATGACCTGATAAACGTTTGATGACTGATACAAGTGATGGCTGACACAAACCAACTCTCACCCTGACCCTGACCTGTCCTGAACCCTGAAGGACTTAACCAGCATGAATCAGCCAATCAGTAAGTCAATTCATGTAAGTTAGCTTATTAAGAGTTCAGGGTAGGTCCGGGCAATTATAGTCTCAAATCAAAATCACCATTAATTGAACATCTTACCCCAATTACAATTAAGAAATTATATTTTTTTGGGGCTCCCCGTCCCCGATTAGCTTCCAGAAGCTCTCAGATTTTCCTGGACGAGAAACGCCTTGGGCCCCAATACCTTCCTAGTCTGTGGAGCATCCCTGAACAACAGTGTGTTTCCACACGCATAGATACAGTGTTTTTTTAATATTAGTTTCTTAGTTGCTTTGTTTTTAATGAAAACAAAAAACGAACTAATTAACCTGTGCAGGATTACATTCATTAATCATTTTGAATGACCATTTAATGACGGTTTCGACTGTTTTTTGAATAATTGCTCAGCACTAGTGCAGGGCTTAGGCCTTAGGGAGCACATTGGGATTCAGTCACTGACTCACTGCCAAAGAGTTAAGGGCTCTCCCTGGGGGAGATGGAGTGGATGTAGTTGGCATTGCCAGTGAAGGTATGCTAAATTCTTAGCTTGATTCCTCCCCTCTCTCTCCCTCTGGTGTGCCCTGGGGAAGTGTTACTGTACTCTGTTTCTAGAGATATCACAACAACATTTGTTTCACATTCCCAGGCTAGTGGTGTCTTTGTAAGTGTTGTAAGTGCTTCTGCTGTGCATTGCTCATCTGATCTGAGGCCTTTCTGTTCTCCACTGTAAACGGAGCCCAGTCTGGCTGGAGGAGAGTTTTGGGAATGTTTGCATGTAGTTTTATTCAGGAAAACCCAGTATCAGACTCCCATGCTGCTCTGTCTTACTGTTACAGAACAGGTGTGGGTATGTGAGAGAGAGTGTGTGTGTGCGTGTGTGTGTGTGTGTGGATGGTGTGGTTGAACACTGGTGCTGGATTTGTAGTGCGATCCCTGCCAGATCCTGTGGTAGTCTCTTCTCCCCGCCCTCTGTCTGTCTGTCTCTGTGGTTCAGGCAGAGGAAGTGGCCCATTAATTCCCTCTGGTCTGGCCGACAGGCTGACAGGCAGGAGCTCCTGAAGACTAAACATGGTGGAGACGCTGGGCTCTGTGCGTTTGTGTCTGTGCACGTGTGTCTGTGTGTGTGTGTGTGTGTGTTGTGTTGTGTGTCTGGCAGTCTCCCCAGGCCAGTTGTGTCTGTCTGTTGTCCCCAAGCGAAGGGACAGTCTCTGCCAGTGAAGGCAGTAGCACATGTCTCACAAGCCGCCCTGTGTATTCTCTTTGGGTGGGCAGTGAGCCACGCAGCCAACAAGTGTGTGTGTGTGTGTGTGTGTGTGTGTACGCGCGCCTGTGCGCATGTGTGTGTGTGTGTGTGTGAATTGAGCGATCCTGTAAATTGAATAAGTGGAAGTGACAGGGAGATGTTCTCTCTCTCTCTCTCTCTCTCTCTCTCTTCTCCACTCGCTTCTCACTGTACCCCCCCTCCTTTTCTCCCTCTCTCTCTCTCTCTCTCTGAATATCTCTTGAGCTCTTCCACTTTATGCTCCATTAACTGTGTCTCTCCGCATCACCACTCTGCCCGTCAGTGTCTGAGTATCTCTCCCTCTCCCTCTTTTTCTCTCATTCTTTCTCTCTCTCTATCTCTGTCTCTCTCTCCTCCTCCTCTCCTCTCTCAGTGTCATTACCCATCACCCTCACCCCTTCATCCTTCCTACATGAGCATCTGTCTGTTGGGTGTGTTGCCTCGCGTGTCATGTGCAATCCCATGTGATTTGTGACATGATAGTATAAGAATGGCAGACACAAACACACACACTCACACACACACGGATAGTGCCTCTCCAGTGTGTCTCCAGTGCTCCGAGCTCTTTAAAATGTAATGTCTCGGGAGAGCCACTGATAACAGATTGAACTGCGCGGCGGCTTGACTAGCCGACTAGAGCGACTGAGTGACTGACGCTCCGTTGCGAGCGCACGCGACAAGCTTTACACCATGTCTACAATCCACCCTGTCAGATCCCATCTCCAGCGCTGCCACTGCTGTCCCTCCCTCACATGGGCCAGTGGTTTCAGCTCCGCATGGCAAAAAGCAAACGGAAGGCCAATCTGCTCAGAAGTCGGCTGGCTCCAATTATTTCAGCTTTTTTTTCTTTTTGGCAGCCATGGCGAAGCGCCATAGCTATCACGAGCGAGGCATTATCACTCTATTAGAACTGTCGTCGCTCTTACGCAATGGCATCCTTTACTGCACAGCCTCCTTGCTGCCATTACACTGTCATGTTCATAAGTCATCACTGTAACTGTACAGCCTGCACAATTACCATCCCTACCACCCCTTATTTGTCTGCCATTGAGGCCCAGGTTATCACTGTGCCATGTACAGCATGTGGAAGTACATCTTCATAATCATCTCTATAGTTGTAGCATGTTTGTCACTGCAGTCTTCATGAATTACTGATCAATCATTTGTCCACTGCTGTCATCTATTGTGTCATTAGCTATTAATGACTGACATTTTTAATTAAATTCGCAGTTGATTAAAAACGGTCAGTGCATCTTCACCTCCATCACTTGTTCATTAGTGTTAGCGCAATGTGATTAGCCACCATCATAGCCCCCTCAGTGTAATTCTAATGATCTCATTAGTGTGCACCACATTGATGTTGAGACTATTGAAGATGGAGCTGTGTCAGCTCTAAACCTCCGTGCGGCCTCTTTGAAATCAGTGTCACGTTGGATTGCCTGTGAAATAAAGGAAATCCATCACCTGTATACAGTGCAAAGAGGGTGAGCTGCATGTGACCTGCCTGCCCCGGGCAATAAAAGAGGGATTTATAATCGATGAGACAATGATGCACAAAGGGAAACGCATATTAATATTCTCTTCCTAACATGCCGGCCCAGGCGCTCTCTGTAGGCTCTGCGTCGCTCCTGAGCGCTTTGTTCTGGCCAAATCAACCCAAGAGCTGTAATTAGGCTGAAGAATGGCCAGGCATGTGCTGTGGACTTAATCCCTGCATAGAAGCCGTGTGTTAATGGTTTCCTCGTCATTCAGCGCACTGTAAGAAAACATGCCGTCTTTTCAAGTTCCAAGTCTTTTTTTTTTTTTTTTGGTTCTTTCTATTTTTTTGAGTGCCTGCTCATTTCTGTTCAAAAATATGACCACCTTTTGGCCACACACACACATACACACACACACACACACACACACACACACACTCACACACACACACACACACACACACCTCAAGTACATACACACATCTCTCTCTTTATTTGTCCCAGTCACACACACATGTGCACACACACAGACACACACACACACACATACACAGACACACACACATACGCACACACATCTCTGTCTCACACACACACACACACACACATGCATGAACAGCAATTACACTCTTCTTGGTTCTGCACACAGGATGCTGGGCGGGTTCTGGCATGAGGTTGGCCAGTGCACCTCCGACCAGCAACAAGCTCCGACAAATTATCCATTTCCTTCATTCATATTAATCACTGTGTGTGTGTGTGTGTGCCATGTAGAAAGCCTCTGAGTCGCTCTGGTGCTGCTCTTAAATACTCATAGGTTTCGTGAACGTTTGACCCCTCAAGTCTCTCCCTCTCTCCGTAAACTGTCAAGGTCTCGATAAAAACAGCTGCTTGCATTTTCGAAAATGCAGCTGAACAACAACCAAAAAAAAAAAACGGAAAGAACGAAAGAACAAGAAAAATGAGAAAGCAAAGAGTGAAATCATTATTTGGCAGCCCAATCTAACTCCCCGCAAACTGGCTTTCCAATATCAGAGAGTGGTCTTAGCTGGCGTGTAAACGGACTGCCTGCGCTGCATAGGATCGTAATGTATCAGATTAGGAGACGGCTGCCACTCGCTCGCCCACAGAGAAGCTGCCAGGGCCATCTGAAGGTGAATTTATTGTTCTATTCGAATAGGTGAGAGGTCTGGGGGTGTCATTTTGGGAAATCACTGACAGAGGTACGACTGAATGATCACAGGCCTCTAAGGTATCAACGCTGTAATATAGAAGATGGTGGGATGTAGAAGAAAGGAGGAGAGAGAGAGAGAGAAAGCAGGATGGAGAGAAATGGAGGAATAATGTCAAGCTTTCTCATTCTGATTGGTCATGCTGTGCAACGACTGTGGAGAGAGAAGGAGTGAGGAGAGAGAATGGAGAGCAGGAGAGAGAGAAGAGAGAGACTGAGAGGAAGAGGAAGAAGAAGAAGAAGAAGAAGAAGAAAAAGAATTATCCGGAAAACGCCTGGCGTAGGAGAGCAGGCAAATTTATCTCAAATGCAGATCAATAAGGGGAATGGCTGTGGAGAGCCCAGCCGTGCATTTTCATCAAGGTGCTGCCGTGTGTGCCAGTGAGGCATGACCCAGCACACACACACACACACTCAGTGACACACAGTCACACACACATTGACATGGCTTCATGCTCTGCAGCATCCAAACAGTATGAATATTGAACGAGTGCTCCCAGTAATTCCCTTACCCAGCATGCATTGGGAGAGGGAGCCGGTGAGGGAGCCGGTGTTGACATTCGCTGACGGGAAATGGCTCCTGACATCCGTTGCAGTTGAAAGGCGCTTTCGAAATTTTGAATGGGCCTGTATAAATCTTTTAAATTACAAATCAATAAATAGTTAATACAATAATAGGAATCCTTATAAATATTTAAGTGTCTGTGAGGGAGAAGCGGTGTGTGTGTGTGTGTGTGTGTGTGAGAGAGAGAGATGTGGGGGAGAGACAGAGATGGTGTCAAAGCCCTGTAACACAGTCTCTATCTGACAGAGGGGGCCACTTTTACACACACACACACACACAGACTGCAGTCTCGGGGTTGGTTCTGTAATCTAGTGGAAACCCAGGCTGTTGTAATGGGTTTAGATGGCCTTTGGTGTACCCCCTATCCATCACTCTGTGTGTGTGTGTGTGTGTGTTTGTCTTCAAAGACACCTTAAGGGAACTTATAAACTTTATTTGTCTAAGTGTGCTGACTGGATTATTACTGGATTATTACCCAATGTGAGGGCATGAAAAAGAATTTGTTTTCTGTGTCCTTTCTTGAAACAAACAAACAAACAAACAAAAAATATAATTGAGTCTGGTTCATTAATGTTTGATTAGGAAAACAATCTTTTGTAAGGACCTGTTTGTAAGATATCCAGTGTGGTAGGCTGTACATTTGCATGTAGTATTGAGCATATGGTGTTGTGAGATTCTCTCTCTCTGTATAGTGGTGTGACATAGGACAGCTATTATATATCTGTTATCTAAGTGTGTGTGTGTGTGTGTTAGGACAGAAGGTTTGAATGTTGTTTCACTGTGATTCACTGATGTGGTGGGGCATAGCAGAGCTGTGATGTGTGATGGGCTGTGTGTGTGTGTGCGCGTGTGCGTGTGTGTGTGTGGGGGGGGGGGTAAAACCCAGGTTTGAATGATGTTGTTTGTAACTTCTGTGATTCACTGATGTGCTGTGGGGTGGCAGAGCTCTGATCTGTGATGTGCTCAGTGTGATAAAAAGGCCCTGGGGCCTATAAAGTATTGGTGCCTGATAGCAGTGCACATAACCATTAACTACTGGAGGAGATCTACTGGCCTTTATGGCTTTCTGAAGAGAGCTGGCTGCCTTTTAATATCTCCAGTCTCCCATAGACTCATTGCACTGTGAACATGCCATAATGTTAGTGCATCTTAACACACACACACACAGATGCACACAGACAAACACACGCATATGGACACAGACATGCATTCACCCATACACACACATGCACACACACACACAGATAATGTATAGAGACACACACACACACACACACACACACCTATTTAGTGAGTTGTGTCGTGTGTTTATCCGCCTCACTATCTATTTGATGGCTGTAATGTGGTGCTCCTCTGTCTGTAATTCCCGGAACGTTCCTTGGCGGCGTGATCAGTGGCTGAACGTGTCTTTCATCAGCGCGGCGGGAAATGACAGCCAAGGTGACAGTTCAATTTGCGCGTAATGGATGAGAAGCCATCGGGGGCAGAGCGGAGCAGAGCAGAGAGAGGGGGAGTCGGTGCTTTGTTGCTTCTTATTATGCCTGCCAGTGGCGCTCGGAGTGCACTAGTCTCACCAGACTGCAGGCATCTCCACAGCCTCAGGGGAGAGAGGGAGAGAGAGAGAGAGAGAGAGAGAAGCCCCACTCCTCCATTCCTCCTCCTCCTCCTTCTCCTTCTCCTCCTTCTTTTCCTGTCATTTGTTTAGCTCTGTCGGCCCTGTGCTTATCACGCAAATGATCCTCCATATCGCCCTCACCCCCATAAAGGACTTATTGATCTATATCTTTCATTCCATTGCTCCTGCTGTGCAGAGGATTGATATCTCACCCTGTCTCTTTCTCTCTTTCCCACTTTCCTTCTTCTCTCTCCCTTTCTCCCTCTCTTTATCGTTCCCTCTCAGCTCTTCTTTCCCTCTACTTGTTTCTCTCTATCCCTTTATTCCTCCCCATGGATATGTTTTTTTTTTCTTTTTCCCATCACTTGTCAGTGTTATTGGACCTTAATGATAATTTTCTCCCTTTTTATCATTCTCTCTCTTTCCTCTCTCTCTTTTCTCCTTTTGGCTGTGTTCTGACTTTCTTGTCCTTTTCTTCTTTCTCCTTTCATTCCCTCACTCTCATAAGATAGAAGTGTGTGTGTGTGTGTGTGTGTGTGTGTGTGTGTGTGTGTTCATTACCCTCCTGTCCCCTCGATCTGTAGTGTGCGTGTGTGTGTGTGTATGTGTGTGAGTGTGTGTGTGTGCCCTGTCCCTATGGTCTGTAATGAGTGTGTGTGTGTGTGTGTATGTGTGTGTGTGTGTGTAGGGGGTAATGACTTTAATGAGAGTTAATTCAGTCAGGAGGCCTCTCACCCCCCACTACCCCCCACTCCACCTCACTCCGTTATCAAGGAGGCAATTAGAGTGTGCGGCGGACAGCTTTGTCATCTCTACGCCAAACCCATCCCGAGAGCGACGCTTCAGACAGCAGTCTGCAGGAGAGGACAAGGACACCACCACATATACACCTTATCTCTCATTTTGTGTCCTTGTAGGAGACACTCGCACACACACACACACACACACACACACACACACACTCTCAAGTGCACCATGAACTTGAGAAGTTTCTTCTTAAAGACTAATACACTGTTGATTGTCCAGTTGGCAGTGTAGCACTTGTGTGAAATGGTTGCTTCATTTGAATCACAAATGAACTTGGATTTGACATTGCCAGAGAGACAGTCATCACGTTGTCATCTAATCAAAGACTGGTGTGTCTGGGTGTGCCTATCTGTCTGTGTCTGGGTGTTATCACTCTTCAGATACCTCCTCAGACACATAAAGGAACCAGACTCTTTAGTGAGGCTTGATGTCTCCTGCCATGTAAACATTACAATGGTCCTGTCTCCATACCGTATCAGCCCACAATCATTAACACTGTGATCTTACACCTTTGGTGTCAGTCAAGCCGCTATGTTTACTATGTTGTTCATCTTCACTTGTCAGCCAGAGGAGGACATTAGAGCCTGTGTCACCACCCCCCTGCTGCACCCTGCCCAGGATTAGTACAGCCTTGATCTGGCATGATCTGAGCTATGAGCCAGGAGAAACATGGTTGTGTGACGATAAGTTGTGTGTCTTGTGTTGTGTGTGTGTGTGTGTGTGTGTGTGTGTGTGTGCTGCAAAAGTTTATTTATAGAGAAGGAAGCGGTGTAGATATGTAGTCTGGAGAAAGAGTATGTGGAGATGAATGGTGGTTGTGCGTGTGTGTGTGTGTGTGTGTATGTGTGCTGAATGAGTTGGGTATGAACGGTGTTTATCCAAAAGCTCCTCAGCTAAGTTCCACTGGCTTCACATAACAGCTCTTTAGATTAACATGACCTTGTGAAGGGCTGCCGGTTGTCCTGATAGGCCAAAGTAATACACCACTGCATCTGGGTTTGTGTGCAAGAGAATGTATAGTTGATTGCGTTTGTGTGTGAGCGTGGGTGTGTGTGCACGCAAATGCACTGGATTGTGCTGGTGTGTGTGTGTATGTGTTGGTTGTGTTTGTTTGGCAGGTCTACATGAAGACGTATGAATTTGGAAATGGCTTGTGACTGAACAATAGTCTGAATCTTTAACCCTTGAATATCATAATCTACTCTACCCACTTCCCCTGAACACCTTTGTCTCCCACTCTCCCTCCCTCTCTTCCTCCTCCTATTTTATTTTTTCTCTTCATACTCTCTCTCCCTATTCCTCCCTTCTTGTGTCCTTCTCTTCATTCTTCCACCCTTTCTCTTTCTCACTCCATCATTATCCCCTCTTTCATTCCTCCACCTCTCTCTCTCTCTCTCTCTCTCTCTTGGGGAATAGATTGTGCTCTAAAGGTAAGTGCGTGCTTTGGCATGTGGGAATAGGAGCAGCCAGTGCCACAGAACAAATGACTTCATCTGGGCCGTACCGAGTCCAGTGTCTCCCTCAGCTCAGCTTTCATTACCAGACCCAAGGCTCTCACCAGCACCGGCCGACACCAAGCTCCTCAACAGAGTGTGTGTGTGTGTGTACAGCACTGAACTAAGAAACTTGAGATACTCCTCTGTTAATAATTCTAGCTCCTGGTATGTTTTTTATTATTGTTATTGTTTCTCCTCCATCATTAGTAGTTTATGAACAACATTCCCCTTGTTCACTGGCATCCTTGCCCATACAAACCTGTCACTAAAACCACATGCAGATATGTTATATCAAACAAGTTTCAATAATCTTTTGGAAAAAGACACTTTCCATGAAAGTCTTTTTTCTGTGTTTCACTTTTTTGACTCTTTAAAGTGCACTCTTTAAAGCCTCTGAGTGGTGAAGGGGAACAACTGAATGGTAGTGAATAGACTCCCTCTCCAGATGCAGCCCAATCCATCTGCTCCTGTTGACCTGACACTTTTTTCCCCAAACTGGGTATTTCCTTTCCAGCCATGTCTGAGTCATCACTCTCTCTGTACACTATGTTTTGCCCCGGGCCCAATGTTACCACGGCATCCAGTAGAGGATAACGGCCCTCGTTTAACTTAATCATCGGACGGCAGCCACATCTAAAGCTCCGACGCGAATGCGTTGTGTTGGGTGATATCCGGGTTAGGCACAACAGTGTTTAGCAGGAAGTGATGCCTTGTGTTGGGTGATATCCGGGTTAGGCACAACAGTGTTTAGCAGGAAGTGATGCCTTGTGTTGGGTGATATCCGGGTTAGGCACAACAGTGTTTAGCAGGAAGTGATGCCTTGTGTTGGGTGATATCCGGTTAGGCACAACAGTGTTTAGCAGGAAGTGATGCGTTGTGTTGGGTGATATCCGGTTAGGCACAACAGTGTTTAGCAGGAAGTGATGCCTTGTGTTGGGTGATATCCGGGTTAGGCACAACAGTGTTTAGCAGGAAGTGATGCGTTGTGTTGGGTGATATCCGGGTTAGGCACAACAGTGTTTAGCAGGAAGTGATGCGTTGTGTTGGGTGATATCCGGGTTAGGCACAACAGTGTTTAGCAGGAAGTGATGCGTTGTGTTGGGTGATATCCGGGTTAGGCACAACAGTGTTTAGCAGGAAGTGATGCGTTGTGTTGGGTGATATCCGGGTTAGGCACAACAGTGTTTAGCAGGAAGTGATGCGTTGTGTTGGGTGATATCCGGGTTAGGCACAACAGTGTTTAGCAGGTAGTGATGCGTTGTGTTGAATCATGAATCTGGTCCTGAACATTGAGTTTGCTTCTGGTCTGTGTCAAATAAGTGGTCTCTGACAAATATGGAAAAGTGTTTTTTGGATAGAACTGAAATACCTTTTTTTTAAAAAAAAAAAAAAAAAAAACTTTA
>JAIFZK010000005.1:6252500-6312500 GCA_027481765.1 Tenualosa thibaudeaui
GAGTGAGTGGGAGAGGGAAGAGGAGAAAAAGGGATGGAAAGAGAGAGCGTAGGATGGCAAAGAAATAAAAAGAGGGAAGAAAGGAAAATGGCTGGTGAGAGAGAGACAGAGAGGGACAAAGAGAGAAAATGGAGACACTGAACACTGTATGACTGCTGAATGGTTTACATTTTGTGTTGAATGTCATACAATTAATCCAGATGTGTATTTGGCAAATGAACTGGATTTTGTGCCAGGAAGTAACTGCAATACAGAGGGCTCACGAGACTTAACTTACCACGTATGCGCTCGCCTGTGCGTGCGCGCAAACACACACACACACACACACACACACAGAGTGAGAGGGGAACAGTTCTGTTAGAAACCCTGGTATGCTGTGAAGGACCTGAGGAGCTTACCGAAAGTCTCCTCCATGCGTCTCTACAATCTTGTTCTCTCTCCTGTGTTTCTGTGACTGCAGGGGTATACTGACACTAGGGGGCGCCAGCTCATTATGAGAACAGTTGGAAAGGGGAGCTCTGCACAGTTGTGCTTGGTGAAGGGAGTGTATGTGTGTGTGTGTGTGTGTGTGTGTGTGTGTGTGTGTGTGTGTGTGAGGAAAATCTCCTCCCCCTACCTCACCATTAGACTTGAGTGCTCTGAGCTACCAGGTTTGCATGATCAGAGGCAGAAGGTCACCCAGACAATAACAGGTTTTGGCCCACCTCTGGCCCTGATACTGCAGCCATACGCTAGGCTGAGAATGCAGTACTTATAAATTGAGACTGTAGAAAGGAGGGATGGAAAGGCAGTAACTGTTGCTCATGGCAGAAGTCTTGTGTGAAAGACTTGATGAGTTTCAATGAAGTGTGTCTGAAAAAGGGCACGAGGGTGTTGGAAGTCTGTACTGGATAATATGTTTTATGAGCACCAAGAATGGTAGCTACAACTGTATTTGAACTCATTTTAATTTTTTGCATCCAAATGACAAATTCTATTTTTTTGTTTTATTATTTTTCAGAGCTTGGTCTGCAACAGGCATCCAACTGATTTGTGTCCATCCTGACCCTCCAAATCTAATCATCATGGCTCCTTTTGAATGTGCCAGTCTGCCAAGTGAATAAATGCAATGCACTCTAACAAAACCATATTTAACATGAATTCATATTTAGTCCCAGACCACACAGGCTAGCATATGCTTCCCATTTATTAGGACCGGGTGCAGAGTATGTACTGATGCCATTCTGGTTGCTCTGGGCAGATTGTGGCTTAGAGTCCTTATTGCTATGAATTTCCTTACTACATAGGCAGGAAAGCCTGTGTGTGTGTGTGTGTGTGTGTGTGTGTGTGCACGCACATGTGTGTGTGAGGGAGATAATTCAGTAGTGTTCCTCATGTATTTATAAAAAAGTAGAATGAGATATGAATAGAGGAAAAAAGGAATATATTTAAGGAAAAAAAGCCAGATGTAAAATAGATAGGAATTATGGAAAGGTAATGAAAATAATACAATTCTAATGCAATAAATGAAATAAAAAATGTTAACATAAAATCTTAAATGCGCATGGAAATTAAATGAATTTTAAGAATGTTCAGATGTAATGTACAAATTTCAGCTTTGTTTTCTTTCTTTTCCCCCTTAGTTATGACAGTCTAATGTCCTCCTGACCAAGGCTATCACAGGGCCGAATTCACCTCCAGAGAACAGGGCCAGATCATGGTCCAAATGAATTCCGGATCATGGCCAGGCCCGGGCAAGTTCTGGCTCCGAGTGCACTGCTCTTTTGTCATGGCTCTGATTGACTGGAAGCGCCTGGCCCAATCCTAATAACTATTTTACACTTTGCTGTAAGTTACTCTGGCAAACTGAACACCTGATTAATGACACAAATATAAAATCCTCTTTCGACTACAGTTAATTATCCTCCAGGGTTTTCCTTCGGCGCAGATGAAAAGCTGAAATGTGAAAAGCTAAATCATATATATTTAACCATATTGGTAGTTATTTATGGGAGAGTCAACGCTAATGAAGCCGGTTTGGTAAACCATGCAGGATTAATGAGTCCAAAGGCGGTCTGCTGCTGCGTTTCATAGGACCCTGCGGCCTCGGTACGCCACACATACCTCCCTCCTCCTCTCTCTCTCTCTCTCTCTCGCTCGCTCTCTCTCTCTGTCTGTCCTCGGTGAGTATTGGCTCTGGTGTGGTCGCCCCTGAGTTCTCAGTGAGAGCTCTAAGGCTTTGCTGTGTGCTTGTGGTTCAAGGAGAACTATTTTTTTGCCCCTCGAGTTCGTTTCTAAATGCATAGGTTTGCATGGAGACCCCCATTAGGTGGCTGCTGAATCTGGATGGGTCACAACCCAAAAGGGGATTAGATGGCTTCCATAGGAGGCTATCTCAGGTCCTCGCTGTATGTGTATTGTGTGCATGCAGAACTCTGTGATAGCTGGCCTTGCAGATGCCAGTGTGAAAATGCAGATATCCCAATTAGGCACTTAGCATTGTGTGTCGCTGTGTTTTTTTTTGGCCAGTGTTTCTGCCAGGTGATCACTTAAGTGTGTTCAGCAGAGCTCGAAGGACATGTTTGGTTTCGCTGATGGGATGCAAAGAGTTGATTGGGTGGTTTGGGGCAGGCGTCACTGGCAGTTTTGTGCTGTGCGAAATCACATCCATTAATATCATTCAAATAGTCAGCTGTATCCTCTCACAGTTTGGTCTGAACACAAAGGATCTTTTTCTGCAGTCTGTGTGTGTGTGTGTGTGTGTGTGTGTGTGTGTGTGTGTGTGTGTGTGTGTATGAGTGTGTGTGTGTGTGTGTGTTCAGACAAGCGGAACGGCATGTGTTTGTTATTAAGGGTGGGAAGGCGTTTCCCAGGTGGGATTGACTGAGGTGTGTGTGTGTGTGTGTGTGTGTGTGTGTGTGTGTGTGTATGTGTTGCCAGAACTCTGAGGGTGAGGGTGGATGATAACCTGCTAACCCAAACCACTTTAATACCTTATATACCCATTCATCACACACACACACACACTCACTCACTCATTTAGACTGCAGTCAAGGCACCAGCCTCCATCACCGTCTGTAGCCACTCGATGTAAACACTCTTACACAGACACACATCCTCTCACACATACACTGTCTTAGATGCACACATAAAACAGGCTTCCCAATCACAAAGGCTCCTCAAATACAGTATGGACATAGTCACACACACACACACACACAAACACAAGCATGCGGGAAGGCAACTTATTGATCATGCACTCTTCAAACACTTCACTTCCATATCACTACCGCCTATTCCTTCTATCTCTCTCTCTCTCAGTGTCTCTGTGTTCTTGGTCCAAGTTTGTAACTGTGTGCTAGGGGGTTAAGGAACCTCTGGATGGCCTCTCATCCACCTTCTTGCTTCAGATTGTTTGGCTTGTTGACAGCTACCTGATGCTCCCGCCAAACATCTTTGCTTCAGATGCCCTTAATTATCTCTCCAGCAAGCAAGCAATGAGCATCGGAGGTTGTTTTAGATAAAGCTGGACATGCGCTGTGTGTGCTGATCTCTCTTTCCTTCCTGCTTTCTGTCTCTGTCTTTTTAGATTTCTTCTTTTTTTCTCTTGTGTCTGTTTTTATCTCAGCGTTTCTTTCTTTCCTCTCACTGTATTTCTGCTCTTTTTCTCTTCTCTTTTTTCTCTTCACCTTTCTTTCTTTCTTTCCTTCCTTCTGTTTCTTTCTTTCTTTCTTTCTTTCTTTCTGTCTTTCTTTCTTTCTTTCTTTCTTTCTGCCTGTCCTTCCTTCTTTTTGTCTTCTACTCTTTCTTTCCGTTCTCCTGTCTGTCTTTTTACTCTTTCTTTCTTTCCTTCCCTTTCCCTCTCTCTCGTTTGCATAAATGTCCTCCTGTCTTATGTTCATACCCTGAGGGGAAAGTGGTTGACCATTTATCTGAAGGAGACTGACTGATCCGAGGGCACTGGGGTGCATCAGGCTTGCGTCTGTGTCTCTCTTAAACTCCAGAGTCAATAACGTTCAGACGACATCAAAGAGCTGGCCAGTTTCGCCACGGCACTGCGCTCACGAGGCTCGCCCAAGAGGCCCCGGCAGCCTCCCCGGCAGCACCAATGGTTTATCTATCAGCTCGTAATGTCACCAGTGCCGCTGATCCACTCCGCCGGGTCACTGCTCCTCTCATTTAAGCAACCAGCTGCACAAGACTAATGCAGAGAGAGGGAGAAAAGAAGAGAGAGAGAGAGAGAAAGAGAAAGAAAAAAGAGTGCTCGGGGGGTTTGGGCAGAGGCCAGTGTCTGGTGCATTCCCGTAATCCATCCAGCCGAACCCAACCCCTCCTCCTCCTCATACCCTCCCCCCCACCCCCAACCCCTGACATGCGTTTCCTCCTCTCTCCAGAAGACGGCCGAGATCTTAATTTAATCGCACATCTTGCCGTTTCTTTTCCTGGCTGAGCGGGCGACGGGCCAGGAGGCGCCGCTGGGAGGCTTCTCCTGCGTCTCCTGCTCTGCTCCTCTCTGCTCCACTCTGCACTACACGGCTCTCAGCGGCCTCGGGTCTCCTTCCACACTCAGGAGGAGTGTCATAGTTTGAGTTCCAAAGCCTGGGGTTGGGGGGGGGGTGGTTGTTACATGTAATGTTTGTTGTTGGAAGTGGACACACACATGGTAATCAGCTCATGTGGAAGATTCCTCCCTTAGTCACAAGTGCGTTGTTGTGTGGTGGCTAACTGGTGCTTGTCTTTGGGTTTGGCTCAGCCGTGGGGATGCTTGGCCAGTGAGCTAGAAGTGCATTTCTCCCTGCTTTCTGCACCTCCACCATTTCCCTTCATATTTCCGAGAAGGCCCAGCCCGGCTCAGCCCCTAAATCCGCTCCGGGATGTGGACCGCCACTTAGGTCGGCTCTGGGAACTCTGCACGGGCCCAGAAGGTCTTTAGTCAAACACCCCACCCCTATCACCACCACCACCACCACCACCCCCCACTCCCACTCTGCCTCTCTCCCAGCACACACACACACGCACTCACATACCCTCACATACCCCACAGACAGACACTGTAAATGACATACGTTATTATGATAACCCACTTGGCAGTAGGTGGAGAGACTGTCTGGCCATAAAGCCTAGTGAGTGGCCGTAGCTCTCGGAGCTCCTTAAGGTGTGTTTGTGTGTGTGTGTGTGTGTGTGGAGGGCCTGCGCTCTGGGCCCCTGGCTGCAGTATTTCACCTGGAGCTGAGCTCACCAGAGGCCCCGGCGCAGGTGTAGGTCTATCCCACACCAGGCAGCGGCAAAGCACAGCCTCTCGCCGTAAAAATAACCAACGAGGATTAATTTGCCTGAGCAGATCCAGAATCTGAGGTGCCCTGTCTGGACGACTTTAACGACCACCTGGGGTGCCCCCCACCCCTTCAATCACAACACCCCCACCCCCTCTCCCCCAAAGTCCATTCTGGGACGGATGTCAGTAGGTGCTGCTGCAGGGGCCTGGTGCTTTGTAGTGGAGGGTCTCGGTCTAGAGGTGTTCTATTTCAAGGTACCAGTATATTATTCCAGCCCCCCCTCCTCATCTCCATCAAGCATGTCAAGCATGAACACCCCCCCACCCCACCCACCCAAGTGAAGCACCTTTTTCCAGTCCCAACACACACACATACACACACACACACACACCTCAACCACCAACACGCCTGAAGAGTGGGAGCTGTGCGTTATGGCTTCCAGAGGTTAGCCTGTTGAGGTGTTCACAGACAGATAAGGTTCACCACTGAGGTTGTCAGGGCCAGCGCATTTACCCTACCAGCACGTGCAGGGGGTGGGGGGCCTCACACCACCACTCTACCCCAACCCCTCCCCCAACCCAACCCCTATTCATCAGCAACACTACCCCATAACACAGGAAGTACAACGTGTTAGATGGCAACCCCGAGGTCACTTCCTGGAGACTGATTCAGGTCAGACAGCTTGGCTCTGTCAGTCTGGGCCAAACTGCTAATCTGGATTGCTCAGACGCTTCTGTTTCATGGCCCCACAACTGGCCACTGCTGCCATACTGATCTTCTGTGGAGGATTGTGGATAATTTATTTGTGTGTGTGTGTGTGTGTGTGTGTGTGTGTGTGTATGTGTGTGTCAGATGATCATACACATTATTGCAGTTGTCTCCCAGCAGTGACCTTCCACACACAGCATGCTGTGGAAAAACACAGTAAAAGAGGGAAAGAGGGAGTGAGAGAGGAAGGCAGGATTCTCCTTCTCTCTTTCTCTCTCTCTCCTCTCCTTTCCATTGCTTCTAGCATTCTGCATACATGGGTCTTGCTGGGGTTGCCTGGCCTTGGCGTGTGCAGTGGGTAAATAGCTGGGCAGTTGTTTGAGTTGGCATGTGCCCACGCTGGTGGAGTGGCTCTGCAGCCACAGCATGCCCTGTGGCCCTGAAGTAATCTGGGATTTTCTCTCAAATCCATAACACATTTCAGAAGAGTTCAACAATGTTTGCATAGAATTTGACATGGGGTAAAGCTGCTGGCCTGCAGTGCTGATGGACCCCAGTGGACGATAGACGTCTGATGGCCATGTGTGTCTGTCTGTCTGTCTCTCTGTCTCTAAAAAAAAAAAACTTTAAATATTTACTTCCCCAAAATCACAACGACTTTTTGTCATGCAAATGAGTAAGCATACACATATTTGAAGAACATCTTGGTGATTTGTTTTTCTCACTTTTACGATAAAGCTTGAAACAATGTTTACTTTGTCCTGCCTTCCTTTTCTCTCCCTCTCTTTCACCCTCTATCTTTCTGTCTCTCCCTCTCTTTCACCCTCTCTCTCTTTCTGTCTCTCCCTCTCTTTCACCCTCTCTCTTTCTGTCTCTCCCTCTCTTTCACCCTCTCTCTCTTTCTGTCTCTCCCTCTCTTTCACCCTCTCTCTTTCTGTCTCTCTCTCTCTTTCACCCTCTCTCTTTCTGTCTCTCTCTCTCTCTTTCTGTCTCTCCCTCTCTTTCACCCTCTCTCTTTCTGTCTCTCTCTCTCTTTCACCCTCTCTCTTTCTGTCTCTCTCTCTCTTTTAATTTACTCCTATTCTGCTCACTGCTAAAACCCAACTCCTGCTCTGTGTCTGTGGTGTAATTTAAGTCAACATGGAGTAAATCATTTTTGTGGCCACAATTAAAAATTCCCTGTGCTTTTAAATAGTTTGCAATATTATGTTCTTATGGTGTCCATGAGATAAATCCACCCTGTCGGCTCCCATTCACTACGCCACATTAAATTCTTTCAGATCAATTAAAGTTCCCTGCTCACTTTACAAGCCAGCAGGCCTAATGTGTCCTCCCCCCAACACACACACACACACACACACACACACACACACACACACACACACACACACACACACACACACACACAGGGATATTGGTGGACTGCTTGAATTTATTGAGCTGTTGCCAGAGGAACTGCAGAGAAGGAAATGCATGAATTAGTCATTTTCAGGCGAACAGAGCGGGTGTGTCGAGTGACCAGCCGGTGTCAGGTTTACTCCCCCGTCACCCATCACCCCCCCCACCCCCCATCCCCCAAACACACACCAACCTCAGCCCCTTCCACACACACGCACACACACATCACCCCTCTACTTCCATACACACACACACACGCACACATACACCTCTCTCCGCCCATACACACACCAACTTCACCCTCCTTCAACACACACCCACACCCAACAACTGCCTCCATGCAGATGCACACACACACACTCCCCAAATCGACACATATCCCACCCACCCCCCCGCCCACACACACAAACACACACACACTGACGACCCCCCCTCTCCCTCCTTTGCATTATTACCTTTTCAGAGCCATACATTAAGTGTGTTTGTTGTTGTTTTTCATTTAGCGTGTTGTGGAGAGGCAAACGCAGGCATGCCTCTTCAATTAGGTGCATCAAAAGAGGCCTTTGTGGAGGCGGCGAGTGTGGGGGCTTCCACCGCTGCCCTTGTTTACAGTTGCACTGGTCTGTAAACGTGCGGTGAAAACAAAGCGGGGAGCTGAGCGAAGGAGCCCCACGCGCCCTCACCACCCGTGTGCTCACAGGGGCCCTGCAGGCCTCCATTTTACAAACAGGAGCTCCTCTTCTCCTCCGTCAGCGGCTAAATTACACTCATGCTGCGTACAAAACACACACACACATACACAGGCACACAGTAGAGAAGACTGAAGCCAAGTAGTTTACGCTGGTTAAGACATTTTGACCATCTCCTCCACTAAACAAGTGAATAACACATACATTGGGAAGCACCATAGGCTCTGTCTGTCTAAGCCTTGGTCCTCTGAGCCTCTGAGCCTAATCAAATCCAGTGTTTTTTACTTAGTCTTGTCCCACTTCCTGTGGTTTCGGGAGATTTTGGCATGCCACTCAATGCGTTCTGTATTGTATCAAAACATGTTTGTTCAACATACTCTCAAAAAATCATCACTCCTCCGTCCCTTGCATTGTTGTGCACTTCCCATGACTTTCTGTGACAGAGACCGAAGTGTCAGGAGGGAAGTAGAGGAAATTGAGCATGTTAAAGTGATAGTTTGCCATCATTCCAGTCATAGCCCTGTTCTACGACCTTGTCGAGTGCTCTCAGTAGGAAGGAGAATGATAGAATTTGGAACAACATAGACCAAATAGCAAACTGGCAGCTAATGCTAACTGAATGGTACCGTGAGAAACAAAAGCAAAAGTGAGCTTAAGGTGCCACTGAGTTAGCGCAAGCTGCACGTTCGCTATTCGGTCAACGTTGTTCCAAATTCTTTCGTTCTTTTTCCTGTCGACAGCTCTCAGAAAGCTTATACAACAGCCATGACGCCGTTGTCATGACGCCGAACTACTACTTCAAGCTGCAGTAAAAGTCATTCTTGACCATCTCTAAATGCTGTAGTGTGTTGTCGGAGTCCTGCCTGTGTCTTGCAGTCTCTGAGTGTAAACATGGCCAGAAATGGTTCCACTTAAGGCACATAAAAGTAGCAAGAATGTCACAAGAAAATAGTGTTGTTCTGGACTTCATCTTTAAATAACTATTTGATTGCTTGCTGTGTCAGACCTTTTTGCATATGCGCATATGCATGTCATTATTCTTCCTTAAGTTTCACACTTACAGATGAAATTCTGTCACCTCACAACTTGTAAATGCACTCTTGATATTTGCTGGGCTGTTGAGGTGAACTGTGCCAAAATAAAGTGCTGTTTTCTTCATGCACACACTACTTATTATTGACATTCACAGTTCATTTAACATACAATTAGGGACAAATTAACCTCCACCATCAATTACCTCATAATAACTCACATAATTATACATTTTATTTTCATATCGATACTAATGACAACCAGCAGTCCAAAAACCTGAAAAAGGTTTGCCAATACGGTATATCACACTACTGCTGACTTTGAGGCTTAATTGTTTTTTATCTTCCCATGGGGGTGGGGGGCTGAAATGGTATGAATAAATTATCTTTACGACTGCATCTGTGATTTCACACGCTTTATGTCAAATTTACCGTTCCAGGATCGAGTGACCGCTTGGTGGCTGGGAAACTTGAGAGCAAGTAGAACAAAGCACCCGTGTTGGGTGAGTCCTGTGCATGTCTTCTGGTGTGCACCCTCCTCTCTCTCTCATCTTTCTATCCTTTCCTTTTTTCTCTGCGTCTATCTCTCTTTCTTCTCTTGTGTTTTCTCTTTCTACCCTTCTTCCCTCTGTTTCTCATTCTCTCTCTCTTCTTCTGTCGGTCTCTCTCTCTCTCTCTCCTTCTGTCTCTTTCTCTCTGTGTTTTATGGCCTTTCCTGATGCGGGAGGTGTGTTTAGAGTGTAACGTTTAGTGTTATGGTCTCTTAAGGAGTGGTGTGTGTGTCTGTGTCTGTGTGTAGCGACGGTAGGCTAATGGCGTGCTAATGGCGAAAACACATGCAGCAGCGCTCGGCTTTCGCAGGGAGCCGCAGAGACGCTCGGTCGCCGGGGAAACGGCACTGGCGGCGGATTAGCGTGGCTTTGGGGTTCGGTATGGGCCCCCGCATCAGAGCGGCCTGCTGGCCCCTCAGCTCCCAGCCAATCCTGTTGTCACGCTCGTCTCTGTGTCACGTTCAACTTCAGAGGGGTGTGTGACTCAACCCCACTCCCACCTGCCCTGATACACAAACACACACACACACACACACACACACAAGCATGAGCTGATGTTCATAGGGATGTGTGAATCTACCAGTCCACCTGCCAAAGACCTATCCCCCAACACACACACACACACACACACACACACACACACACACACGGACACACACTCACAAACACAGACACCAACACACAAGCTAAGGTTCATAATGATATGTGAATCAACCCTTCCCCTTTTGCTGGCCCATCCCAGTGGACACACACACACACACATACACACACACAAGACAAGCGAAACCATACAACCTTCCCACCTGCACATGCCTTGCCTCTCTGCATCCCTACTTAACTTCAGTGGAGTTCGTAATTCATGTGTGAATCTCAAAAACTGACCGCTAACCAGCCCGTCTCGTGTACAGTCACTCTTTCAGTGGGGTGTCTGCAGTCTGCATCTGAAGGCCAGATAGAGTTCTGGCAAAGTCCACATTTACATATTTTCTGTGCTGGAGCCATGACTTGAAGTAGGCCAGCTGGCTACCTTTACACCCTTACACACATACACACGCACGCGCACACACAAAGTGGCCCATCATCAAAGTGTTTGTTACGTCCAAATCAGTCTTGCCCAACGTTCTATTTCAGTGTTTAACAACACACTAACGGCTTATCAAAGAGCTATTGCCACACATAGGAAACCATCTTCTGGATGCTGCTATTGATGTTTACATGGAGACTGTTTGGCAGTGGCGTAGGTACGGTGGTTCTCTGCCACTGAGCTCCCCTCAGATGCATGCTGGGTGGGTTTGGAGGTGGGAGGTAGGGTGGGAGGTTGAGAAGGGGCTAGGCTGTATTTTCCACCCAGAAACAATTCTGTCATTCCCCCCTCCGTCATGGAGGACAGCTGTCGTAAGAGAGGGTGGAGCAGTTTGTTCTTTGTTCACACAACTGGCACTGGATCCCCACCTGTATCCACACACACAGACATAATACACACACACAATATAATATACTTGTTCATACTCACATGTACCAATACACACATACATCAATACACTCCCCCCCCCCCCCCCACACACACACAACAATGAAGAACATTTCCTTTGTCAAGCATGTATATACAGGCATGCAATACAAGACACGGAAGCACATCTTCAAACACGCTGTCACATCCATTGAGAAACACATTTAAACACACTGTTTCTGTCAAAGCATGCGGTTAAAATGAATACATCTGCTCACAAACAACTACTCACAATGCAGAGCTTAACATACATATAAGACCTTCAAACACACACACATACACACCTCCTCCTGCATAGTCCAGGCTACAGCTCCTTGCCTTACAGTACACATGGCTCTGCAGTAACTCCACAGTGCACTGTAAATGTGCAATAAAATTGGCACAGGCCATATGTGCTGTGTGGGTAATGCTCCATATACTTTAATGATACAGTGGACCAGGCCATAGATTTGAAAACATTCCCTCTTATGTCTGATTCATAAGAAGATTCATATTTGGCTGGCTATTTTTTGTTTGATTTTGTTATGTTTGGCCAAGTGTTTCTGTGGGTGTTTCTGTGTGTTTTTAGGATTGAAGAGACATATATTCTCATTCTCTCTTTTCTCTCACACTCACACATACCCATCGCGCTCCCCCCCCCCCACACACCTCTCTCTCTCTCTCTCTCCCACACACAAACACACAGTTGGTTTTGGTTCTCGTTCTTTTTCCTCTGTGCCAGGGCTATTGCGGCGCTAATACACAGAGTGTATGATCCTGTGCCCATGCTGTCTCATAATGCTGTAAGACTGCAAACCCTGCTTCTCATGTTATTGTTTCCCTGCGCTCTGGAAACATGGACTCACTGCATTAACTCTTATGACAGCACCTACTCTTTAAGGAACAGTGGGGAGCATCGAGAGTTTGGTTTGCTTGAATTTCTCCTTCACCCTTAAAGATACAGGCTGGCATTGTAATCCAGTCACACTTTTGTGTCAGTTAGCAAATTGATCCACACACTTGTCAAGCTGACTATTCAGTCAAGTCATCTGTTTTTTTTAGTTCAAGAGGTGTGCATGAAACTGACTTCAGTTTTTGTACACAACTCCATGTGACTCAGACTAAGCCATCGACTGCTCCAGCCAATCACCATGGATTGTGGAACATGACTCTGGTGGCGTGTGGTTTGATCGGCTGTTATCAGTATCAATGTCCTCGACCAGAATGGCAGACTGTACCTTTAAGATGATCTGTCTGGCCCTCATCAGGCAGAGGATCCTGTCCCATGCGCTCGTCTCTGTCCAGAGCTTCAGTATCGCTGTGATCAAAACGCTGTGTCCTTCAGCCCTAATCGGAAACAGACAGCCGTGATGTCTGTCTCCACTGTTGGGGGAAATCAGATGTGACGTCGGGATATGAAGCAGAGAGGAGAGAAGCCGGTATAGATACTCACCCAGCCATCTGAATGGAACGTTCTAGAGCTGACTTGAAAACAAAAGCTGCTTTTTATTTTCTATCTCTGCCATGCTAAGAGATACCTCATAACTAACTTTTATTTTCTTTCCATTACGATGATGTTTTTATAGACTTGTAGCGTAAAGCATTTAGATGTAAAGTTGTGTCAACATAAGTGCTTTTTACAGTGTTAGGACAGCTGCTGCTGTCATAGCCTATTAGCCGTTAGCGTAATGGCTATTAGCTTCAGATAGCCACTGTCAGCGAGCGACTCGAGTCATATGTAATTAGTGGCTTCTCCTTCAAGATAGCTTCCCTAAAGAAATCCAGCTGTAGACTGCTACTGAGAGCACATTTTGAGGCACATTGAAACAGCAATGGCAAACATTTGCAAACTTGTTCAAAGAGTTATCTGGTGGTTTTGAGCTCGGTGTGAAAATTTGCAAGCACACAAAAAAGGTACAGTATGATGATGGAAGAAGTTCATGGTAAAGAACATACAGGTGCTGGACTAAGGATCTTGTTTAGACTGAACAGTTTGGATTGTTAATCTCACGGAGAGCATAGGCAGCACATTTATGTGTCCACACCACACACCCGCCCCCCCTTCTCCCCCCTCCGCAGTTATGCTAGGACCCCCAAACCTAACATGGAAAACATAAAGCCCTGATGAAGACAGGAGATGTGGTTAGAGCAGTTGTCTAAACACGGCCCCGCCGAAAGCTCCAAGGCCCTTTGCTGACAGTCCTCAGTGGCATGCTGTGGTGGAGAGATAGCCAGCATACAGGCATGTGTGTGTGTGTGTGTGTATGTGCATGTGTGTGAGCGTGTACTGTGCTTTGCATGTGTGTGCATTAATGTGTGTGCGTGTGTGTGTATGAGTTCATGTTAAAGGGGATGTCAGTGCCAAGGGGAGTGTCATGATCCAGGAATTAGCCGTCGGATTGTGATATAGGAAGACGGCTTATCACTCTCTGATTGGAGGGCTGCTGAATCAGACAGAGTAACAGGGAAAAAGAGAAAGAGAGAAGGAGAGAGAGAAAATAGACAGACAGACAGGCAGACAGGCAGGCAGGACTACTTCCTCCGCCTCCCCTTCAACTCCATCAGTCATTTAGCTGCTCTTGTCTGTGTGAATAAGTGTCTGAGCATGTGTCATATCCATGTGAGTGTGTGTGTGTGTGTGTGTGTGTGTGTGTGAGGGTTCTGGTGGTGGAGGGAAGTGGGGATCCCATCGACAGCCCTCCAGCCTTTCCTCCTCCTCCTCCTCCTCCTCCTCCCTGTGTGTTGATCTTGGCAGCGTCGGCGCTGCGCCTCGCTTCGCTTCCCCTCTGACTTTGTTTTGTGCTTTCCTTGTAACTGGAGCACACCATCCTCTTGCGGGTACGTGGCCCCTGAAAAGCTAATTGCGGGGGGGGGGGGGGTGGAGAAGAAGAGGAAGAGGGAAAAGTCATGAAGCATGGTTTCAGGCTGCTGTAACCATCACCATCACCACCACCACCCCCACCACTACCCCAATCAGCACTACCACCACCCCCTCAACATAGGTTTCAACTCCCTCTCCGAAAGAAGTACCTCTGAATCGGCAGATAAAATCACTACACTGTGTGATGGCTTCTGTTGGGAATGCATGGAGAGCAAATGGCAGCGTCTGTCTGTTGTCCCTGAGAGTGTGCCCTTGCATAGCTGAGACTTTTCCACTGAATGACATCAGAAGTGGCTCCACTGTGTGCTGCGCACTGGGTTGTCCATAAGGGATGGGGCCCTGCGGGCTGTTAGCAACACAGCGGATAACAGTTGGCTGCTCCCGTGGACCATGTCAAAAGTGCTGTGTCGAAACGTATCAGGAGAACTTCCAATAAATCAACTTGTAAAGGCCATTTATTGCAGCGTTGCTTTTGTACTGATGCCATGTAGCATTGTTATTAAGAGTCTGATTTACACCGCTGGTCATCGTGCTCGTATTTTTCATCAGCCGTAACTCTCTGCAGACATGAGTCAAAACTTGCTTCCCAGCCAGAGATGGAGGAAGGGAAGGGGAGAGAGAAAGAGAGTGGGAGACGGAGAGAGAGAGAATAGGGAAAGAAATTCAGGAGAGAGTGACAAAGCCAAAATGACAAAAAGGGAGAGAGAGAAAAAGAGAGAGAGAGAGTGAAAAAACGAGAGAGAAAGCACAACAAAAAGTCAACGCAACAGACAATTAGAGTAAGAGAAAAAGTCAAAATACAAGACGTGAGCTAGCACGAGAAAGCGAGAAAAAGAGAGACTGGAGAAACTTCGATTGCACAAATGAGAGAACGACTGGAGGGAGGAAAAGGTGGAGTGGAGTGCTTTCCCTGTCCTGTTCAGAGGTCTGACTGCAGTTCTCATGGCCCGTGACAAAAAGCAATGCTGGTGGTTCACTGGGATTGGGAGAAAGCAGGGATGCTCATGCAAAAAGACATGCAGTGCAGTCTGACCGCTCAATGTGAACGTGAGCAGCGGTCTGACCGCACTGCTGTGTACGACAGACAGAAGTTTTTATGGCTGTGATCGCTCAATGTGAACGTGAGCTGTGCCTTAGGATGCAGGCTGCTGGCTCTCATCCTCATGTCCGGGTGGTGATGTGTGGCGAGGTCTGTCGCGGTCGGTCAATCTGTCTGTCTGTCTGTACATCTGTCTGAAAGCCCATTTGACTGGCTCACAAGATGGTCTGGCCTGCCAGGGAATGCTGGGAAAGCTCGGAGGAAATGGTCGGCCTGGAAATCTGAATTCATGGAATGAAGTTGCCTCCGAGAGCATTCCGCTTAGCCAAACGTCTCGTCAAAGATCAGGCACACACAATATTCCATTATGGTGAAATATTTATGCCTCTCCAAGATTATGTTTGATGTATGCTGTGCTCCTCAAGTCATGTCTGGTTATCTAGCCGTGACTTTTTTGATGATTAATCCAGGCATAATAAGAAAAACAAAAACCTTCAGATGCTTTGGTCTGCTTTCATTTCATTAAAGAGCTTTTTATCTAAATTTCCACCTATCATTTACAACTTTGAAGTAAAAAAAACAAGTGCAAATCAATAAATCAAAGTCATTTGTTTTCCCCTTATCAGAGTGCTCTATGAGAGTAAAGGTCCCACATTCGTGCAGCAATGTGGTCAGAAATCCAGTGTGAAATGGACCAAAAGTATATTTAAACGTGATGAGCAGTTCGAACATTCATCAGGGATCAATTGTTTCATAACATTGTGCCTGCGTACAAGGCTTTGTTTAATAAACTCTGTGCACAAAGTTCACAGTGCCTTGCTTTAAATGTTAGGACCCTTATTACACTACCAATGAAGTGTGGGGCTACTTTGAAACTTCTTTATGGTTTAAAAATAGCAATATAAAGAATCCACCATGATGCCCCTAACACTAGCATTGTGAGCCTTTCGCAAACATTGGCTAAATGCGGTCTTGTAAGGCAGGCATGATGATATGAAAAATTCGCTCCAAACATGAAAAACAACATGAACTTTTTAATGTGTTTCAACATGCTTTTGGTCTATTTCTCCTTTAAGGTCATGGCAGAGAAGCTGAAGCTGTTGAAAGTTAGGGCTTCATTTGGTGGCTGTTTGCAGTGATCCTTGGAAGCTGAGGTGAGCAGAGGGACTGCCATCACAGCTCAGCCTGCTGGGGCAGAAATAAGAGAGAAGGGAGCGCACATTTGAGTGTGTGTGTACAGTGTGAATGCATTACAGTGTGAGTGCCTCTCTCTCTCTCTCTCTCTCTCCCTGTGTGTGTGTGTGTGTGCGTGTATGTGTGTGTGTGTGTGTTTTGAGAGTTCTGTCCATGCCTTATGTGAATTTGGAGCCCACTCACAGGTTTCAGTAAACAACACACACGCTGATAATTACAGCATGTCTTTCCCCTCCCTCTTTTTCTTTCTCTTTTTCACTTTTTCTCTTTCCTTCTCTCTAACTCACACACACGCACACACACACACACACTTCTCCTCCATCTGTCTGTCTCTCTTACTCTGTGTTGCTTTGGACTGAGTCTTTCATGGCTCAGGCTGTCTGGCCACCCAATACGTGAAAGAGGTTGGAGAATATTCCAGACCTCCACTGCTAGTCCTTCGCTTTCCGGTGGGCAGGGGGGAGAATGAAGTGCAGCGAGAGAGGGAAAGAGAAAGAAACAGTCTAAGAAAAAGAGGGAGAAAGGGGAAATAGGGGAAAAACTGAGGTAGAGAGAGAGAGGGAGAGAAAGTGGGAGAGAGAGGGGGAACAGAAAAAAACTGAGAGAGAAAAAAACTAGGCAGAGTGAGAGAGAGCGATCGAGAGAGAGGGCGAGCGAAAGAGAGAGAGAGTGAGTCCAGTGGAAGTGTGCCAGTTGAGAAACAAAACTGATTTATTATCACCCGAAATCATCTGCAGATGTCAGCTAGCAGCTCCCCTCTGCTGCCAATTACAGACACTCACGCAAAGACCTCTTCCCTCCCGAGCAAACCTGCAAACCACCAATCTCCTCCTGAACCTCACACTCCACTACCCATAACGCCATAATCCCGCGCTAGGCTCCCCGCTTCACATTTATGCAACACAGGCATTCTTTATTGTGATTTAAATTCACATCAGGGTTAATTCTTATACCGGTGGAGGTGGAACACTTCTGATGTCTAGAGCTGTAATTGGGGTGTTGAGGGTGCCTCTCCCCCCCTTCATGAAAGTATGAAGTCTGTCTTAAGGCCTTTATGTGCCATTTTCACAGCATTACATAAATCACGGTTAAATCGGTTAGACTTTAATAGCTTTTGCAATGATCTGTGTCAGTGATGTCTGCTACAGGCTCTCCGTTTCAAGAAAATAAACTGTGAGATCCTTCTAGATAGCTAATCTTTCATTGCTTGTTTCATTTTCACTCATGTTGATGGAATTTTTACCACTTAAAGGTGCATATTTCTGTGTTTGGTATTGACCTCTCTGTATGAAATAAGAAAACCAGGAATCAATAGGCACTCAACACCATATGCCTTGAGTTACATCTGACTTGTACCAAAGATGGTAGATAGGCAGAGCAAGATACTTCATGGTAGTTCATGTCTATGGAGGTAAAGTGGGAATCAGTTCCGGGCTGCATAGATAGGTGTGGCGTTGACGGGCCTGGCTGTAGTAAAATAGTAACACATGCTAATACAGTTCAAAATAAGCTTGGTGCACACCTAAATTAAAGTTAGTATGACTCTCCACTCAGGAGAAAATTATCATGACATTCTTAAATGGGCAGGGGGGGTTGGAGATCATGATACCAGTCTGAAATGTAAATCCATTGCTCAGAATAGGAAGGCTTTAATTCTGTGAAATTCTGGATTTCTGCTATAGACCTCAATGTTACAGAGTGTGCCTTTGCACTGCATGAAGGGAGGAGTGCGATCGTGGTTCCAGGAAGTGGCTCATCTTGAAGTATCTTGCTTTGCCTATCTACCATCTTTGTTCATACCACATCTGCATGTTGATTCATGGTGATTTCAGGTTTATCGTGGAACACTGGGATTCAGCCCACTAACTCTAAGCCCTGAACCTTCAAAGGCTTCACTGGCATGAGTCAGTCAATCACAAAATTGATAAACATCAATTAAGTCTTTAAACTTAACTTTGCCAGGGTTTAGGGGTTAGGGAGGGATTGGGAACCAACTAGTGTTCTGCTCATGTTCTAATGGACACTGGGCCAAATCTGGACCAGATCTGGTGATTCTCTCCAATATTTGGAAATTTTTGCTGTGTACTGCCGAATGTTCCTCAGTGTGCAGTCCTGTGTTTAGCATAGCTCTTCACATGAGCTAATGGCTAATGAGCTAATTTCTGTGCTGCAGTGGTAGATTCTCAGCACACCTATTGGGGTTAGTAGGCTACAAATGTATTTAAAGCACAAGGTACCTGTGGGATCACACACACACTCACACACACTCTAGCTTGCTCTCCCTGTCTCACTCACCCACTTTTTCTCTCATTCACACACACACACACACACACACACACACACACACACTCTCTGCCAGGCACTTCTGGTGTCTTTCATCATCTCCGTATTTGATTTGTGTAATTGCCATCACTTGGGACCTTTGCCATGGCTTAAGACCTTTGCAGTCCAAACCAAGGCTGCACCCGGAGAGCTTGAACTTGGGCTGTGTCTGGACTGTGCTGTGGTGTACTGGGCTGGGGTGTAGTGGAGACTCGATCCCTCCTTAGCTGTTGTGGTTTCCCAGCAGTACTGTAAACGCCTGCAGGTGAATTCTGCAGGGAGAGCTGCCCGTTCCACCATGGGCAGATTAATGGCCACGAATGAAAATAACAATTACGGATTTCCCCTCTCAAAAGCTCGTTCTTGCTTGATTAATGAACGGTCAGCTTATATTGCGCCGCCGATCAATTTTCACGACTTCTTGGACGTGGCAGTGCAGGTTGGCTGTGCTCGGCCCTCTCTGCTCAGACCTAATCAGTACTCCATTGTTTTGGGTTGTGGGCTGCAGACTAGCTTCCTGTAAAGCTGTAACAGTTTAAGGGGTAATCGCTGTCTCGTTCGACAACATTAATTTGACGTCTTACTGTCTTTGTGTTAAAGCCAGGGGAATGACCCAATCCCAGCAACAAATGCAGTGACAAAGCAACAAGCATGTTTCCAGTAGGTGCATTTAAGATAATGTTACAAGATGGGTACAGGGAGGTTGTGCCTTGGATGTTTGGGGATGTAAATAGGACTGGTGCTGAAGTGTGTGTGTGTATGTGTGTGTGTGTGTGTGTGTGTGTGTGTATGTGTGTGTGTGTGTGTGTGTCCATTGTGAGGTTAGTCACCTGATTTATGGATTGATTGCAGACATTTATGCTTAGAGTAGCCTTTTAAACAGATTCTCTCTTTCTTGTTCTCTCTTTCTCCTTTCCTTCCATCTACTTTCTCCCTCCCTCTCTCTAACGCTCTCACACTCCTGCTCAGCATCTGTACACACACACACACACACACACCCACACACACACACACACAGGTGCTGGTTGCATATTCTGGCCAGCATTCTCAGCAGCCTCTTAAACAGTAAAGCATCATTCCTGACAGAGAGAGAGAGAGAAAGAGAGAGAGAGTGTTCAAATGAGTGTGGAAACGTTCTGGCTCAATTCTGGCTTGAGGCTTGCTTTTAAGCATATTCAAATTTAAGAATTTCTTAAAGGTAGGCATGATCTGGCCTGTCTAAGTTATTATGTTTTATATTCCCTATACAAAAACATTTGGTAGTTTAGATAAGACTTGCACACTCATCTCGCAAGTTGACAAACCTAAAACACACCTAAGACATCATGTTAGAAAAATGAATGAAAAAAGGGAGAAAGAGAGAGAGAGAAGTTAAGTTCAGTAGCCCCTCCTATCTCCCGTCTCGCCCCCACGTTCTTTTGCACATCAGTAATTCATGTAAGAGTGCTGGACCCAGCCCTGATGGGGGTGTCTGGGCAGCAGAGGCAGCTTATGTCGGTAGCACTGCCCAGCTGGGGAAGTGGTCTACGGGGTTAGTCAGCGGGGTAACTCCCCCTGCTGCCTCCAGTGTTAAACACACACACACACATACACATGAGAGGGAGAGAAATTGTCGACAAGCCGAAGTGACAACGCTTTACTTAGCAGATGGAAACAAAGACCCCTCCACACAGACATCCGTGTCCATAAAATGCACTCATATACACTCACTCATGAAAACACTGTAGCCTACACATACCTTCCTTCCTTACATACACACACAGCCTTTTGTCTGCTACACTCACGCGTGTGTGCTAATAACAAGGACCCGTGTGTGAACATCCACACGCACCTCACCAGTGCTCGTCAGCCCGCTGTATGCACATGATATATTTCAGACATACTGGAAGTCATGGGTAAGTATGTGACTGCTGAAGACTTCATTACAGTGTCTGACTTGATTGAGGAGAGTTGAGGAGAGGGGCAGAGAGGTGTGTGTGTGTGTGTGTGTAGGGCACATGTTCCTAAAGAATTTTTTCTTTGTTTTCAATGACCCCAAAGAGAAGATTTTTTAAGATCCATCCCTATTTTCTCTTTTTTACCAGTACAGAGACATCTCTCATCTGCGACGTATAATGTTATAATGCTTCAGACATAGGAGTGGTGTGTTCACACACAAGCACATTCTGCCTGCTACACTCATCTGTGGAAGTTGTTTCCCATGCTTAGACAGAATTATACTTCCCATGAAAGCTGATATATTGTCCAACTTACGATGTAAGCTCATATACAAATACATACAGATTTTATCACACTAGTTTTCCCCACAACCGTGTGAAACTGTGTGAAAATGTGTAATAGGCAAATTAAATAATTCTAAAACAAGCTTCCCTTTCATGATGTGGTCCTTTGTCCTGGGTAATGTCAGTGTTGACTGAACAGAAAAGGTAAAGAAATCTCCACCACATACCCTAATCAGCAAATTCATGTAGGCCTACAGTCAGTAAGCTAAACTATGGGGCAATTCAAATAATAGGCTAGGTTTTGCCTATTTTGCCTTTTGTGATTTCAGTCTTGACGGGAAAACCAAGACCTAAATACTCAGGTGAAGATGAGACAACTTTTGCATGATTAACAGCCTATTATACTTTGAAGCTCGGAGTAAACGCATTGGCTGGTAATGAAACAAAGAGGTCGAAATCACAGCCCGTTAAAAGCCTCCATGTTTGTATTTTTGCCGTGAGAAAACTCTTGCAAACCTGTTAACAGACTAATGTTAATAGACGCGCTGGTGTTGTTTGTCCGATCAAGTTTGTTTAGTAGATGGTATTAGGGCACCAATGCTAATGCTTAGCAGGCGAGATGCTGTGTTTACCTTGGTCATTAATGGGTCGTTAATGGGCTAATGTCGCGGTCGGATGTCAATCTTCTCCCCCTGCTAATTGCACATTACCCACCGCAGTCGAACGTACTTACTTTTGTACTGTCGGAAGTCGTAAAACTGTTATTTATTTTGCCTTCTTTGGGCCATTAACAGGACGATAAGCGTGTGGTTATTGTTGCTATATTCAGGTCGGTTTGCCACAGTACTTTACTTTGTGCACTTGTGATGAGATCAGGTGCAAAAACTGATTTTTTCCTTTAAAAAAAAATATATTAAATGAGGCTTGAATTCCAGCTGAGGAGAGCAACTGAAAGAGGCCACGTGGATGGCTCTTGGCGATGTGATAGTATTTTCATACAGATTATTGATAGATCTTATTGATAGGGTATAGGCTTAATATGAGTCTCACCTATGGCAAACTGAAACGTTTAGTGTTGAACATTAATGGTCGTATTTTAAGTCAAAATTCTGTTCTGATGCATTCTTGCCATGCATTAAAACGGATGGAACACCTGTTTTATGTAAATATATAAATGCAATTCTTTTACATTTCTATGTGTGAGTTCAGAGGTTTGTTTTTGTAGTACAGGGAAAAAACAATTGATTAGGTTATAGATTTTACGGGTTTGTTTTCTTCACAGGCCAGACGTGTTTTTGAATCGGTAGGCGCACTTTTTTCTTTTTTGTTTTCTTTTTTTGTTTTTAAATTAAGCTGCAGAGAAAAAAATATGAAATTGCAGCACTGGGCTGACGGGATTTGACATGATAATTTTTGTGTTTTACTCCTAATATTATTTGTCTTGTTTTTTTTATTGCATTTTAGCGAGCACTGCAACCTAGACGTTTGACCATTTTGACCCTGGTCGCCGTCAAATGGCTATGTAGCCCCGCATCCTAGGGAACACTATTGAAAGTCCATTTCTTAAGTCTACTGTGGAATACAACTTCTATGTGTAGGCTATGGGAGGATCATGTTAAGTACAAAGTTAATTATGCTATAAAATACATAACATTCAAATGACATACATTTATACAGGGTTGACATTTCACTTGTAATTAAGACAGCGCAGCCATCTCATGGCGTATCCATGCATGTTATATGCGGGTAAGCATGGCGAATTTGTGTCTAAATCCGCTCCGTATCCCGACTGTCATGTTAAATAAGGCAGGACCTGTGCTCTGCGTTTCGCTGAATGAAGAAATGCGCATAAACGTCGTCATTCCGCTCTCAAACCAGGCCCCATATCTGCCTCTGTGCAGCGTCAGGAGGGAGCGGAGCTCTGGCTCTAATCAAAACCACAGCCGCCCCGTCCCGGTCGCTGTCAGAGGCCCGCTCTCCCGCCCGTCTGTGCCATGCTATCAGAAGGTTTCTATGCAAACCGCCAATAAAACACACTAATGACTCGCCCCCGCCCGCGGCAGATGCAGGAATGCCAGGGCGCGTTGTTTTATTGGGGGGGGTCGAGCACCCACTATTGATGTCATCCACACCATGCGCACCTCACACCTAATCCCGCGCTGTTCGTAAATCCCTGCCAACTCAACAGAGCGTAATAGCCAATGTAGCCGAAAATGTCATTTTTTTCCTGGTTGCCTTTTTTACTTTGTTTTTTTTTTTTGTTCCACTGCATTCTGTGACGAGGGCTTCCCCCGTGAACAATTCTGTTTAACGCGCTTGTGGATATTTTTGGGGCAGATCTAAAAATACCATTGCCTACACATGAATTGCTCCTGGTCTGATACACAGAAGGAAATCTAGAATGTTGCCATGTTTTAAAGCGTTTTTCAAATGCCTCTCAAACGCGCGCAACACCGGGATTATATATTTCTCTGGGCGCTACACCTCCCTTGAGAGTTAATTAGCTCGTTCGAATGCCGCTGGAGCCCCCGTCAGAGGAAATATTCCACCGCTGTTCACACTCTGTAAATCTGGGTCGCTCCACGTCACCGCGGCCAGGTTCTGGACAGACAGGAAATGGGGATACTGGGTTGGACATCAAAAGGGACAGCCTTCACATCGCTGTCCCGGACACCCACCTCTGACGTGCAAACCACATTTTTTATTGTGTATGTATATGTGTGTGTGTTAAGGGAGTGTGATCAAGTTTTCTCATTCTCAAATTTCTTGCCAACATGGTCTCATTAATGTTCACTAGTGCTGATGTAATTGTAGATAAGCAAATTCTAACTCAAGGATTTCAGATAAACTCCAAATGTGAGATAAATGATGAATGTTTTTTTTTCTGTGTAATCTGATTTTTTGGTCTTTGATTACTCAGAATTACACCAGTGTCACCCTAATCAAACTGCAGCTTAGGGGAAATAAATGTTTGGGTCTGTGGGAAGCAGGGGGGAGTCTCCAGACCACGGCGCACAAGATGGGCTCCTCTTGTAATGTACAAATATTTCGTCTGAGCAACAGCACTGGAGGCAGTGGCGTGATGAATGTCCGCTGTCCTGCAAGCAGTCCTGGGAAATCAGAACTGGTGCGCACTGAGAGCCGTAAGCGCACACATGCACACACACCTACACACACACACACAGCGGGACTGCAGTATTAGTTTCAGCCAGCCATTGGATGTAAGGTGCATTTTCCATTCTTACACTTTGTCAACTTATCGTTTGGGAAAAAGAAAGAGAGAGAGAGAGAGAAGGCAAGAGAACGAGGGAAACTGCAGAGGGGAATAAAAGCAGGAATCAGGAGAATTTAGTTTGGCACATGCTTGTAGATCCGAGGGCCTGTAAAATCATATCATGCACAGGAATCATAAACTTTTAAGTCCTCATATTCTGTAATTATTTCACTTTGAATGAGGTCCTCTAATTGCTGTTGATGCTAAACTGTGGCAGCCAGGGGCCTTGGGGCTCTGTCTCTGCCTACAGCACTATGATCCCCCACCCCCCTCCAGTTCTCTATTGCTTCTTATGTGTTGGTGAATAGCTGCATTTCAACACACAAGCGCTCTTTCGCACATCTACACGGCACAGTTGAGCATTACAGTCACATTTAGCCCACACCAGAGTGCATTCATCACACCATACATGACTTGTTATGACTGATCTGACATGTAAATGTCAAAATTCTCATACGCCTTTGATTTATAGGTCCACATAAATAAAGAACCTTTAAGGCAAGGGCGCACAGGATTGTGGGGAATTTTTTATGGCCTATTGTAAAAAGACAATACAGCCCATGCGTTTTGAAACAGGCGTGTCAGCCATTTTACACGGCCGTCAGCAGACATGATTTGAAAGACATGAGGAGTCCATATAAAGGTCCATCCTGATGCACTCCAAATGGAGAGTTTGGGACGATCACATCTTAGATGCTCTCTGCGCTGATGTAGAGTCAGAAACCACACAACATGGTGTCTACCATTACTGTATGATAGCAACCATGACAGCTGTGTTGGTGACGATGAAAAGGTTTGAAAAAAAGAAAGGAGAGAAGCTCTGCTTCCCTGAACACGAAAAACAACTTTAATCACAGATTAGCTCTTTTTCCCCATTTTTTTTAAACGTTTCTTTTCCTCCCTCTCTCCCCTCATCTCATTTTTATTGCTGCTTTTTGGCACCCTCCCAAGCCAACCCACACAGCCACATGCAAACATCCATGCCAGCCTCTTCAAACACACACTCGCTCCACACATCAACTGTAAGCAATTACAGCCCTCCTCATGTCCAAATTATGCCTCATTGGCTGTGACATAAAGGTGGCTCTAATGTCCTCTCATAGACTGTGCAGTATGGTTTGTAATTGTGTAACATGTATACATAATGTACATTCATGCTGAATGCTATTGAAGTATCTCTGTGTATTTAAGATTTAAGTCTGTTTATGCTGGTGTTGTATGCATCAGTGGCAGAAAATTCAGATTTGGTTTCCGGGTCTGTTATGATCCCTGGATGGGATTTTAGGAGCATTTCCGTGTTTGCTTTGGCTTTTCATTAATGCCTGTTTAGTATTCATCTCAAAGAATTTACTGTGTGTTTGAATCACACAGAGGCAACATGTATTATGAAGGCTGCTGTCAAAGTTAATAAATGTTGAAGTTAATTTTTCACAGTTGTTAAGACAGTGACTGTGCACAGCATGCAGAAACATCACCCAGCCATCTGAGATCATTTAAATGAGATCACAGTAATAGTTATTGGTACTGGAAGTATGTAGTATGTAAGTATTGTAGTTATGTAAAAAATGTGGACAAAAATACATTTCTTACATCAAGACAATTGTCTCTCAGCCCAGAGATGATATAAAGAAAGGCAACAACAAAAAGAAACTTTTTCCAATATTTTGGGGAAGAAAATAGAAACTACATTTTGTGTGGTGACATTTTGCAACCCTCCATTTCAAAATATGTAAGGATTTTCTCCACTTTCAGCTCTGCTTACACTCTTACCCTGGCACATAGTGTGTGTGTGTGTGCGTGCACACATGTCGAGTACAGTCCAGTATGCATGTATGCTAATAAATAATTGGTGCGTGTCTGTGTGTTCAGCAAGGAAAGAGAGCTGTTTGTGCTGCTAGTGGGGCTGACTGAGAGACTGGAGGCAGAGAAGAGAAGGGAAAGGAGGCTGGAGAGGAGAGGAGAGTGCTGACGAGAGGAGAGTTGTACTTCTGGTGATCAGCCATAGAGGGGAGCTACTGCAGCAGGAAGTGTCCTATCACAGCTCTGCAGAAGTAAGACACACACACACACAGACAGAAACACACTTAGATGTACACAGATGAAATACATAAATACATTCAAAACATCAAACACATAGACACTGGCTCATGCATACATTCACAGAAGGTGTATAATTAAACTCCATTTTGATCAACTGACTGTATTACCTCTAACATGGCATCTGACAAGGAGGAGTACAAACAGACCTCAATAAATATTAAATTTTTTTAGAGTTTGAAGATTCAATATTTATAGTTTATTAGACGATTTCTATTGCAAGAATATTAGTTGCTTTGAACATGTATGATTTTACATTAGTTAATAAAAGTTCTTTTAGATTTATTTGCTTAGTTAGATTACAATCCCAATAAACATTTTATAGTTTACATCACAATTGTACATTTTATTTATTTGATTATATTTTATAATCTACAGATGAAAAGGATAGCAAGAAACCATAATAAACATGTCAGCTGCGGTTACTATTGAGAGAGAAGTGATCAGTCCGTGACCTAAACACTTCCAGGTAACTCCACATCCACATCCTCATTCCTGCCTATGCTGTTCCCCATCACTGCTGCTTGAACTGCAGCCATTCATTTCAAGAAACAGTCATCAATGAACAGTTTCCATTCTCTGTGTCTGCTGTGCAGCTGTTCTCAAACATGACTGGTTTCTCTAATTCCACACCAGTATTTTTTTCAGATTTAGACACTGTACTTAAGACATTCAGGCAATGGGGGCATTGCAGAAATCTCACTCACAGATAATCAGTCGACTCTTTTTAAAGAACCTGTGCCAAAATCCATTTGGATGCTCCTGTTAATGTTTTTATTGTTTGTTTTACACTTGATAATATCTTGGGTCCACTGGAGTTCTGTCTCTGCAGCTCCTCCTGAGACACTGGGAAAGTTCCTCCTGAGACACTGGGAAAGTTCCTCCTGAGGCACTGGGAAAGTTCCTCCTGAGGCACTGGGAAAGTTCCTCCTGAGGCACTGGTAAACTTCGATTGTAGAGGAGGCAGGTGCTGCCGTCTGTCCTTTTCCATTTGGTCCTCTTTTAAAGCAAATACCAGGGGCAAGAATCACCCAAATAGAGACTGGACACAGTGTCAGAGGGGCCAGGAGGTCTCAATAGAGAAAGGCTGAGAGGGTGATACAGAGGGGGCCATTAAAAACACACACACGCACACACATACACACACACACACACTCACAGAATGAGAGGAGGAAGCCGAAAAAGAGGAGAATGCGGGAAGAAGGAGGGGTAAAAAATCCCTCCTTGCAGCTCGAACAATGGCAGAGCGGGGGTTAAGTGCTTGGATTTCAGCCGCTGGGATTTTGGGGTTCACATGTAAGCCGCCCCTGGTGCGGGGGCCCCGACGGTCATCGGCCATAATCAGAACGATGATATACAGGCCCATTAAAGGAGAGCAGCGCTGACATGGCAAACAATGGCCCCTCACAGCGCGGCCAGGAAGCATGCCCATCCAGGTGCAATCCCAGCCACACATAACGAGAGCAAATTCTTGGGCTCTCCCCTCCGCCTCCATTATTCTAGGCCCACAAGCCCTCGGAGAGAGGTGGGACCGTTGGTGGTGGTAGTGGTGGGTGGGGTGGGGGCCGGTTGGTGTTGTGGGGGGCGTGTATTGGGTGGGGGGGGGGTAAGGGGTGGTAGAGAGGGAGGTGTGTGTGTGGGGGGATCAGGTACGTTGAAAAGACAGGACATTCGAGGAGGCTTTACGAATCGCTCGGTTGAAACAATGGTCATAATAAAAGTGTCTTCTTACCCCACCCGCCCCCCCAATACCTGCCTACCGCAGTGTTCCTCTCTCTCTCTCTCTCTCTCTCTGTGAGATTCTGTTTCTCCCTGTCTGTCTCTCACACATACACACTACACCACACTCATGCACTCACACACACAAACACACTCCTCTCTCCAATGCACACGCACACACACACACACACACAATTGGAGATGAGATGGTATCTGTCAGGAGATCCTCTTGGACTCCTTAGGGAGGTGCATCCATCCAGCACCAGGTAGCTGGAGGGGGGGGAGGTGTGAAGTGGACCTGTCTGTCATCGAGTGCTTAAAGTTGGGCAGGGCACAGTGCTCAGGTCCCCCCTCTCTAGGAGGCACTTGGACAGTGGTCCCCCTGTGTCCGAGCAGTGAGACGTATGTGTGGGGTAGCCATTGCTGCAGTGGGATCACACACACACACACACACACACATATACACACAGACATTATTCTCCATACTTGCATGCATATTGTACATGTACACACTCTCAAAATGAAATGCACTATTCACACACACACGCATGTACACACATTAACATAGATTTTCAGATTTCACACACAAATACACACACTCACACTTACACTTACACTCACTCACTCCATCCATCCCACACACACTCACGCACAAGCACACAGTCATGAGTATATCTCTCCTTACCTAGGCCAGACGGGGCGGAGGAAGTGGCGGGTTGAGGAGCGGAGATGGTGGAGGGAGAGATTTTAAAGGCTTCACTGCACAAATCCTCCAGGTTGTACACATTAGGGCAAAGTGGCCGTCGTGTGTGGTCCCTCTCTCCCTCTGTAGCGCACCGCTGCTGCAAGGTGACTAGGAGAGCCATCCCTCGGCCCCTCTTCCCCAGCAGCACATCAAAGACAACAGGGGAAATATATACACAGTATAGCACATTATCTGAGCTGCTCTCTGCTAATACACTATATGGAGCTGCCATGAGGATACATATGTGGGGAGTTAGGGTGTGTGTGAGTGTGTGTGTATGTGTGTTAATGTGAGTTTGCTTGTAAGCATGTGTGAATGTTTATGTATATAATATGTAAGCGTGTGTGTGTGTGTGTGTTATTGAGAGCATGGCTGGCAGTGCAGTAATATTAGTGACTGATTTTTTAAATGAATATGTGTGTGTGTGTGTATGTGTGTGTGTGTGTCCTTTGGCGAGGGCCGCGAGCAGGCACCCATAAATGGTGTGATGAAAACTAGAGCTTGCATTGGGCCAGCCCCTGCTCAACTTGCAGTATCTGTATGTTTGGACGAGGAGGTGTTGTTGCCTCAACTCCTAAACACGTTCCCTGTGCCACACACACACACACACACACACACACACACACACACATACACATACAGTGGAGGCTGTGCCAGGGCCGAGGCTGGAAACTCACCTCTTAACTCCTGGAAATGCTGCTGGAAAAAAAGGTGGCAAGAATTTTAATTAATTGCTTTCTGCTCCTCTCTCTGCCTCCACGTAGCTTTGGTTTAAGTAAAGGCTTGACAGTTTGGCACAGGACTTGTATGCGTGTGTGCGTGTGTGTGTCCTCACAGGGGCAGGATGCATGGAAAACCCTTTGGAGCATGCCTCCCCATCCCAGTAAAATATACTGTCATTAAGCCCCTACTTGTCTGCATCCAGGAAAAGCTCTGAGTCAATAAATGGAGCCATTAGCTGAGACATTTCGCCTTTGTTTGTAAGCCTCTCCCTCTCCTCTGCCTCTCCTCTCTTTCTCATACATTTGTTTTGGTTCCTTCAAGCAGTTGCTTTTTTTTAACTTCATGTATACTTCAGCATTTGTATTTGTATACAGCATTGTGTGTGTGTGTGTGTGTGTGTGCACAATTCTTCTGTGTGTGTGTGTGTGTGTGTGTGTGTGTGTGTGTGTGTGTGTGTGTGTATGTGTGTGTGCGAAAGAGAGAGAGTGCGTTTGTATGTGTATGGAGGGGCATATTTGATTGTCTATGTGTACAGTACACATCTGTGTATGTGGGTTGTATTTGTGTGTAGTTAAGAAAATGAAAGAAATGTGTGTATGTAAGAAAATGTGTGTGTGTGTGTGTGTGTCACCAGGTGTGCCAAGCAGTGAGCTTTGCTGTAACACAATGGGCTGTGTGTTAGTTTGTATTTACGCCTGACGTGACAGTGGGTTCTCTCCTCTCGCCATGGCGATGGCTGAAACGGCGGTGTGTGGAAGCAGTGCTGTGGCCGGAGTGTCGGACCAGGCCGTTCCGGCTCACCGCGTCCAGAACCGCTGCCTCTGAGCCAGAACAGAGAACAGGCGTTCTGTTTAGGATCAACGCGTGACACAAAGCAAGAACCGCAGGCTAATTAATTCATATTTTGCGTGCCTCCCTCTTTTTTCAGATTTGATATAGAGATGTGGACTTGATGGAAGAAAGAGCCCCGCCAACACCACCACCGGCACTTACACACACTCACACAAACACACACACACACACACACTAACACACTCTCACTTTGGCTTTTCAGTTTGTATATGTAACAAACTGTATTCCAGTTGAGACATGACTGGGCCTGTGAACACTCATATGCAGAGAGAAACAGCCTTCACCTCCTCTACACACACACACACACACACTCTCTCTCTCTCTCTCTCTCTCTCTCTCTCTCTCTCTCTGTGAGGTCACTGTGGTATGACGTGAGACCTTATTGGAGGTGAGGCGATTTTTTTTTTTTTTCGTTGTGCTGTTTCTCTGCCCACCTACCCAAAGCTACCATCCACATGCCCAGGGGTGGTCTGGGTGACGTGAGGTAGTAGGATAAACTACACCCTCTCTCTCTCCCTCTCTCCCTCTCTCCTCACCTCATTGGGAGGCAACAGTGTAGGTCATAAGATCTATCCCTCTGAGAAATGAATGTCAGAAGTTTCCAGAACACATCCCCATCTGCATTAAAGACTTACTGAAACACCTCTAGTCGCTGAACATTTTGCTATGTAAGATAAACAACAATCCCAAAATCCGTTATATCCAAATCCACTGAAATTATTGACACTCATTTTATCAGATTCAGCCAACTGTGTTTTGAACCCATAACCTTTGTATTTCTCATATCTTTTGACCTGTTGGGCCACAAGACCTCTGGGGTATGTCTGTGCCCAAGGTTCTTGGGTTGATGTAAGCTAGAGTGATTTGTGGTGTGTTGAGTAGTTGTGTTTGATGCGCCTGTGTTTAATTGGGATTTATTGGAATCATTAGCAGAAAGCCACAACAGAAGACAGGTCTCCAACTATTTCAGAGTCCTGGTTTTCCTCTCAGACTCCTAAGGAGCCATTAGGGAAAACAATGGAAGCTGCTGTCTTAGACACAAACACACACACACACACACACACGCTCACTCATACACACATATACACACACAAACTTGCACACTTACTCACGGCACTGCAATTAAGAGATCACACGACTCAACGAAAGAACAAGCTTGCAGACAGACCTCCAGAGCAGATTAAAAAGAGGAGGAAGAGAAAACAACAGAGAAAAAGAGGAGGGGCAATTGCAGATCTTTTTTTTTTTAATGCTGGCCTGAAGCGCCTTGTCTCTCCACTGGAGAACAGAGTTTATTATTCTCTTCATTGCTCCAATGAACAGGAGGCCCAAGTGGTAGCAATTTGAAGAGCTCGTCAATACCCCCCACCCCCCAAACACACACACACGCCCACGAACCCGCCCTTGCACCACACACACACACACACACCAATGTACCAATGTCCCCCCCTAGCTCTTAATATAACTGCTGCATCAAAGACCTGTGTGGGTGTTCCCATATACTCATCTCCATGGATGTGTTTGTGTGTGTGTGTGTGTGTGTGTGGGTGATGGGATGGCTGTGGTGTCTGGCAGCACTAATGAAGGATGCCATCCTGTGAGTAAGTAAACTGAGTCTGTGTCAATGTGACTATTAGCAGATGTGTTTGTGCTGATGTGTTGACTTTCTGTAGACGCCATGCAACTGTAGTTGTGCAAATGTACTAGATGTGCTGCAGATGGATCTGTTGCCATTGTGTAGATATGATATGATGGTATGTATGTATGTATGTATGTGTGCATGTGGATATCTTGGCACAGATGCATGTGTATAGGCCTGCATCTGTAAATGTATAAGGTTTGTGTATCCATCCAAGTGTTTGAGTGTGTGTGTGTGTGTGTGTGTATGGGGAATTCCATGCAATGGTACATAATGCCATGGTATTTGTATGATGCAAATGATTATGTGAAAAGTTTCATCAAATCATGTTCTACATCCATGAAGAATGACTGCTCAAATTTTATGTAATCACCTTTCACATAACAAACCATAGCATTGAGTTGTCGTTATGGATGTAATATTTAAATATTCAGAATACATATATTCTGTGTGTGTGTGTGTGTGTGTGTGTGTGTTTGGGCTGATCTATATAAATACTCTACTGTCTGAAAGGGTCCCACTAGCAGCCCAGAGTAGTGTTGTCTTCCTCCTCCCCTGAGCTACGGCCACCAGCTCAACCCAGGAATGTCTTCCAGCTCCCAGCTCTCTGCCTGGCTATCTCTCCATCAACACTCCTCTCCCGTTCTCTCTATCACTCACTTGCTCTCTTCCTCCCTCTCTCTGTTTTTCTCTCAGTCACTTTCTCTGACCCCTCTCTCTTTCTCTCTCTGTTTCTCTCCATCACATTCACATTGTTCTCTACCTCCCTGTGTTGCACTCTTTCTCTTTCCTTCCGTCTCTCTCTCTCTTTCTCTTTGTCTCTCTCTCTCTCTCTCCGTCTGGGCATGGGAAAGCTTGTGAAGGTCAGCAGTGCTGATATGAATGTGTTTTTTGTGGTGAGAGAGAGAGTGGGTGAAGTGACGTTGGTGTGTGTCAGTATGCTGTGTGTGTGTGTGTGTGTGTGTGTCTGTCTGTCTGTGTGTGTATGTGTGTGTGTGAGAGAGAGGGTAAGCGCACTTGTGTGCATGTCTGTGTCATTTTGTTTATGTGTATGTGTTTTAAGCACAGGACACAGGAGGGCAGTCTTTGGACACTTAAAATGGGAGCAGCGTCATTTTCTCTCTGTCCTTCTCTCCCTCTCTCTTTCTATCGCTCTCTCTCCTCCTCTCCCTCTCTGTCCTCCTCTCCCTCTCTTTATCTCTCTGTCCTTCTCTCCCTCTCTCTTTCTCTCCCTCTCTGTCCTTCTCCCTCTCTTCCTTTTTCTCTCTATTGTGAATGCTATGAGTGCAAGCGCCACCACCCATCTGAAACAGAGCTGGCCACTGAAACTCTGATTACTCATTAACCAGCACTCAGAGATCCTTCCAGAACACCTTCAGCCTCCTCTCCAGTGTACCCACTCAGGAGAGAGAGAGAGAGTGTGTGTGTGTGTGGCACTTGGCCAGTGAAATCTACGTGTTTTCAAGAATCACGTCATATATTTTGCAATGTTGTTTTATAAAACATGGGAAATTTAATAATATGATAAACATGTGCTGAATTTTGGTCATTCCATTTCAGACTTTCAGACAGGGAGCAGACCTGCATTCCTAATCTCACACATTTGCAGACCAACTTACAAAACAAATTTTATTTCCACTTGAATGCATTTTATCCATTATATTTTGCATATCCATCATTCTACCAGCTTACTCTGTGAGGGATTTGTCTCTTTTTGCATTTGCATGCTTGTGTGTGATAGAGAGAGAGAAAGTGACTGAAAGAGAAAGCGCGTGCATGTGTGTGTGTGTGTGTGTGTGTTTGTGCTTGTGCTTGTGCTTGTGCTTGTGCTTGTGCTTGCATGTGTTTGGGTTTAGCATGTCCTTAACTGCTAATTTATATTTTCTGTGAATGCATGGTATAATATTGTTATATAGCCACTGTGGGCTTTCACACATCCAGAACCCAAAACACTACAAAATGTGTGATAACTCACTAGAACTGCCTGTAGCAGTTAGCCATTTGTGACTACTCCTCTCACATGCCATGGTCTGGTCTCTTAAAATGGATTTATCTGCTAAATCCTCTCAAGATCTGGACCAGCTCTGGGCCTCATCCTGCCTAACTCTGAAATCAGAATTTAGACAGTAGGGTTCAGAACTCAGGAATCAGAATTTGGATGGTAGGGCTCAAAACCGGGGCTTGGTGGTTGTGTCTAGACCGCTGTGTTCTGCCAGTATCGGCTGAGTGCTGTTATCATGATCTTGTCAGTGTGCAGTGCTGATATACACCAGGGTCGGGATCTCTCTCTCTCTCGGGTGTGTGTGTGTATGTGTGTGTGTGTGTGTGTATGTGTTGGCCTGGTCTGGGGGCCCTATGTTTATGTGTGTTTGTGTGTCTGCACAATTACCACATTACTCACTTAAATAATCTCATTGCTTCTTTTCTCCTTCTTTCTTTCATCCACTCTATCTCTCTGCCATTCTTTCTCTCTCTCTCCCTCCCTCTCTCTCGTTCTACCCCTGAACTCCTGTTTAGGTCCTAGTGAGGGATGACTGGTAACCGCTGGCCTGTCTGCTGGTTGTTGGTGAGACTTCATTAGTGTCCGGCTTCTTCCTCACTTAATTTGGTGGTGCGGGCAGTGCAGGAAGTAGCCGTCGGCCTGGCGACCATGTTGTTTTTGATGTGTTGCTTGGCCTGACCGAGGGAACGATTAATCATCCTGTCAGCCTGCACGCGTGTACACACACACACTCTCTCTCTCTCTCTCTCTCTCTCTCTCTCTCTCTCTCACACACACACACACACACACACAAACATTTTGTAAATATAAACATACATACCCCTACACACACTAAAGTCTGTACACACAACACTCACATGCAAATACACATCCAAAAATGTATGCACTACCTACACACAGAATCACACACGCGGTCGGCAGATGCACTGCATTATGGGGTTCGAAAGTGGAAAACATAGTAGGTAGCCTTAATAAAAACGGAGGGAGTGTAATTTGAGGTTCAGGGAAGAGGGAGGGAGGAAGGGAGAATAAGAGAAAGAGAGAGAGCAGCCATTCACACTCTTTCACTGTAATAACACATCAGTCTTGGCAAGTTTCTTTCATTAAGTTTCTTTTTTATGCGGTTATGTGTGTCTTCAGAATGCCATTCTCGGGTTGGGTTCTCTTTGTGTAGGTATGCGCAAGCGTGGGTTTTTTGAGGTTGTATGCAGTGTGTGTTTCTGTATGCTCATTCTCTTTCAGTCCCTCCTCTTCAACTTAACACGGACACTGCCATCCATTTTGCCAGCAAGGGCATGTGTAATGCATAAGTCCCTTGACTCTCTGACATCATAAACAGATGGTCAAAGGTATCAGTCTGTTGTAATGCATCGCAGCAACTAACTATAGCACTCCAAGAGTTTGATTGTAATATTCCAAGAGGTTTATATACTGCCCAGTATTGTGTGTTAACCTGCATATAACCCAAATAAATTGCAATGTTTGTTTGTGTGTGTGTGTGTGTGTGTGTGTGTGTGTGTGTATGTGTGTGTGTGTTTGTTTGTATATGTGTGTGTGTGTGTGTGCCTGTGTGGGGGACATTGTATGCATGTTTGTTTGTGCACCTGTGTGTATATTTGTCTGTGTATTATGTGTGTGTTTTTTTTTCAGTTCATAATGCTTTGATTTTTCTACATCCTCCTGTTGAAGGGCTCCCGTTGTGTCCGTGCCTGTTGCTGGGTTGAGCTGTTTCGCGTGTATGTGCGTCTCCATTTGTATGTGTGTGTGTGTGTGGGTGTGTGTGTGTGTGAGAGAGAGAGAGAATTTGTGATTCTGAGTGCATTTGTGTTTGTGTATCTGTGATGCTCTTCGTGTTGAGGTGTTTGTGTCCATGTCCATGTGGTCTCTGTGTTGATGTGTGTGTGTGTGTGTGTGTGTGTGTGTGTTGCTCCAGTGGGGTGATGGGGCAGTGAGTGTGTGAGTGATGGCTAATGAGCAGGAAACTATGTGCAGTCACTGCACAGGCTCAGGGACCGAGGCAGCCAGCCCACAGGAAAGCCCACCGATGGTTCATCAAGACGCCCGCATCTCCTGTGACTCATGCCCTCACACACCCACACCCACACACACACACACACACACACACACACACAGAGACGGCAAACAGACACTTTCACTCACTTACACTCTCTCTCTCTCTCTCTCTCACACACACACACACACCACAGAGGCAGGCACACACCCATATGCATACACGCACACACACACACACACACACACACACACACACACACACACACACACACACACAGACAAAACACACACACAAACAAAACACAGGGAGACAGGCAGACACACATACACACAAAAAAATCTTTAAAGAAACAGGTATTGGACACTCAAGAGATTTGTCAGACCTGTCATGTGTGTGAATGGGACTTATTGAAACACCTGGACACTGCACCACTTTCACATCTACAATCATATCTTGAGAGAGCTGATGATTTGCACTTTTTCCCTCTGCCTTTGTTACCATAGAGATTTCAGTTGCAAAACAGAGATATGCTCAAATTGTAGCTAAAACAAGCTTTCTTCAATCTTATCTGATTACATGTTTTAGTTACATGTAGGCTAGCATGATTCCACATAAGGATAACTTGTTAATTGCTCTTTGTGTGCGTGTGTGTTTGTATTTGTGTGCGTTTTGTTTTGTGTTTGTTTTTTTTTTCTTAATTTGGTTCCTCAACTTTAACAAGTATATTTCAGGTAAATAGTTCAATCGAAGATGATCTGGGTGCCATTAGCCTATCAGAGCTTGCACTTTGCAGGGATTCGGGCGACTATCGTTTTCACCCAACAGTAAACTCATTCTCCTCCGCTTACCCGCTCACAGGGTGGATGGGGCTCCGTGTACGCACCCTCCAGAGAGGCAAACCCGTGGTGTCTCCACAAAGCCTAACCTTTGATTCGTCTCCACAGTCATTTTTTTTGCAACGCGATCATTTTGCTTCCGGTCCTCTCCTTGCGTTGCCCGTGTAGGAAGTGTCAAAGGTGTGTCCGTTTGTTGAGAACGGCAAAATAAAAACGTTTTAATATATATCATATGCTTCACAATACATTATTTTGATCCTTTTTCGTTTTCTTAGGCAAATGTGCCGTGATTATTTGTGGTCTTTCATTTTTTTTCACTCGCAAATGAAATTATTTTGTTTTCCTCCGAGCAGGTTTCTACCCATTTAGGCAGTAGGCCTGTTATATTACAGCAGTGTGCTCATATGATTTTAGCCGATATCAAAATTTTGTTTTAAACAGATAGTTTGGTAGACGTAGCCTAATTCTCATGGTCTAATCATGTGAGGAGAAATTTGTGTTAGGCTATGGTTGATTGAGAGGCTACAAATTCAATTCGAGGTGGGTGGGATTAAATTCTGTCAAACTATCGTCATTTTATGAAATATTGAAAAGATTTTTTTGCTTACCTTGAAATACTGCAGCATGTACAGTTAATTTTATGTTAAATGTTATTACAATGAAAGTCTGTTTTCAACAGTATTTTGATGAAGAATGGTTCACCTTTTATAAGTTTTAGTTGGCCTGGTCATATTCTAATCTTTTCGTATCTGTTGCCTTCATATCTTCTCTTAATAATCAGCCTATACAATAACCAATCACGTCTACAACGCTGTAGTAGGCTATTTATGTATGTTTTAAAATATTAATAAAACGACTGTATTTTTAATATAAAATAAAATATCCTCCTATAGCCTACCGTTTGAAAATCTATTTCACAGTAAATATTTTATTTAATAATCTCCTCGTCCACTGGCTGTAAAACATGCTTTATGAAGTTGATTTTAGGCACAGGCTAAAAGACACGTTGATATTACTAATTGTTATTATTATTATTATTATTGTTGTTGTTATTAGCGTATAGCCCTAAACAAACGACACCGGCGTGTAAGGTTTATAGATTCATTGTGTTTTTGGTCAGATATTAAAAGACTTTTTGCCCCCTGCCCTTCCTCAACCGGGTGAAAGATTATGATTAGGCTTCCCAGTGTCCAGACGGACAGGGTGATTGATGACATCATATTAAGGTCATTTTTACCTCGCGCTCATTTTCTTTCCTTGCTCGAGGCGATGCCTGCGCCTGCATTTATGTGGCAGCTTCCTCGCTTGCCCGCTTCCTTTGATCTTTGGGGACTTCACGCATGGCGTGAAGAACAGCAATAATCAAAACACCATAAGCAAGAAAAAGTTCACTTTGGACAAACAGAAAATAAATAAACTCACCTTGTCAGTCGACTACCCACTGTTCGGCTGTTACCCCATAATTACCAGGCATTTAATTATCCATCGGTAATTACACCGTGATGTAAAAGAGACTAATTTGGCAAATTGGTTGAACATAATTAGCGTCAGCTCCACTCACTTTATTTTCACGCATTCAATAAATTATTGATTTATCAATGATTTATTGATGTGTCAATAACAGTCATTTTTAACAATAAATTTATTTTCTGAGACATCGTAATTAATTCACTCAAGTAATTGCCCATTCTGTCATTTATTGTATCAAAAATGACTTGGCCACAATGCTTGAAGTGCATAATACTTTATTTGCTAAACACACATGAGCTAAATAAAGTAGCCTCACAAGTCTATATACACATACAAAGAAAATGAATGCATGTCTATGATCTAAAATGTGAACCATGTTATTGTCCACGTTTGACATATTTAATTTTTTTTGACATTTTAAAGCATGTGTGCTCGTTTATTCCCTTTTAGGTACAAGACATTTTGTGCAAACACAGTCAATAATATGTATTGATTTCTAATAAATGCAAATTAAGTGTGAAGCCTGTTAAGAGTGTAGCCCATAATGCATGCTGCATGATGCGTTTGAGGAGAGTAGCCGATACATAATATGCATATTATACGCATGCATAGATGGTTTCTTAGCCTATAATACAACCTATAACAGTCTTGAAAGCTATCGAATTTTGTGTTCCAGACTTTGCTTGGTGTGTGGACTTACTTTAAAGCGCTCGTCTCTGGTTGACACCTTATCCTCTGCCTAGACATTTTATCATGCTGTAGTAATTTTATCATGTTGTGGAGACGCCCGTCCGCTGTAAGGTGAGAGAGCTGCGTACATGCACGGGACGAGGCGCTTGCACCAACGGTAGTCTCCGTCGGCACACTTTACAGAGCGGGTCTGTAGCGGTCACATTTCCCATTTCCCATAGACACCCAAGGTCTTGAACCCAATTAATGGCTAATAATTACCAAGCCAGCTCCGCTTGTAGCCGCTTGTGTGACTTCATTACGCGCAGTAGAGAAAAGGCCCCGTCGCTTCTGAATAAGGGGCCACTGTGACACTGCGCTCTGAAAGGACGCACTGCAGTAGTGCCGCGCTCTCTTTATACACCTCTGAATAACAAGAGGCCAGTAATTGTCATTGATTTGGTGCTCTCTGCGTTTCAGCTGTGTTGCTTGTCAGCCCCGCGGCTGTCACCTTTTATGGCGTCCTGGATAGTGGCAGAGTCAATAGACTATACGCTGATTTGTTTGGTTTGCAAGTATTTGTGAAAATATATTAATAGATTTACCCTTCGGTAACATTTAAGCTACTCTCTTGAATTCGCATTGCTGTTTCAGAAGACAACGTGTGTGAGTGAGGGAGTGAGAGAGAGCGAGAGAGAGAGTAAAAACAGCGGAATACCAAAGGAATTAGCAGCTACAGTCATTGTATAACTGAAGTTACACGTCTTTGTTTTGAAGTGCTCTAACTTTCTCGGTTCCAAACCGTGACTGGGTAGCTTTCACTCCCTAGATCTTGTGTGGCGGGAGATGTTATCTGCGCGTAACCCTTAATCCGAAGCCTTGTCCTTTGTGGATAAAGCTTCGGTTTCACTCTGAAAGACGAAATCGCACCCGGCCGTCTAGTCTGACGTAGGCCTACTGTACTACGTCATGCGTCTTCTGTTTGCATGGAGTGCATGAACTTGACGAACAACCCCCACCGCACACACAGACACACACACACACACACGCCTTTGCTACCAGCACTAGCGTCATCATCTTTACTATTATTTTCAGTACCATGTAATAACTTGTAGTGGGAGCGAAAGGTTAATCTTGGGGGAGTAATTAGAGTTGTGCTCGTTTAGAGTACAAGGACTGGCGTTGGGGCAAGTGTCCAAGCTTGGATAGGCTTTTTTATTGAATAAACGATACACACAAACAAGACATATGGAAACTGGGGCAAACATTTTACGGGGTGATATTAGTTTATTTCTCTCTGTTCACATAATTTCACAGAGCTGCAGCACACACATTTCGAAGACTGTATAAAACCAAACATGACAATAAATTTTACACACCCAGCCCATGTCTGTGTCGTGGGGGACGTGCTGAAATTTGTCCATCAGGTAAAGCATAACGTTTCTAAAAATGTGCAGTTCCTTAATTATTCTAACCAACTACACTATACATTATACGGACACTATAGAAATATATTATATATTGCCAAAAAGATAAAAGGAAGGGAAAGGACAATAAATGTGATACTGACATGGCCTAGGTACAGGTCACCCCTCTTCCGGATGGTGGGCTAGAGTCAGTCTCTGGCTGTGAAGAAACCACGGGGAAATGGCAACAATTTGGAAAGAAACTATTCCAGAAACGTGGTTACAGAGTCATCCCGTCTCCAGAAGCTCATAAAATGCAGACGTTTAAATGACGCAGAAAAACGGTTCCCCAATGGGCTTGCGCAGAAGGGCAACACTTTCTTTATAAGTGTAATTATGGTTAATCGCTCTTTAAAAAAAAGGTGTTGCAGAAACAGTTTGTCTTGTCTGGTGTGTGAGAAAAATTCGTTTCTTTTAAATTGTACTGGATGGCGGCTGTAAACATGGCTTCACTCGAGCCACAAAAATCTATTGTTGAGATTTGTTGAATGACCCATGCGTTTCTTCCACACTCCCTTAACATATCAAATATGGCTACAAAGGTAATGCTCGGGGCTCTGCAGTGTCAGCTTTGTAAAAATGGCTCTACAGCAAAGTGAAATAATTTTGATTTTCTTTTTTTTCCTGTCACACAGCCACATCCGACATTTCCCCTACCTGTTGCGTTGCCAGGCTATCAGTCATCTTCAAAACGTTTTTTTCAAGCATAGGTCTATCCGTGTTTTTTTTTCCATACACCTCAAACGTACCGTGTCATCTGCTTGTGTTTTTCTCTTTGGAATAAAGAGTAGCCTCTAATGCGGTTGTTTGCTCAACCTAATTTGCGAGTTTATTACACCGTGCCTGCCAGCCACCTAAATCCATTTAACACAAGAGTGGCCTCGGAAAGGTCTCAGAAATAATCCACTTAAGGCTTTCAGCAGAGCGGTACTCGGTATTCGGGCTGCAGCATTTCTGAGACTATATTACAGGATTGGCACTTCCCCTGGCGCGCAACCGCAGCAGTCTTATCGATACACTCTATTGGTTGCAGCGTAGTCAGCCTCCCTTGATCGATATTTTACTTGATAAAATTGTTGTCATGTAAAGATAAGATGGAGTGCCATTCCTGACAAATCGCTGGCGTTGCGTTTTGAGTCAGATTTAATAGCCTAATATCAGGTGAGAATAGATCTCCCAGTTTTACTGTCTAGTAAGTTGCCATATGCAAACAATAGCTTTTGGTTCACCCTAATCAGTTAAATGCAAGTTTTTACCTTTATCAGCCTAATTATATGGTCCTGATGAATGGTCCAGTGTTTGAGAAGCTTGTAGGCTACAATAGCTGCTGTGATGTGATGTCAGCAGAGAAAAAGGATTTTCCTTTAAGCTAAATCAGGTAATCGGAACATAGGCCGCAGTGACAGACACAAGACCTGCCCTCGTACTGTAATTTTATTATTATTATTATTAATAATAAGAATAAGAATAAGAATAAGAATAAGAATAAGAATAAGAATAAGAATAAAATAATATCATCATCAAAGCGGTTGCTTCGCATTCCCTTTAAGCCCTTCTATGAACTTTTGGAGCTACCCAACCTGTAGGCCTAGTCTATCACCACCTTGCAAAACAGCCATTGGTTTGAGCTATTATTAAGATATTTAATGAGTTGACCAGTTATCACTGCTCCACCATTGCTACCATTGTTATGTCCACTAGGCCTGTTGCCTAATAATAACAATACATAAGGTGAACTACTACATCAATACATGTCTTCTGATCCTTCGTGGTCCCTAAATCGAAAGTTCTCAGCGGGCTTTGATGTCGGCTGCCGGTCGCCGTCGGCCAGCTGTCTCCTGGGAACTCTATCAAAGGCCAGATCCGGTCCATCACTTTAAACGGTGTGAGCCATTTAATACTGCGCTCTGACATGGAAATGATTTTATCATTGGGGAATGGACCCTTTTATAAAAGGCGACGTGTTAAATTGTTTCTAAATTAGCATTGGACCGGTAGTCAGCTCTTAGAGTGAAAAGTATACCCATTTAAAAGTCATGCGGTAGGGAATGTAGCCTTCTCCTGCAGAGTGTACATGAATGAGCTAGTTACTATACTTGTAAAAAAGCCATTGCAAATAGTTTGTGAATTTGTTATTTCGTATTATATAGTAAAGTTTAATGTTATTTTACTAAAGACATAAACATTGTCTTTTTAATTACTCTAGCAAAAGTATTTGGCAACATACAAATAATAATAACAATAATAACAATACTACTACTACTACTAATAATAATAATAATAATATGAGTTTTCTATTAATGAGACTGGCAAGAACAGCCATCACGCTCAGTAAACACTGGGACATTCGGGATTCATGTGACCATAACATAGCCTCCAAGGTCATTGTCGGTTCATTTACTTAGCTATTTTCTTTCTTTCTTTCTTTTTTATTTTGTTTCCAGTGACACACTAACATAGAGATAATGATATACAGGTAGTTGTTATTTGTGTAAATCTATGAAATATCGTTTAAAATAGACATCTGTGTGGGTTTTGCTTTCCCTTTTTAGTGTTGTCAGTTGCTAAGCAGTGAGCACTTATTTTCTAAAATCTTGCAGAATTTCAACATACTGCCAGATACACATTTGAGACCAGTTTAAATCATACACATCTAAATTCGCGCAGATACTGCACACACATATCACTTACAAATGAAGGGCTACGCGCACACTTAGCTGCCACATAATACAGACAGCATTTATATGCATTTATAACACTTCAGACACAGGGGAAGACATCTCGCTGCGAAACGTCAGATGTCAAAACACCGGGCGCAGGAACAAGAGACGAGCAGATGTTGTGAGCCATACTTACAGATGGGAAATAGATGGACTCCCGGCGCTGTTTATCCGAAGCTGCTTTCAATTGAATTTGCCCTACTAACGCAGACGTGTTGTTGTTGATGAAATACTAGCAGTGGAACAAAATATGTATTTAACGGTATATCTGCGTGTGCACATAGCTCCGTCGGACATATAGGTTACGACAAAAATGTTGACTTGCTTACCTGGTCTGGCACTCACGCATGTACACACACACACACACACACACACACACTCAGACACCTCCGCAGAGACTGCGCGAGCGCTGCCGCATGGAGCGCCTGTTTCGTGCTGTGTCCACCGTTGAGGCACCGTAGGCTGCGCGCACGGCTAAATCGCCAGCCCGGGTCACAGCACCTCAACCTCACTCGCACTACACTCTGAGGCTTGCTCTAAATGAATTACATTATAAACACAATCGGTTGATGCATGCTTCTATTGTACTTTTTTTGATTATTAGATGAATCAAACCACAAGCTGAATGCCCAATTCCAATAGGCGATGTTTAAAAATGTATAATTGCCAAAGATGAAATCCAACATAAAAATAAACACACTTTGTTTTATTTTACTCAATGGCAGGAAATCATGTGTCACAATGATGTGAAATATAAAATTAGGACTCAACATAGAATACTGGAATTGCAGTAGCGTAACAACATAACAACAACAGTAATAAATGGCGTAAAAATAAAATGAAATAAAATAAAGTTCAGTTAAAAAAAGAAGAAAAAAAAACTGACAACTGTTCAAGTTCATTAACAGCGGGAGAGATGTACTTTACCTCTTCCTTTCACACCGGTGTGTCCATGCTCTTTATCAGATGTGTAACGGGCTAACAGTAAATATTCGATTCGATCAAAATCACCTTGTGGCACGGGAAGATGCGACCTTGACCCCGCATACCGGGGCTGTGTCCAGCGTGAGACCGGATCCCGCAGGTTCGCGCAAAATAAGAGTTATAGCTCTTAAAGGAGTCGCGAGGAGGAGGGAGGGGGGCGCGAGATGGTGCGGGGAGCGGGAGGGAGGGAGGAGGGAAAGAGATAAGTGATCTAAAGGAGAGACGATAGGACAAAAAGTGATGATGATGAATACATTGGAAAGTTTTTGGCCCTGACGAGGGTGTCAGATTGAATGGCCTGTGCGCATGTGCGAAGGTGTCCAAACTGACAATGCTTGTGAGATGAAGATAGTGTTGTTGCTGCTTCTGGGCTCAAGGAGGACGAGAGGAATCTACAAGCCGACAAGATGAGATCCAAGGCGAGGGCGCGGAAACTGGCCAAAAGTAGGTGTATTTTCCCTTCTCTCACTCGAGCAACCGGCAGCCCGATACTTTGAACTCTCGTGCAGATCACCAAAGACTCAGTTTCATTGATCAGTTCCTGTTAGTAACGTGTGTTTGTCCCGTATATTCCTTTTTCTAAAAAAGTATCCATCTGTATGTGCAGACTAAAATTCTCCGTAGTCGGTTTGCCCACCCTTTTCGCCGTAGCTGCCTCGCTTTGCTTGTTCACAACGTCAGAAGTTATATGTGATGAAACAACACCGCTGGTGGTTTCGCTCAAATGATAAGGAGTTAAAAAGCCATAGCAAATCCATGAGAATGCTCCGCCAGTATGTTCGTAGTTTTTGATTCCGAATGGCAAGAAATGGCGAAGAATCGTTGCGCAGAAGTTAGCGAAAAGTTGTCGAAAGGGATAGTAACTTTTTATTGAGTCCTTCTAAGTCTTGTGAAACAATATTCCTGGCTTTTAATAGTGGGCGCTCGTGCACTGCTCAAGGCTGTGTGCAACAGTGAATGAGGCGCGAGCTGCTCCGAGCAACTCATTCACCGACAAGTGGACGTGCTAGAGGAAAGGGATTCGAAAGAAAACGATTATATTTTCACGAGGATTTTTTTCCAAATGTATTTTTCAGCATTAGAAGAAATAGCGTGCACAAACAGTGTCGCTGCGCTGTTCACGGTTTTCCATTTGGGAATAGCAATCAATAATGTCTTATGCAACAAACACAGTAGGCTACTTCTGCCTGGACAGCTGCAGTCTTCGTATTGGAAAAATACGTTTTCTTCTAAGGAATGTTTATATGCGACGTGATTTAAGAGTGTTTGCTTCTGAAATCTAATAACATTTTTATTGGAATTTTCTTAACTTGTCTAACGTTTCATGGAATATGCTTGTTTGTCAATTATCTTTGAATTCATGTATGATTAAAAATCCAAATAAGAACTAAAGTAAATAAAAGAATAAGAATGTTTAATTGTGTTAACAGATTATACATTTGCGTTTGTGCAATTCTCTACTCTGAGAAAACTGTAGTTTTCGCTTTATTTGGTGCAGTTTTGCAATACTTTCAAATGATTCTGCAAGGCCCGATTGACCTGTACAGTTGTAACAAATAATACTGGGAATTTGATCTAAAAATACTGAAAAGTTGAAGGCACAAGACAATTTCTATAAGGTTGTTGTTTTGGTGCTTTGGAAAGAGAAAGGATTTTCCCGAGTACTCAGTGTCCAGTTCTACTAAATGTGTGAGTACTACTGCAGTCGTGTTTTAAGGGGTTTCTTGCTCTTTTCAAAATAATAAAATGTATTTTTCGTATGGACAATGTGACTCCTTGTTAGAATGATTTAGGAATTAAATATGGCACCTACATATTTTTTTAGTTCGGGAAAATACCTATTATCACTACATTATAGCCAGTGGACAACTTATGCAAGCAAAGTAAAGCATTGTATTGCAGTACATATTATATTATGTGTGTGTGCGTGTATGTGCGTGTGTGTTGGAGGGGGGGGGGGCACGGTTATGACACGTGTATCGTTCTCCAAACTATTTTGTTAATTGCTTACATGTTGCAGCAGCCGCGCGCGCGCTCGTGTGTGTGTGTGTGTGTGTGATGGCCTGCTGCAGCCTCGTTGAGTTTGTGTTGAGCTATTGGACGGGGCCCAAGCCGCACACGTGTGATTACCTGTTGATCCGGGTGCTAATTGGGATAAATACCTACTCTTGCCAGACTGCACGTACCACGGCCTGTCATGGCACTAATTAAAATTTCCTCAGAGCCCGTACAAATTATTATCAAATGTTCACCGACAGAGTATTATCAAATGCAATTACTTTGACAGTCTGAGAAACGGGAGGTGATGTGGACACACGACTGTGACCCCGTTTTTTGGCCGGTACCGGCACCATTCAGAACAGGGCCTAAACGCAGTTCTCCAAAGACTGTCCTCGAGTCTGTGACGCGAGCTTAAGAGAGGTCGCAGAGCACGGAACAGCACTACAGCTCTAGCGCAAAAGAGTAATAACAGGTGGACAATGACGTCTTGCCTACACAAGCGCGTGTGTTGTTTTTTTTTAACAGTTGAAAGTCAATGGTCACACGCCGCTTGCAAGTGTCTGAAACAAGCGGCAGGGGCCTGCTGAAACAGCGAGAGAGAATGAGAGAAATGGGAGATGAAAGCTTCCTCTGAAAGTCAGTTTTGGATAATTAGTTCGTGAAGACTAGGCCTCGGAGTTGCTTTTTGAAGAAAGCCAACTTCTGCTCAACTACTCGAATTGTTCAAGTTCATCTGTGGGGAGGCGCTTGTTGGTCGTGTTTAATATCTATAATGATTTTGTTTAGTTTAGATTTTGTTTTGCCTAATCAATCTTCCCCTTCGAAACGAGTGAAATATTGCGATGGCCTATATACTCCAGGCCGTGATTAATTCTCACTGAGGGCATATTCCTATCATTCGACATGCAAACACAGGGCATCAGCTTGCATGTTTCAGTCTGTTCACAACATTGCTATGCAATAAACGCAAATACAGAATAACAACCCGAAACAATAATTACAAATATTTATTCTGAATGAAAGTTAATGTTATTTGTAATTGTTAGGCATGCGAAGTCTTTATTATTATTATTATTATTATTATTATTATTATTATTATTATTATTGTTATTGTTAATATTATTATTATTATTATTATTATTATTATTATTATTTAGAGGAGTTTATTTGTATTACATTTGGACTTGGAAATAGCAGGGGGAAAGGTTCCTTTAGGAACTATTCTGTTAACAAAACCTGTTGCTATATTACAGGTATAATTAGGAGAGAATTAGGAATGAACGTATAATAAATAAGCTATGCCTTTGTGATGGAACTCAGTCGGAGAGAATGTAGTGAAGTGACACCCATGAAAACACACACACACACACATGCACACACATACACGCACACTCACACTGGGCCCAAGGGAACCGGTTATCAAGTGTGCGAGCCCCGCAACCTGGCCGCTTATGCACACGGCCCTCCTGCATAATTAGCCGTGCTACTTTTTAAACAGCACATCTCTTAACGTGGGAGTGTGTTTGTGGGATCGTTTTGCGGCTTGTGAATGTATGTGTGTTCGTGTGTGTGTGTGTGTGTGTGAGAGAGAGAGAGAGCTTTCCCTTGGCGTTAGGGTTCAACAGATTTTCATGATGCGTGGTGTTTACAGTGGATTCTTTCAGGGTAAATATTTCAACGTGTAGCTTATTGCAGTCATTTTATTTTTTGGGACTGTTTATCCGTCAGCGGTGTGCTGCATAATATTCTGTGTTGCATAGTCATTCTACCCCTGATGATGCTTTATAGTTGACCGAGTCACCACCACTCCCCCCTCCACATACACACACGCACACATATATACATACATACACTCACATTCACGTGTTTGTGTGTCATAAAAGCTCACTTGCACATGAAGCACATTATTTAATTGGTGTTTCTAGGGCACATGGGGCACGAATTGGTTCTGATTTACGTTATTCACAAAAGTTGTCAGTTTTGAAGTATTAGGTTTAGTTATTTGTCTATTTAATTTTTATTAAGCAACAGAAACGAAGCAATTGGCACATTATTTTTTGGGGGGTAGGCCTACTGCGTAAATATTATACAGCCGATTTGGTCATTCCGCGCCATTCAACTTAAAATGGCCTAATGAACGCGACAGAAAGTGATCTGACATATGATAGCTTACTTTTAAACAGTCCGTTTTAGCATAATTAATATATGAATTAATAATATCTACTATTCTTACCATCATCACAATTATGGTGATGATCACTGTCGAGTAATTGTGTACCGTGTTTGAAAGCATTCACGCATGAGAGAAAAAACAGTGCCGTTCAAGGAAAATGGAGATAAACTGTTTCATTGAGACAAGTCAGCGCGAGAATCGAGACTTTTCTGCTCGTACTCCTGCGCTGTTCCTGCCGCAATTTAAATGCACCAATGACGTCATTAAATAAATATGTCGACTGGACACTTATCATCGGGTATCAACACTCCTGCTTGCACAGAGGCCCCTTATGAGAAAGCAGTCGCAAGAAATTTGAGGTTTGTGAGAGAGCTGGGACACGCACACACACACTCACACACACACACACACATAGAGAGAGAGAGAGAGAGAGAGACAGACAGACAGACAGAGAAAGAGAGAGAGACCGGAGAATAGAATTTGTTGGCAGAAGAGATATAATGGATGAGGGGGCAGGTTTTCTATATATACTACTAATAAAAATATTTCCCTAAACACACACACCCTTAGCGATATATAAACCATTCCATCTTCCTTTGACACATTTTACACACACACACACACACACATACTGCTCCACACAACCACAGTGTGTTTCACCTCCCCGTACCTGGCCCATTGAATGGGAACCAATAGTGTGCAGTGTGGGCTAAGGCCCATGTTGTGCTGAGGGTGAGTGCTGTGTGGTAGAGGCTGGACAAGGCTTTCCTGTCCTATGCATGTTGCCCTGTTGCCCTGTGCATGTGGGGGCACGAAGCCACATCAACAACATCATTGACAGATGCAATAAAATCAAGCCATAACATTGTAAACCAACAGCGGGAGAAACACGAAAGCCACTCATTGCCTGACTGATCTCTCTGACTGGCCGTGGTGCTTCCGCCCGTTCACATTCACGGACGAGTATCGAAGACCACGGAGGGTTGGGTCCTCAGGCGCATGACTGTGGGGAGCTGACCTGAGATCAGTACCTTATTGGATGCATTATAGGAAGTGGAGAGAAAGGTAGTGGGGCGTAAAGCAGATCCATAATCTTTGAGGTGTGAGTTTGACTTTGATAAGGGGACCTGGTGAGAGGTGTGCTTAAGTGCTGCCTTTTGTGTGACTGCTCGAAGATGTGATAATGTCCTTAATGGACAGGGAGAGAGGGAGAGAGAAACAGATATGTTAGAAGAAAGAGGTTGTTTTAACAGTAACTTATGAGACTGGATAGACTGGATAGGTGTGTGTGTGTGCCAAGCCAACGATGTGCCTTAGCTTGATGACCTGATTAACGATGAACTCCATGAAGCCGTGTAGAATTTTAATGTTGTTTTAATGTTTGTAATAATCAACCAGCTCAACGTGTGCACACAAACGCTCCCTCTCTTTATTCTTCCTCCACCCCGATCTCCCTCTCCTTTTCTCTTTCTCTCTTTTTCTCTTGCTCTCTCTGTCCCTGGGGAACTCTAGACATTGTGTTGCGTTAAACACAGTCTTTGCAAAGGTTTGGAAGGGTTGAGTGTGTGTGTGTGTGTGTAAGAGAGAGAGAGCGAGTGAGAGAGAGAGAAAGAGTGAGAGCGAGAGACTTCCAGCAGGAGTTTGACTTCCCTGTGCCCATAGAAAGAGAATGAGAGATAGACACGGAAGAGAAAGAGAATGAGAGATAGACACGGAAGAGAAAGAGAATGAGAGATAGACACGGAAGAGAAAGGGATAGGACGAGACGGAGAGAAAGAGAGGGAATGAGAGAGAAAGGGAGGGACTGAGCCAGACAGAGAGAGTTAAGCAGTGAGGTGGACGAGTTAAGAGAAGAGAAAGAGGGAGAGGGAGAGGGTGAAAGTGGGTTGGTGGGTGGTGGTGACGAGCGAGAGGGTTTGCCACCTGAAGCTGTGTCGCTCTTTGATGTGTCCTGTTGGTTGGTTAGAGGTGAAGCGCCATGAGCTCGACCTTGTCCACATCTGTGACACGTGACTTGCACTGCCCTCTCCACATTGCCACTTCCTGCTCCTGTGCGTGTGTGTCTGTTACTGTGTACCTTTTGTGCGCACATAATATATCATGTCTGTGTCTAGAGATACGTGAGGCTGTTTTTGTGTATAATGTAGATATTGTATGTGTGTTTATTATCTGCTTTTGCAACAGTTAAAAATAGATGGATCAGAGAGCTTTCTTGGGTTTCATTGTGTATCGATGTATGTGCATGTATGTAAGTGTGTGTTGCTACACAGTGATTATGTGGTTGTGTAAGGACATTATATATTTTTTTCCATATGCATGCTTGTAGAAATTCTGTGTGGTTGTGTGCGCTTCAGCTTGCTGTGTGTGTTTAGGCACTTGTTTGTCGACAGTTTGATAGGATTTATTGTGTAGACTTTCAATACCAGAGTGTGACATTAGTCAACATAATTGCCAAAAAGCCCTCATAGTGTTTCATTAAAAACACATCCTTAACAGCCATGACTATATTACAGCTGCCTCTCTCAATGTTAACTGCTCTCCTGCCTTTCTGCGTATGGTGGCATTGGCCGTCTGTGTGTGTGCTGCATAACCCACTCCATTCCGGCTCTAAATCTGAGTGCTGCCAAGTCCATTCGGGCTCAGCTTTGAGCAGTCCCAGCTCCAGTCGGGCTCTGCTGGCTTTTCGGCTGTCTCTTTATCTTAGTCAGTTGCTGGCTTTTACAGTGTTTTGGCAGTTATACGTGCGTGTCTTAAAGATGAGTTAGCACCCTGTGTGTGTGGTTCGCTGCAAGGGATTTGTGTGTGTGTATGTGTGTGTTTGTGTGTGTACGCTCGCACGCGCTCCTGCAATGAGGGAGCTGATAGATGGATGAAGGTTGGAGCTCAGCAGGAGAATAGTGTTTGCTGGATATAATATTTGCTGTTTGTCGGGCTAATTCTATGTTGTGGAAATTGTGTGTGTGTGTGTGTGTGTGTGATGGTGTGTAACGTGATAACTTCTGTTTTCAACACACAGACACACACACACACAATGAAAACAAGTGCAAATAAGGCCTATTTGTTTTCTGTGGATGTCTGAATTCTCCCAGTTCAGTATCTTTTTATTCCTTTACGCTGTTGTTTGACTATTGCTTGAACAAGTCCTGAATGACTGTAGGTTTTTTTCTTTGTTTGTGGCCTCTGCTCATTGGATACTGGGCTTTTGGAATTATTTAGACTTGCTGGGCTTAGTGTAAGATGCAGACTGAAACCCTATACTCAGATTTAGCCTTTTTGTCTGTCCTAGTGACAGAGCTGCCTTTTAAAACGCTGCACTAAAATGACGAGAAAGAGAGAGAGAGAGAGGGCTATTGCATTTCTCCACACTTTAACGAGGACCGACTCAGAGTGTGAGGCCTGTGTAGAAACTGACGTGAAGTCACGTCACATCTCTCACCAGGGGAATGATGGGAGGCCATTTGTGCGTCAGCCCTCCAATCAGCAGCTGCTCTTGGAGAAGCACGACGGCCAGCCTGCATGTGGAAAGGACCCCCCACCCCCCACCCAGCACACACACACACACACACACACACACACACACACACACACACACACACACACACATGCACAGAGCCAGAGGGTACACTTTTACTCACACAGTTTTGGGCACCCCGAGAAATAATTAGCTCTCGAGCATGTGTTCAGCGTGGCTAATTTTAGGCCATAAAATGTCTCATGTCGGAGTTCCTGCCCAGAAAGTGCCAGTTCAGCTGCAATGGCCGCCTGCGCTTGCACATTGGGAGGGACAAGGAAACGGGTCGACAATTTGTACATCTAAATTGGGGTCTGATCATTGTCTACCTCCATTTAGTTTCAGTACTCTGGAGCAGAATGTGTTTGAATGTGCTTTGTACCTGAACATAGAAACAAACAACTTTGTAATTTTATATAAATAAATAAAACAAGAAAAAAAAAGTATTCATTTTTAGGTGATGTAATATTAATATTAGGTTTTTCATATTACATTGCAGTCTATTTCTGATGGTCTCTCTCTCTCTCTCTGTATGTGTGTGTGTGTGTGTTTGTCTCTTCCTGAGAATGTGTATGTGTGCCTCTGTGTGTGAATATGTGATACTTGGCTGCGTCTCTGCCATGCTAATAAGTGGACATCCTCCCAGTTATGTTAAGTTGGGTGGAGGCGGGGGACGTGTGTGTGTGTGTGCATGTGCATGTGTGTGTGTGAGATAGAGAGAGACAGTGTGTGTGTGTGTGTCTGTGTGTGAGATAGATTGAGAGTGTGTGTGTGTGTGTGTATGGAGGGGGGTCTGCAACCCTGGCGGTTTTGGCACAGTCGAGTGTATTTACAACACCCTCTTGTTCCCTGGCAGTGTTGGCTGTGCTGTGAAGCCACACTCATGCAGCCTGTCCCCTGCCCGCTCCCTGCTCCCCTCTCCTCTCCTCTCCTCTCCTCCTCCCTTCTTCTCTTTCTACCTCTTTCTCTCTCTCCTTCTGTCCTCCTTTTTGCTCTTCTCCCCCTTCAGTGTTCACCCTCTACTCTCATCCTCTCACCTCTCTATTCCTTCTCTCTCTCTCTTTCTCTCTGCTCTCAACCCTCTCAACCCTCTCTTCTCATTTCTCTTTTTCTTTCCATTCTATCTCCTCTCGTTTCTCTTTTCCTTCTCTCCTTCTTCTCTGCCCATCTCCCCCTCACTGGACTCCCTTCCCTGAAGCTGTTTTGTCGGAGACACAGCCCCAGACCTTCATGTTCCATCCTGGGCAGATAAGGCTCCTAACGTTGCCCCTCCTGGGGGTTCTTCCAGAGGGATGAATTTAGCGGCGGCCCTTTCATGTCCCCTCCCCTTGCTACCCGCTACCAGCGGCCTGTTCAAAGCCCCGGGTCTCTCCTCTATCGGCCCGCCGCGCTTATGCTTATCTCTGCACCAGCCGCCCTGACCCGGCCCAGCCCGCCGTGTCATTAACACAAAGATGGGCATGTAGTGTCTCATTAAAGCCCATTAAAATAGACCCACAGAAGACACCGAGAGCCAGAGAGGGAGGGAGGGAGACAGACAGAGAGAGGGAGAGTAGGGGATTTTCGGTGCAGAGATCAGATTCTTTGAGCTGCCATGATAAAGGATTCTTTTTTATGTCGCCAAAAGACTGTCCTGAGATAGTCACTCGGACCCACGTCATGGTTTAGTCTCTCTCTCTCTTCTGCTCTCTTTCTCTCTCTCTTTCTCTCTCTCTCTCTGTGAATGCTGGGAAAGGTAGTATAATTGAGCTGTCATTATTAAGGCAATATTTCTGGCAGTTAGGGCCAGTACTTGTGCTTAACTTTCTCTGAAAAATAACTCTGAGGCGCAGAAGAGAGGGACAGAAGAAGGAGGAGGAGGAGGGAGAGCCCTGTTCCCTGATGAATGTAGTGCTTACTTTACTACCTCTTCAACTATGCCTGTCTATGAAATTGGCTTAATTATATCAATGGTGTGTTTCTTTCTTTTTTTCACTGGTTTTGCAACACAATTAGCCCATCTTGCCGGCTGCAATTTATTTTCATAAAAAATGAAACGGCTGGCACGTTGATTATTGCCCTCCCTCGAGAGCGTGCCGTATCGGTGTGTTTAATTTCATTAACCAAAGTGCAGTGCGCTGGAAAAATCTAGAAAAACCTCAGGCATCTGCCGTGTTCTTAAAATGCACTTCAGAGCCAATGTTTCACACAAATTATTACGACATTACATGGCGGGCACAGTCCGTGAGTGGACAACTCAGTGCTCATGTTTTTTTTTTTTTTCCAGAATCCTAGGCTGTGTGTTAAGAGTGGGGGAACACAGTCCATGTTTTCTTTGGTGGTTTATCAAGCTTTGTCTTTGTGTGTGAACAGCCTTTTGTCACTTTGGTGCATGCAATTGAATAGCCTCTTATGCGAGCACATGTGTTTATTATATTATGCAGAAAACATGTGTATTGGAAGTGTTTTTCTAATTTGATTGATTTATTTGGAGGGTGTAGAAACATCGGCTTAAACTCACAAACATAGCATGAGCATGAGTCTGGGTCTGTGTCTTGGGAGGGGTGTGTGTGTGTGTTTTGTGTATGTGTGTGTTTCTGTGTGTGTGTGTGTGTCTTAAATAGCATCAGAGCCAAAGGCTGAGAGGTCAGACAGTTAAAGTCACCATATTCCCCAGATACACATGGCGAAATATTTACACTGCCCTACACCCCCCCCCATAATCCCTACCACCCGTCTCCCCCACCTACAGCCTCTTTTGGGCTCACAAGTTCTGTTTTTACCCAAGTCGTCATTATGTCATAACAACACATAATAGCATGTTAGGGTTTGCTTTTTTGTCCAAAAGACGACGTTGACGAAGAAGGAGGCTTTTAAATTCAGTGAGAGAGAGAGGGAAAAAAATGCTAGACAAGAAAAAAAAAGCTAAAGATCTTCCATCAGACTGTTAGCACAAACCGTTAAGGAGGGGTTCCTTCAGCCTCGGCAAAACATTTCAAGATGGCCCATTAACTTCAGTCTTCCAGCGCGCTCTCTCTTTGCTCTTCCACGCGTGCTCTCTACCCCCACCCCACCTTTCCTCACCATGCCGATTTTGCCCCTGCCCCTGCCTCCACTTCTGCCCAGCACCTCCAACCCGCCACTCTGTCTGGGCCGGGTCCGATTCCTTGGTAACGATGAGCCTGCGTGTGAAAATATTGAATTGCAAAAACATCCCGGAGAGCGCGAGGAGAGGGGAAGCTGTGTGAATGGGCCTTTCAGCGGCCGCAGCCCACGCAGCTAACTGGGGGCACTGAGTGATGAACAACAAATGGCATTCAGGGGCCACTGCTGGGGTGTGTGTGTGTGTGTGTGTGGGGGTCTGACCAGACACCAATGCTGGAGCTGGTGGGGGTCGGGGGGCGAGCACTCTGGGCCCACCTGGGACACCACACAGCAGCAGTGGCTGATAACTCAGCAGAGAGATGGAGGGATAGAGGGATGAAGAGGGTGAGAGAGAAGAAGAGAGAGGCGGGGGGTGAATGGAGAGTTGAGAAAGGAGTGTGAGGCACGGAGGGATGAAATGTCAAATGAAATGAGGCAAAGACAGAGAAATGGAGAGAATCAGACAGAAAGAGAGAAAGTGAAAGGGGGAGTGAAAGGAAAGAAGAGAGAATATGTGTGAGAGAAAGACAGAGACACAGGACACCACTGCTCACTTTTGGAGTGAAAAGTGTCTCCCACTTCAGTCACACATTTGGTCTGAATTACTCATCGTTAAACTCAAAATGACACAAAACTGGACTGCTGCCGCTTCAGGTATCCCCCCCCCCCCCCAAAAAAAAAAAAACTTCAACTACCAAGGACATTTTTACCAAGGGCATAGCTGAGTGTACAATGCAAGAGCACATTTCTAAGTGTGCAACACAAGAAAACAATGCAATTGAAATATAGTTATACTTAAATCCAGTGTCCATGAAATAGTGCTAACATTTATGAAGTGTAGTAAACCACTCGTAATGCCTTATAGCAATGAATGCATTTATAAAGCATGTAAAAAAACAGACAATAGCTTCAATCGCCCCTTGATAATAACAGAACATCTCTGCCTAATTTCACTTGATGTTTGCCCTCTCTTTTTGGAGCCATATGTCAGCTACATTCAAACTACAGTAACACTACATTATAATACAACACTATAGTTCTTGAGTATAGTCATAATAAGAACAATTGTGTCTATACTGGGTTTGAGGGAAGGATTCTAAAAATGCTTTTTTTTAACACAACCAGTGCTGTCAACATACGGGCAGGCCAGTATAGGCTCTTTCAGCTAGCAACCTCATCAGAGAAGTCTTGCCATAGAATAAGTCTCCATATTAATGCAAAACCGATCCAGTCTGAAATGAACCCAGTGGATCCTCAGCCCCCCAGACTAAATTAGTTGCCTGGACATAAACTGGGGGTCACACACACACACACACACACACACACACACACACACACACACACACACACACACACACACACACACACACACACACACACACACACACACACACACACACACACACACACACACAATCCAGCAGATCCCCCAACCTTGGGCATAAACTGTGTGTAAGTGACACCATTGGTTACTGTAATCAGTGAGTATAATAACAAGACATTGTTTCTGTGTGGCAAGAGGCTGGTCCATGGGTGACCTCTCATTAGTGTTCTGTGTCAGCCAGAATCACAACATATTTCTGCTGTGTGTGTCAGCAGGGAGGTGGCTTCAGTGATGGAGTGGCTGTGTGGTGTGTATGCGTGTGTGTGTGTCTGAGTGTGCATATTTATCTTTCTCTTTTTTTCCAATGTATTTATGTAAGTGTGTTTTCTGTTTCTCTCTGTGTGTATGTATGTGTGTGTGTGTGTGCATGTGTGTGTGTGTGTGTGTGGTCATGTCATGGTAGCATGTGTGTGTTTGCGTGCGTCACATGTATGTACGAGCACGCTCTGGCATGCGTGTGTGTGACTCCCGGGTGTCTCCATTGCTCTGGACGTGACTCACGCTGGGTGCCAGAAAGCGGCTGTTGCATTCTGGATCTTCCCCTTTGGGTCCCCTCACGCTGCCTGCCACACACACACACACACACACACACACACACACACACACACACACACACACACACACACAGAGACACATGAACCTGATGCTTCTCTCAAGCACATGGTGGCATACTTGCTTCTCCTAGACTTTTGTACTTTGTAGCTCCTGTCTCTTTATTTCTCTTTTCTATTTCTCTTTTTTTATTGAACGTTTCACACATAGCCAAACACATTTCACACTTTCTTTTCAGCCTCTTCTCTTTCCTCTCCTCACTCTGTTTTTAACAATACTTCAGACCAAAGCTGGGTTGGTTCCGAAGGTGGTTAAAAGTGCTGCTGTAGTTTGTTCTTCTCCCTTGAGCTATGCTTTGCTAGATAGGGTTTTGCTGGCTGCCCCTGTGTCGGAGTGCCCCCCTGCACACTCACACACACACACACACACACACACAGACACCGTGAGGGGTGAGGCGAGGGGTTTAGAGTGGGCCCCAAAGCGCCCCGTCCTGGGCTCCTAATTACGGCGGTGAGTCTGTGCTGGAGGGGACCTAGAGCCAAAGTCCTAGCAGCACCTGGCCCTCTTTTCTTCTCAGCTTTGATGGCACACACCCCCTCTCCTCCCTCCTCTCCTCTCCTCTCTGCTCTCTCTTCTCTCTTCTCCTCTCGTCTCCAGTGCGCCTTTATCCCCCCCACACCCCTGAAAAAAAACTACCCTCCCTTCTCTCTCTCTCACCAGCTGAACTTCAACTACACACACACACATACACACACACACACACACCCCATCCAAATCTCTTACATTTCAGCCTGCTTCATTAGTAGGGTTTTAAATTGCTTTCTGACCCTGACAAACTGCTCTTGTTGAAAAGGCGATGAGGAGGAAGCGCAGTGTGTGTGTGTATGATGATGGCGGACTAAGTGCTGGCAGTTGGTAAGTATTTTGTGTGTGTGTGTGTGTGTGTGTGTGTGTGTGAGACCCCTACTGAGAGTGAAGGGTAAGGAAGTAAAGAATGAGGGAAGTTTGGCGATACTATACTGAAGCTTTCCACATTTATTGACAACACACATCATTTTGTGACTAGACTTTTATTTTGAATAGACCTTTATTTTCATTTTTAATATTCAATAGAAATAAATTTAATAGACACCATTCTACACATAAACCCGCAAACAGAAATCCAAGCCAAGAAAATGAAAATAGCATTAACACAATGGAACATGTTCTCATTTTCCTTGTTTACATTTTAATCAAAATAAATAAACAAGTCCGCATTTGAAAAAAAAAAGTCCCCTGGTAATATTCCTCTCTGTTTAGTTTACATTAGAGTCCCTATTAAACGTGTGGATCAATACATTCCCTCTGGAACAGCACAGCTCCATTCACAGGCAGGCAAGGGTGTCCAGGCTGGGGGGAATGAGGTGGCTTTCACAGGAAAACAAATTGCTCTATTATCCTCTGGTTTCTATGACATTATCAACAGGGAGTCCCTCAGGAAAACAAGACATATTTGCATCTTCTACAGCGGGGAAAAGGAGGGAGAAAGGGGAGAGAGAGAGAGAGAGAGAGAGAGAGCGAGAGGGAATAGAGAGAGGTAGTGAAAAAGAGAGGGATGGTGTAGGGCGCAGGAGAGGGGACATGGCAGGCAGAGACAAATAAGTGCGTGCGCACACACACACACACGCACAGACACACACACACACACAGACACACACACACACACAGACACACACACACACAGAAACAAATGGCGATGCAGAAGCAGCAGAATGTAAAAAGCTATTAATACTTGACACAACGCAAACATGTGCACACAAGAATGCACTCGCCTAAATGCACATTAAACTCACTCAGAGACTGAGTTAATTCTCTGACACACACACACACGCACGCATGCGCACACACACACAGACACACACAAAGCATATATAGTTCCCCTTCTACTGCTAATCATGGACTGCCTTCAGTAACAACGTCATGCAGAGAGGTCATACCCACATATGCAATGGAACCTTGGCTCTGTTTGTGTGTGTGTGTGTGAACTAACTCAGTCTTACATGCTCTAAAGAGGCTGTTCCTATTCCTTGCTCACCACACATGAAAACCAAGCGGGGCTTGGCACTAGAGCCGACCCAGCCTTCTGCTGTTGTTTTTACTCTTAATTCTACTGCTAATGTCCACACTGTGTATTTGTGTGTGTGTGTGTGTGTGTGTGAGTGTGTGTGTGTGTGTGTGCGCACATGTGCATGTTCGTGTGGGTACACCCACTAATGAGTGTGTTACTGCATGCGTGCGCGTGTAAGACCTGACTGCAAGTAGGCCGTGTCACTCTCTGTGTATGTGTGCGTGTGTGTGTGTGTGTGTGTGTCCGGGTCCTTAAGGGGTACTAGATGGATCCAGAGTTGGCTGGTAATTATCCCTCGAACCCTGACGGAGAGCAACTCCTCTGGGCCACTCTCACATGGAGCAGCGGAGGCTCGTGAGCGGGACCGTTTAACGTTTGCCATTTGGTCTTTTCTCTGCCTCCATCAAGCGAAGCCACATCCTCGAAACGAGCATAAAACGAAGATCCGGTTTCGAGCTCGTGTTTTATGAGTGGTTAAAATGGCAACTCCCGCGGTCGCTGCTCCCTGCCCGCCTTGACCATTCTGAAGCAGCACTGAGGTTTCTGAAGATGTCAATTAAAGCTTTAATTGGCAACGAGTTATTTGAAACAAATGTTTATATTTTTTTCTGTTGTTTTTCTTATTCTTTTTCCCTTGCTATTCAAGATGGCGCTGGCTATAGGACTGATGTTTTTGGATGTGGATTCCCTTAAAGCTTGAATGTAAATTTGGCTTTTTTCCAGAACTAAATTGCATTTTTTTTAAATAGTTGATAGCTGCATATAATTGTTTTCATAAGGAATATAGTTAGTTGGACTTTTGTTTTGTTGGAGTTTTGAGTTCAGTTAAGGTAAAAGTCTGAACTGTACCATCTACCTACTATCCTTAAGTTTTTTGTAGAACCATTTTGGTCAGACTAGCCTACCAGAGGAGATAATGATAATAATTACCACAAGCAATATGACAGTGCTCTGATGATCACTTTGTTTGAAAACAGCAGCTCTTAAAAATATTTTCATCATTGCATTTTTAAATGCTGAATTATTTTGCTATTGAAATTAATATAGAATATATATATAGAAATATAGAAATTCAATTGATCATGACAAATGTGTTGAAAAATGAGGATACATGAATTATTCTGATGTGTGCAGTTTAAATGCAGCTAATTCAAAATGAC
>JAIFZK010000005.1:6317500-6367500 GCA_027481765.1 Tenualosa thibaudeaui
CTCTCTCTCACACACACACACACACAAAACCAAGCCTCCCTGCTCTGTTGGTCCTCTGCCCCGATGCACAAAAACATGGGAGCGTTTTACCACTGACAGCACTAACCACAGCAATATGGAAGACAGTCATTAATGGAAATGACCCTGAACCTGTCTGTGTGTGTGTGTGTGTGTGTGTGTGTGTGTGTGTGCGCGCACACACCCATATTTAAGATACTGAAGCATCCATAATGTGATTTCTCTTAGGCCGGGACTCCTGATTCGACCCCAGCGGCCTTGATTGAATTACAAGCCAGGGGTCTCTCTGCGTTAGTGAGATCCGTTTCCAATCGCCCAGGTCATGCCCGACTCCTCATTGTCTCTCCCCAAGTCTTGTAGCACACACACACACACACACACACACACACACACAGAGGAACCGCCTAATCACATCTAAGAGGTCACAAGTGGTTTTGTTTGAGTCACCCCACCCCCCTAAAACCCCAACTCCATCCCTTTCAATTGTGTGCATTTCCCCTAAATTGGATTTTCAATCGCGTTGGTGTTGGACATGAGGAGAAACGTTTGAAGTGAGGAGACCCCTCTCTGAGCGCGCTCCTTACGGGGATGGGCCTCCTTATCGCTGTCTCTGTCAGCGCAGACATTGTTAATTACCTGTTTCATTGACTGCCCAGGGCAGAGGAGGAGGAGGAGGTGGAGGAGGAGGAGGAGGAGGAGGAAGGGAACAAAGACAAACAAAATACAATTTGGCTAACGTTAGCTTTTCCCAGTACATTAGCTTCATTGGTCCCAATTATACTTGGGTTGATTAAATGAAGAAGAGGAGGAAGAAGGAGGGAAAGAAGAAGAAGTAAAAAGAAACAACTTCTCATTGATAGCTAACAGTTATCCCACATGCTGAGGCTGGTGTGTGGAGTGAACAGAAACCAGAGGAAGCGCCCTGTAAACGGGGAGGGCAAAGGAACATATTGTCTGCCCACACACTTAGGGCCGAGACATCATAATAAACAGACCCTCTCACTACCACAGAGTTTCATTGTGTTCATCCCAGTGGGAGAAGAAAAAGAGAGAGAGAAATAGAGAGAGAGATATGTGTGTGTGTGTGTGTGTGTGTGTGTGTGTGTGTGTGTGTGTGTGAGGAGGGGGGGGGGGGGAGATGTACACAGCAGTTAAATCAGAGAGCAGGAAAGAAAGAACATGGTTCAGAGAAAGAGGAAGAAAAGAGAGAGAGAAAGACGAACACATAGTATGAGCAGGCCTGGTTTACAAGCTGTGTGTGTGTGTGTGAGAGAGAGAGAGAGAGAGTGAAAGGAGCCATTCTTTAGCCCCTTGTGACTCTTCAGCTTGTACAGCTGTTTCACCAGCAGCCCAATTATCACCCGTTTACCAACTGGGCTCTGTGAGGCTCCACACAGCTCTGGGCCCCCAGCCCACAGGGGCCACCATGGGCCCCACAGACACAAATCAGTCTCTTCAGGGGCCACTCCACTCACCAGTCCAGCCATCAGCATTTATTTACTCACCTGATAGTATCTGTCTGTGTCTGAGAGAGAGAGAGAGAGTGAAAAAGAGAAACTTTCTCTCCATGGTAGGTGAAATCACCTCATCGCACTGCAGTGGGGTTCTGTTTATTTTTGAGAATTTCTGGAATTGAAGGTGAACGCATAAATACACACCATCACACAGATACACATACATTTAATACATGCATAGCCTCCATACCTTACAGATTACACTTCTCATCTATCTTGTTATACAAAGATCTGAATGTATATTGCTTTAACAGGATGGTATGAACAACAGAACAAAACGAAGAACAAAGTGAAGATCAGTCGTACACACACACACACACACACACACACTGGATGAGCTCAGTTCAGAGCAGCGTTCCTCGTGACTGATGGGGGCCGAATGTGGCTCCCGGTGACGTTAGTCTCGTCTCAGTCACACAGCGGAACACAGAGGGACACACACTGATCTGAGTTATCTGTTCCCGACCTCTCACCTCACACACCCACCATGATGAGCAGCCACACACACACAATCACACACACACTATTTCTCTCATTTGTCTTTTTTTTGCGTGTGTGAGCACACACACACACACACACACACACTCTAGGGCCCCACATTCTCATTGATGAGCACATTCCATCCTTCTCCCAGTCAGAAGACAGAGGACAGAGAGGGTCCTTGTGGTTGACATCAATAGGCTATTCTCCACACGCCGTTCTCATGACAAGAGCAACAATGACGGTGATGAGAATGGCAAAGATTACTGAGGATGATGAGGAGGAAGAGAAAGATGTCTGCAGGCTAGCAGGCTTTTGATGACATTAGACAGAATACAGTGACGCAGTACATCTACCATGAGCAGTACCCACTCTCTTTCTCTTTCTTTCTCTCTCACACACACATATATACACACAAACACTTAGAGTATTTCTACCATGAGTAATAACCACACTTGTTCAACCAAATAAGAAAAGCATGAGTAAAAAATAAACACACAAAAGAAATGGTAGCAGAGTGTTGCTGTTAATCACACGTGTGGTTTGGTTCTAGATTTTGGTTCTTTGTGAGTTTGTGTTGAGGTTTGAACCTGAGAGGTGTGTGTGTGTGTGTGTGTGTGTGTGTGTGTGTGTGTGTGTGTGTGTGTGTGTGTGTGTGTGTGTGTGTGTGTGCGTGTGGTGTGAGTTGTTTTCCATCAAGAGGCTGGCGTCCAGTGTGGCATTCCAGAGCAGTTTTGTCCAGTGCAGTCAGTGTGAGGGGACTGAGCTCTGAGCCGCTGGGCTGCTGCTCGCTCACTCAGTCAGCCAGTTAGTCTACCTCATGCCACTCAAGTCTATCACACAGCCATCTCAGGGGTAGGCTGCACTTGATAAGAGTCAGGGCCTGGGTCACTGCCCAGGGAGTGTGTGAGGCTGTGTGTTTGTGTGTGTGTTTATAAAATTGTTTGTGTGTGTATGTGTGTATGAGTAAATGAGTAGGGGTAAATGGTCGTCGCTGAGGGCAAAGGCGGCTGAAGGGCAGCACTGTTGTTGCCCCCACCCCTCCACACACACACACATGCACACACACACACACACACACACACACACAAACACACACTTCTGGTCACTGCTGGTCTCCCTTGATGCCCTGGCCTCGTGGCATTGTGCTGAACTCTAACCCAAATTAAACCACAGGCCTCTATCCCAATCTCACTCTGACGGCTTTTATTTTCTCCTCTCTTCCTGCCTGCCTCTTTCTCTCTCTCTCTCTCTCTTTCTCTCTTGCTCTCCCTCTCTCTATCTATCTCAATCACTCTGCCTCTCTTTTTTTCAGAGTTCTTTCCTCAAGTGCTTTGTTTTCACATGCCCGACTTTTCAGGAAAAACGCTCATATTTGCGGTCAGGCTTGGCAGCGCAGCAGGCCAGAGCTGTCGATTTTAACCTTCGGCTTAACCCAGTCGAAACTCGACCGTTACTTCCTCTCGCCCTCCTCTTCGCTCTCTCTTTTTTCTTTCTTTCTACCTCCCTCACTTCATCTTTTTTTTCTTTCTCTTGAGCAGGACGACAGGGGGAGGTGGAATGTCTTGATGAAGCATTTTCCTTCCATGCCACAACGGATCTTCCTCTCTTACACTTTTTCCCACTCTGTTACTCTCTCTTGGTCTGTGTCTCACTCTTTCTTTCTTTTCTCCTCTCACTCTTTTTCTTCCTTGTAGTTGCTCAAGAGTCCCCTTACATTTATATCCATTGTGCCTCTATTTCTTGGTCTGTCTCTCTCTGTCTCTCTCTCCCTCTCTCTATCTCTCTCTCCCCATGCCATCCTGAGTTGTGTGTTTGAGTCAGAAGTTATGAGCTGTAGATGTATGTGGGGAGCAATGGCTTATTCTGCCACAAATGAGGCCTATAGAGAGTGCTTGACGTGTGAGTGTGTGTGTGTGTGTGTGTGTGTGTGTGAGCGAGAGAAAGCTCTCTCTCTCTTAGTGCCTAGGCAGAGGCAGGGGGCAGTCACAATAGGGCCTGCTTGGCACATGCAAAACTCATTTAGCAAATCAGCCCAAACAAGGCGGGCCCAGGGTGCGCGGCCTGCTCTAAATAGAGATGGCTATCTGATCCCTGCGCAGAAATGAAACATGTCACAGCAAATTACGGCCATGTTTTTTGAATTACCAAGAGGCCGCTCCTCTCTCTCTGTCTCACTCTGTCTCCCTCTTTAGGTCTCCCTGTCACTCTTCTTTCTTTCTTTCTCTCTCTCTTTCTCTCTCCTACCTCTCTAACACTCTCACTCTCTCCCTCTCCCTCTCCATCTTTCAGTGTCTCTCTTCCTCTTCTCCCCCCCCCCCCCTCTCTCGATCTCTCTTTGTGACGAACACCAGTCCAGCAGGCCGTGGCATAGATACTGGGCAGCCGGCACAGTGCTGGCCTGGACTCTTGGGGTTGTGAGGCAGTTGCTGTGTGTGTGTGTGTGTTTGCTCTGGAACAAATAATGTGAGCAGGGCTGACTCATGGCAGAAGCAAATGAGGAATGGGGGGGGGTGGAGCTCGAGTCATTCCTCTGGCTAAGTTTGGGGCATCATTTACTGAAATTGGCCCCGAAAAACTCTGTGCAGTAATAACCACATCCTCCGAGCATCCTTGGTGCAGTCTGTTTTTATAGCTGGGCAAGGATGGGCAGCGCTCGTTAAGGAAAAGACTATTTCGGACAGACAGGGAGAGAGAGGGAGAGAGAGCAGATCAAGTTCAGACTGGGAATGCTGACACACACAGACACACACACACACACGCATGCACGCACGCACACACACACACATCCACATCCATAAACATGTTAAAAATGTAAAAAGTGTCAGTGATTAAAAATCTGTCTCTTCTCAAGTAGAATTGAGTTTATTACTGCACTCAGATGTACGAACATAAAAAATAAATGTAATGAAAATGGGGAAAATGTTGTAAAGAGGACGGAAATCTGGCAGACAGGAACAATCGCCCCATCCAAAGAAAGCCAGAGGAAGAGTAATACTTCTGTCAGCTTAATGAGTGTTCATCCAGTGTGTTATTCTTGCACGCCGTAGGTGAACTCACACGGTTGATGCAAGTATAAATATATGAGAGTGTATGTGTGTGTGTGTGTGTGTGTGTGTGTGTGTGTGTGTGTGTACGCGCCTGTCTGTGTGTGTCATCTTGACTGAAAGAGGTGTGTGACTGCTGGTTTACTAAGTGTGACCTTCAGCAGGTAGGGTGGTGAGTTGAGGCATGTTCATCATAGAGCCTTGGATGGCCAGTTAATGAATCTATGAGATGCTATGAATCATGGAGATGGGCTATGCCAGGTCTTTCACCTCTCTGCCTTATTAAGAGGGAAGAACTAAAGGAGGATGAGTAAATAGAGTGTATGTGTATGTGCGTTTTATGTTAACCAGGAGGCACACACACACACACACGCATTTAGCAGACACTTTTATCCAAAGCAACATACATTTGTCAACTATCAATTAGTTCAGGGCCAGTGTCCCCTTGAGCAACTTAGGGTGAAGTGCCTTGCTCAAGGGCACAACTGTAGCAACTGAGCCTGTGACTGACCTAAAGCCTAAATGTATCTGTCCCAATAGCACAGTTCCCACAGTGTAAAGTCGGCACCCATACCCGGTGGTGGCCAGAGGTTGCCAGAGGTGGCCGGTTGTGCCAGCTGCCAGAGGTTATTGCATTTCCTCAATGTGGCTTCCAAACTGATTCCTCAGTCAAACATCTAGAGACTATCAAGACCCAGCAGCAGAAAAGGGGGAAATTACATCAAACCAATCACAGGGTCGGAACGCCATGTACCGAACAACTCCAGGAGAATTATCCTCCATCCCAGAGAGCGAAGAATCAATCAGTACTGAGCTGCCAAGTGGCCAGGCAAATATTTACTTTACCCTGTGACAGAACTGTAGTCTTCTCGTCATTTTGAAAAGCAAACGCCAAAAAAAGACGGCACGAAATGAGGGGCTGCGGTGTAAGTGTGGAGTGCAGAGAAGAGAAAAGAGAAGAAGATGAGGAGAGAGGGGGGGTGAAGAGGAGGAGAGGAGAGTGGGATGAGCGGAGGTCTGTTTTAGGAGGTGGCTTGGCCTGCTGGCCTGGGTGAGCGATGCACAGATATCCATCTGGGTTTTGTCATGTTAGACATGGGTCTGTGTCATTTTCTTCTGTAATTAGGGAGAGATTTATTTTGCTGGGCTCCCTCTGGGAAGGGTTTTATGTGGCTCGGGTTTGGAGCGAGCTAGCTCGTGCGCTAGCTCGTGAGGAAACGCTCCATCCGCCATCTTACTTTCGCAATCCAAACATCGGGAGCTTGACTTTCTTCACTTCTCTCTCGCTTTTGATTTGAGCACATGCAGTTACTTACAGATATAGACATAGGACCACATGCGCGCGCACACATAAACACACACACACATATATATACACACACAAATATATCTAAACACACACACTTGCATGAAGGCATGCCTACAAATACACTCACCCACATGCAAGCTGTCAACCACAATTCTGTGATTTATTATCCTAAGGGTGTGTGACGTTTATGGGTATGTGTGAGCGAATGTTTCATCTACTTGTTCTGTGTACTGTGGTTGTGTGCAGATACACACAACCACACACAAACACTCTCTCTCTCTCTCTCTCACACACACTCAGACACACAGGAGGTCTTGTGTGTAATAACATGTAATTTGGAACTAAACGAAAAGGTTTTCCCCTGATATGTTGGTTAGAGAACAACTACACTCCCACTGACAGCTCAAGACAACTCTATTCCCTTAAACCAAAGCTGATCACCCCCCCACCCAAAACAACAACAACAAAAATGATTGTGTAAACCCCTCCCCCCCCACACACACACTTACCTTTCCCTCTCCTCAAATGAACAAAAACTGAATCACATAATCTATACCTTTCAGAGCCCCTGCCACTGCCCCCCCTCCTCCTACTTGATCAATACAGCTCAATATCTCCGATCAGTGCTTTTTTCCCATGTTCATTAAGCGGCTCCTCGGTGCTGGGCCAGAGAGGCACTTCCAACCACACCTGTCTGATGAGAGGTGATATATGGGCCACTGCTGAGGCCAGAGAGCTAAATCAAAACTCCCAATAAAGACGAAGCAGCAGCAGACAAGGAGGAGGAGGAGGAGGAAGATGACGAGGCAGCTAAATGGATGTGGCTTTGATTTGTCTAGTTGATGACTCCTGCTCTGAGGTGTTACTCCTGAATCTTCCCCTCTGCACCATAAGGACTGTAGCCCTGAGGCTGGCCCTCTCTCTCTTTCTCGTGTGTGTGTGTGTGTGTGTGTGTGTGTGTGTGCATGCTCTGGGCAGGCGCCCACGCCAGAGCCTCTATTCCTGGCTGTGGTGCTGAGGGTGGCCCCCACAGGCCTCAGCGGGGCCCTGGAGACTGCCTCCCTCACACTCACTCACTTAGTCTCTCTCTCTCTTTTTCTCTCTCTTGCGTGGGCGGACTCCATGTCATCATCAAGCTCTGGGGTCATCTCTCTTTTCCCTTCCCACCCTGTTCTCCTGTCCTATCCTTTCCTTCTTTTCTCCTCTTGCCTTCTCTCTTCTTTCCTCATTTTCCTCTCCTCCTCCTTTCTTCTCTTTCTTTTTTCCTCTTCTCCTTCCTTGTCTCCCCCGTGCTCCTCCTCTCCTCCTCTGGTTTCTGGTCTTTCCCCTCATCTCGTGTGTCTGTGTCTGATTGTTTTATTTTGGGCTGACAGATGGACATGTCAGGCCCTCCGAGTTTATTTTCAGCGCACACTCCTCAGTCCGCAGGGGCCTCTGCTCCTTTCTTCTCTTTCTCCTCTTGTTCTTCTTCTTTTGCCCTATTCCTCCTCCTCCTCCTCTTCCTCCTCTCCCCCTCTCTTTCTGTGTGTGTGTGTGTGTGTGTGTGTGTGTGATAGGATGATGCCAGCTAGAAGACCCTATCTCAGCAGTGAATGAACTTGGCGCATGAAACTTTCTTCACTCCCATCCTCTCTCCTCCCTCTTTCTCCCTGCACCCTCTCTCTCCCTCTCTCTCTCTCTCCCTCCCTCTCTCTATTCCCCCTTTTTTTCTGTCTCTCCTCCTTTCCTTTCCTTTCCGTCGCTGACACAAATGCAGACGATTCACAGAAAATGAGAGATAATGGCCAGTGTCCAATGGGGCTGTGCTAATCACCGTGCATCGTGGGAAAAGCTCAGGACGAGGGACGGAAAGCAGCCCATTGTCTGGAGGAGATTAAAGGCCCGAAAGGGCCGCATTGTCTGCGGAAGGGATAAATCTTCCTGCTGTCAGTCAAACCTGAATGAAATTCTCCTTGGCTTCTAAAAGGGGCTTATCTCCACTCAATAGCGTGTTGCGCTACAAGCAGGGAGGAATGTATTTTGTGAACTTTTGTTGCTGACACCTTATAAAAAAATAAATACGAAAACGAAAAGACGAGGAGGAGAGGGAGGTCGGGAGCTGCGGGTGGGGTGGCGGTGGTGGGGTGTTGGAGGAGTGGTTTTGGAAGGCTGTCTTAGGGAGGATGTCCATTTGGGTTGATTGTTATCGAGGGTGTGTGTGTGTGTGTGTGTAGTGGGAGAACTGCCCCGTGCAGGAGATTGACTGTCGCTGGGCTTTTGAAGAAGAATGTCGCCTCCATCCGCTTCTCTGTCGTCCGGCCTCCGCTTACCTCGCTTCCTGCGCCAGCGACCCCCTTGGAAGAGCGTCCCGCACCGGAAAACGCCATCAGGCCCCCCTTGGCACAGCCCCTGGCACCCAGCGAGTGCCCGCAAACGCCACGCAACCCAACGCAGTGGCACCTTCTGAAAAGCCTGTCGGCCACACCAGCCTCTATCTCTCATCCAGACCCCCCCCACACACACACACACACATACCCCCCCGCCCCCCATGTGTGCTTGCCAAATACTGTTCCCTCACATCCCGACTTTATCTCCCGTCCAGCAGGGGAGTGTTGCCAAATCCTGCTCCTTCACCCCAGGCTTTTGGAGGGATCCTCCTGTACCCTCTGCATTTCAAACAGGCCCCCTCTTTCACGCCGAAGGAAGGGAGAACAAAACTCGACCTGAACAAAACAGCCCCGGCGAATGGAAGCACGGACAGTGCTGCTCTTTGAAACTTCCCCCCTCCAAAAAAGAGAGGTGTCCCATTTTTCATTCCTTTCTTCAGCTCCCACTCTTTCTCCGTCTTCGCTGGGTGTAAAAGAGAGATATTGATGATTCATAAAAAAAAAAACAAAAAAAAAACAGGACAGACAGAGAGAAAGGAGGGAGAGAGAAATAAAAGGAGACAAAAATACAAGCCATCCCTCTGGCCTCCTTGGCCGGCCATTGAAGAGGATTTTCCGCTCGCTGTTCGAAGCTGATTCAGTGTTGTTGTTGTTTGTACCGAGTTTAATGCTGCCCTTTCACAATCCACCCCGGCCGCATCCCCTCCCCCCCAAATCCCCCCCCCCCCCCGCACACACACACCACAACCCTCCATCCCCCCTCCCTTCCCTTGCCTCAACCCAATCTCCCCCCACCACCCCCGCCTGAGCCTGGCTGCCTAACAAGAGAGCTTACACCTGCTTACCGGATTAATTTAATTAGCACGAAACAGAGATGGGGTGTGTGTGTGCGTATCTGTATGTGTGTGTGTGTGTGTGTGTGAGAGAGAGAGGTTTGGATAGAGAGGTTGTGAAGAATTAACACAATGAAGGACAAGTGCATTATTCCCTCTATGGGCAAGCAGGGCAGCGATGCTGTTTGCAGCGGAAGTGTGGGTTTTGTTTTCAGCAGAGGAAGCAGAGGCGATTGAAGAACAAAAGAAAATACACAAGACAAGAAGTCTCTCTGTGTGTGTGTGTGTGTGTGTATGTGTGTGTGTGTGTGTGTGTGTGTGTGTGTTAAGGGGAAGCCCCCTGTCTCTTTACCCCCCTCCTGTCCTGTTCTCCCAGATTTGTTTGGGTGCAAAGTTCTGTGAGTCTGTGGCCATTGTGAAGGGAGACAACAGAGGTGCATTCTGGGAGTGATTGATGCGGAAGTGGAGTCAACTGGTGTGTCACTTTCTCAGCTGCCCCAAGCGTAAGAGTGACACGCTCAGCATGACACCCACCCAGAGACAGACACTCTCCAGATCCATGTCTTTGGGGAAAGACCTGAGGTTGCTGCAGTTTCAGTCAAGATTTTTAAAGCAGGAGGAAGACAGAGAAAAGAACGGGAGGGAGGGAGGGAGTGAGGGAAGGAGGGAGGGAGGAAGGGAATGAGAGAAGAGACCCTCTCCTTTAACGGGATCATTTCTAAGTAAGGACAGGTACAGTGTGCCTTGGACACTGGGCAAAAAATTCCACCTCCATGAGGTATTGAAGCCCCTTTGGCACTGTGTCCTCCCTCGTCTGTCTCGCCACGATGACATCAGTCAGTACTTTTTTTCTTCTTCTTCCCTCTCTCCCCATTCCCTCCATCTCTCTTTCGTCTTATCCACCCCCTTCCCCACACACACACACACACCACACCACACCACACACACCCCCACTCTTCCCTGACTTTCTTCGGGTTGTCAGAGGAGTGGTGGACTGACGAAATGGAGTCCTGGATACCCAGACCCATCAGGCTAAACTAAACGCTAACAGATGTCTGGTTGCCCCTGCCATGTTTTGAGTCAGAGCTTCAACACTTTTAGGGCCCATCGCTGACCACACTGCCTAGTCTGGCCCGGACAGGAAACTTTAAATGTAAATTACCTTGCATTTTGTGCTCTGTAAACTGGCTTGTCTCTGGTGTGTTCATACAATCCAGGGTATTCACTCTGTATTCAATTTTGATTGTTAGCATTTGTTAGCCTGATAGTTAAACAAAATGGAGGAAGTTGCTGTCAAAGTTTATAGAATGTTTCATGTTCTGAATTTGAGAGTTTTTGAGGAGTGTAGCACTGCTCTAGAAAGGCAAGAACTCTAAGATGAGTCTTTAGAACTGCTGATGTTGAGGAATTAGTCTGAATTGGAGTGAATGGGGCCACCAGTGCCTCCATCTTGTTGGATGGCTGGCTGTCACCCTGATGGAGGAGACTATCTTGATGGATAACCTCTTGAGGAGAAAAGATGGAGACGCTCCCAGCATTCTTCATGAGACAAAGAGGAGAAGAAGAAAAAAGAGTGTAAAGGGATGAATGGAAGTTGAAGCATTTTCGACACAGAATCCTCTTGCACTTTGACATGGAGCAGACACCCAATGGGTGAGGAGGGGGGATTATTTTTTTTTGAGAGCGGTGTTAGGAAGGGTTAAAGAGGTGCCTTTTGGGACAGCAAAAAGGAAGAATGGAACGCATGAAAGAGAGAAAGAGAGAGTGAAAGTAAGTGTCGCACCCGGTCTGATCAGTCTTGGGCCAGTGACAACGAACCACTTGACCTATCACCCTGTGGATAAGCTCATGCATTTGTGGAGAGAGTTCTTTAAACCCCACCCCTCCACTGAAGAGGGCTCACTCTGGGCTGCTGGGAGGGCCGGGGTGGTGTGTGTGTGTGTGTGTGTGTGTGTGTGCGTGCGTGTGTGTGCATGTGTGGGTGTCGGCATGGACATGGGTGTCGAAATGGAGCGGCTCCACTAACAGCCTCTATGGTGGCGGCGACAGAAGAGGTGCGGGCTGATGGGTCACAGGCTGCATCGGCTCTCTGTATGTGGTGCTGTGTGATGATGACACGAACAGTCCTATACCTCTAGCAGTGTGACACCCCGAGGCCGTGCCAGCAGTCATATAGCTATCCCAGAGTGCCAAGCTGTCAACTGTACACATCCCCACACATAGCCGCTCCTAGTCAGAAAACTAGCTAACTCCCATTGGAGGTGATTCAGGTCATTAGGAAATAGTGTTCTAAAGGCCAAAGTCCTTAATGCTATGCCACTGAACTACACATTAGTCTGTAAACTTTTGTATGTAATTCATATGTAACAGCAGGTTCAAACCAAATTATATCTGTTGGAATATAGGGATGCAATGTATCAGATTTATTTATCATCTGTACAGGTTTTCATACAGCTTAAATACAGTGTCGGATATTGGATAAAAGCATAATATAACATATTATATATATGTTATATTATGCTTTTATATGTCATATGTTATTTGTTATTTATAAAAATAACATATGGCATGTCTGTCCATACACTGTATGACATGTATGTGTCTACACTCACTTCAATCTTGTGTTAAGAGTTGAGAGTGGAATGCCCAAGCCTTTGGTGTCCCAGTGTGCACTGGGGCTCAGTTCTCTGTTAGTGAGAGTCAGGTGGCAGTGGGTGAGGCTGAGTGGAGAGGGCCAGCTCAGCGCATTCTCGGCCCGTGGGGTGCTTGTGTGTGTGTGTGTGTGTGTGTGTATGGATGGTGGCGGTGCAATCCCTTCCGTATGACACTGATTAGCCCCCTCACAGACAATGGAGGGTCTGAACGGAGAGGGCCGTGAGGGCTGCCGCCGCGGTAACCTCACCGTGGCAACCATGCTGCTGCACTCCCTCCCTCTGCCTCTCGGTCGGCTTAGTGCATTCTTAACCTGTCTTAACAAACAGCACGCTAAGCACGGCCCCTCACAGGCTTTGGGCCCCACTTTTTTTCCCTTCTCTTCCGTCTTCTCTCCCTTCTGCCTTTTCTTCCAAGAAATGGCTTAGTCCTCCAGACATTTAACTCGTTAAATCCATGCGCTCTTTGCTCACAAACGAGGCCTGTTTGGATGGATTGTGACCTCTGGATGAATGAATGCTTAGGAAACAGTGTGGGTCTGTGTGTGAAGTTGGGTCTCCTGTGAAGTTGAACATTTGTGCTCACTTTGACCTGACCATCAGTTTGTCACTTTTTTGGCCTTGAAGTTGACTGTCTGTGCATGTGTGTGTGTGTGTCTGTCTGTGTCTGTGTCTGTGTGTATTAGTATGTGTGTGTGAGTGTGTGCAGCTGGTGGATGATCTGACCTTCACTGGTGTGACACCTGTACCTGCATCACCCATGAGCAGACACACACAAATACAAACACACACACTGACACACACACTATCACTTTCTCTGCATCACTGTGCAGTAACTATCAGTAATTGTAGATATCAGGTTTAAGACAAAAACAGAAAAAGGAATCAAAAAACGTGGCTTTGACATTTCCCTCTGCCTGCCATTGGACTGCAGCATCTGTAGTTCATTTAGAGCACTGCAGTATGTATAAACCTGATTGTAACCTGGAGGGAAACAAAGGATAAAGGAGTGGAGAGAGAGAGAGAGAGTGAGAGAGAGATGTAGGTAGGAGGACTTGCCACAGCGGCCTGTTGGCCTCAGGTATGTGCTTCATTGTGTCTGCTACAGGGAGGCCTACTTCCCTCAGAGTCCCATCCTACTGGTGTACCCCACCCCCCACCATTCTGATTATGACCCCCCCCAACTCAACCCTAATCTGCTTTTTCTCCTGGCCCTTGAAAGCCCCCCAGCGCCGCGCCAGGACTACCTGCCGCCTGCCTATTCAACCGACCCGCCGGAACGCAATCACCGGACAACCTCGTCTATAACGCTCTTCTGCCCTCCCTTCTCCTTCTCACCCCCACTCCCACCAACCTCCCTCACACCCTGCTTAGTTCACTCGGAGAAACAAAACAAAGGTGTCGGCCACAATGGCCGTGCAGCACCCGGCGAGATGAATCATGCGCTGGAAATGAAGTTCCATTGAAAAGAGTGGTGGCGGTCAGCCTGCGGAGCAGAGCGGGACTAGTGATGACTCTGCTTGATAAATGCTAGGGAGGATTGTTTGGGAGGTGGGGAGGATCGGAGGGTAGTAAGTCACGATTTGAGATTTTATCAAGGTGGGATGCTGAAAAAAAGACTTAATAAAACACCATGCTGGGTTCTCTCCTTCCTTCTCTCTCTCTCTCTCTCTCTCTCTCTCTCTCCTCACTCTGGCTCTAGGTGTTTTATAAATAATGACAACCAGTCCTTTGTACTGTTTTTTTTTTTTAAATAGGCAGACAAAACTTCTACTGAGCATACCTGTTCGCCTTCACCGGCTGTCAGGGGTTCTGTTTCACTTCAGGTTGCCCATGTCACCTTACTCATTAGTGCAGTGCAGTTGTTCATTAGTGGATGCGTCATCATAGCTGTCTTGTTGAAGCTCAACAGGCTGTCTAGCCATACTGATACATGGCTAAACAGCCAGATGAAGGCCTTTTGTTTGTCTGGTGGTGCAGCAAGGGACATTGTTGAGGTGAGACATGAACATATGCGCCTTGCATGTCCCAAAAACTGCTGTGTCACTGTCAGCCCCAATGTGTGTGTGTGTGTGTGCATGTGTGTGTGTGTTTGAGTCAAAGTGCAGTGCGTAGATAGGGACGGTGGGAGAGCGCACCTGTTGTGTAACGGCTAGAGTGTTTTCCACTGGTGATAACAGGTAGAGTGGCCAAAGTGGGTGAAAGTTCCCATTGATTATCAGAGTGGGAAAAATCAATCAGCCCACCACAGGACGTGTTTGTTTTGTTTGTTTACCGCAACACAGGACGTGTTTGTTTTGTTTGTTTACCGCAACACAGGACGTGTTTGTTTTGTTTGTTTACCGCAACACAGGACGTGTTTGTTTTGTTTGTTTACCGCAACACAGGACGTGTTTGTTTTGTTTGTTTACCGCAACACAGGACGTGTTTGTTTTGTTTGTTTACCGCAACACAGGACGTGTTTGTTTTGTTTGTTTACCGCAACACAGGACGTGTTTGTTTTGTTTGTTTGCTGCAACACAGGACGTGTTTGTTTTGTTTGTTTACCGCAACACAGGACGTGTTTGTTTTGTTTGTTTACTGCAACACCTCAGGTCTCTTTTAGCTGCATCCGGGGCTGCAGTACTCAGATGGAAGCTGAAGTCTGTGCATCGTCTCTCTCTGTCTCTCTCTCTCTCTCTCTCCCACACACACACACACACACAGCACACATACAGATACACTGACAAATGATCAATGTGAAAAGTGTGTGTGTGAATGTGTGTGTGTGTCTTGTGACAGTGAGGACGAAGGAGGCTTATTAAGCCAATTGCAGAGTCCTTGAGAGAGACACACTAATGGGAGCTCCCGTGACTCGTTTGTCTTTATTGGGAGGCTAATTGGAAAAGAAAGCAGGTGTTAATACTATAGCGCACACACATACACACAAACACACACACACACACACACACACACACAGAAAGAGAGAGAGAAAACACACACACACACACGAATAAGGACACACACACACACACACAGTGACACAATGGAGTGGTAATGGAACTGTGAAAGCAAGAGGCAACTTAAGCGCCATGTTTAATTAGATCCCTGAGTGAAATTAAAACCCACATTCACCTTCCTGCTCTGGGCATACTAGCAGAGGTGAACTAAAGGAGAGACAAGGGGTGGGGGGAAGAAGGAAAATGAGAGGGAGAGAGAGAGGGTGGAAAGGAGGAGAGAGAGAAGGAGAAAGGGAGAGAGGAAAGGGAGAATGGAAGAGGGCAAAAAAGAGTAAAAGGAGAAAACAGAGAGAAAGAAAAAGAGGAATGAATGTAAGGAGGGAAAGAAGAATGGCAAAAGTGAAAGTTTGGGATTAAGTGTTGACTGTGTCCATAAATCAGAAGTATGCACACCTATGATGAAGAGTTGTTTCCAATCTTAGAGGCTTGAGCATAGAAGTTGAGCACAAATTCAGCTGCGTTACGACACACACACACACACACACACACACACACACACTCAACACACACCCTCAACACAACACTCAAACACACTCATCCCTCATAAAACTCCTCCTGTGCATCATCCTGAAGGCGTGATGTCTGTATCCTGTCTATGTGTTTGTTTGTTTGTATGTTTGGCTGGGTTAGCCACGTTTTGGCAGGGGATCGGTTGCTATGGAACCAGTGAAAGGGCGGCCATGGGGTGGGGGTGAGGGTGGGGGGTGGCAGATGGGGGGCAAGGGGGGCGGGGGGTGTAGAGGAGCTGCAGAGTCTCATTAAAACTCTGTGGCTTAGTGCTTCGCTAAGTGATGTCAGCAAGTTTTAATGGCCGACAGGTTTTACCAATTACGCCCGGTTTGAATTCAAAGAGGGCTCAAAACGGCTCGCGGTTTGATGTGGTGTTTACCCGCTGGAGATGTGTGTGTGTATGTTTGTGCATGTGTATGTGTTTGCTTGTGTGTGGTCTCAGTGTGACACATGCACTAGAGGCCTGATGTTCACCTGAGGCCCTCAGGTGTGTGTTAGCTATCTGAGTGTGTTGGGGTGTTGTGTATATGTTTGCATGTGTGTGTGTGAGAGAGAGTGAATGTCTTTGTCTTGTGCAGATGTGAATGGATTGTAAATTCATGCTCATTAGAACTTGAAAATTATATTCATGTGTGCATCTGTGTGTGTGTGTACGCGCACACACGTGTGTGTGGTGGTTTTACTTAAGCCAAGTTGTGTGTGATGAGATGGAATCTTTCTGCCACTGATTTTTTTTTCAGATGTAAGAAGGCATGTGTATATGTGTTTGTGTGTGTGCATGCATGCACGTGCAAGTGTGCATACGCACAAGTGTGTGTGTGTGTGTGTGTATGTATGTGTGTATGTGTGAGAGAGGAGAGCAGCAGAGAAAGCAGTGTGTTGTGCATTTATGTGGTTGACTGTGCCAATGGAGGTTGTGTGTGTGTGTGTGTGTGTGTGTGTGTGTGTGTGTGTGTGTGTGTTTTGTGAGCACATGTGTGTATTCTGCTGGGAGATCCTCCATTACTGTCTCCAGTGGCGTATTGAGAGTTACGGCCTGTAGCACTGCCAAACCACCACGGGGAAGAAGAGAAAAAAAACAAACACAAAACGAACAACCAGCAAACAAAAAATAAACATGTAAACGAGTAAACAAACTACTGCCAGCCCTCATCATGTCTGTCATCACTGCTGGATCAGCCGCACCCAAAAAGAAGCCCAGCCTGTAGCCAGTCCAGCTATGATCTGGCCCCATATGTGGTTCTTGTCTGGCCCTGATGGCTGTAGCCTTCTGCATTAAAATATCCTTCAGTTAACAGCTGAATTTCAAATTAGTGTGAGACAGTACAGTCTGTGGTCAACTTGCAGGGGAGAACTCAACAGAGGAACTCTTAAGGAAATCCAGAACCATTTGGTTCTTTTATGCATCTGTGACCAAGACTAGAACTTTTCAAGTGTTGTAAAAGGTGTCAAGGTGGAGAGTGCCATAGGCTGTGTATGGAACCAGAGGAACTAAATGGAAACTTTCTGTTAAAGGCCAGAACCAGAATGATTAAAGATGTGTTTTAGGCAAAAGGTGTGTATGTGTGTGTGTGTGTGTGTGTGTGTGTTTGTGTGTAAATGTTACTAAATAGACGCAGGGTGATGGAGGGCTTCTGTAGGTGGAACAAATGAAGGAGTGTTCAAGTTTATGATGTGGCTGGAAGAATAGAGCAGTCCCACCCCCCAACACACACTCTACTTTTAAATCTCTCTCTCTCACATACACACACACACACACTTTATCACTCTCACTCACTCTCTCTCTCTCTCTCACACACACACACAGCGTTTTAGGTGTTATTTAAGTGTAATAAATATGATGGTTTGTTTCTTCACTTAAACTCTAATTGACCTATATGATGATCTGTTCCATAAGCTAATGTCTGTGTGTGTGTGTGTGTGTGTGTGTGTGTGTTTGTGCTTCAGGTGGGAAGGGTTCTAATGCTTGATGCCTCATGTGTGTGTGACTGTGAGTGTGAGTGTGTGAACAAAGTGCCCTTGCAGACCTCTGACATCAGGTTCAGTTGTGTAGCCATCCCCTTTCACTCTGCACATATGCTTCCTAATGCACATACACACACACACACACATGCACACACACACACACACACACACACACACACGCATGCACATACCAAAGTCATGTGTGTTAACACACAAAGATTCACAGATGTACACATATGTAAACATGCTTGCCCTGATATACTTAAATAATTCACACATATGTAAACACACACACACACACACACACACAGGTCTCTGAGGATCCCTGTCAAAGGTAGGATGGCTTCAGGCGGGGTGCAGCTTCTCAGCAATTAAGCCGGGCTTCAGCGGAGAGTCTCGAGCACGGATCAGGATCGTAAGGCACTTGCCTTTGGTTGTTTGCTTTGGATGCGTGCTGTCCGATACCTCGTGTCCAACAGGCCGGCTGCACCAGTGCCAACTATGATAGCATGGCCTGTTAAAGCCTTATTACATGAGACTCTGAGAAATGGCCCACGTTACCAAGGCGCTGACCTCATGTCCTCCATCTAAACACCCTGTGATCGGAGCGCTGATGTCATCTTACACTGATAGTAACAAACTAATAAAATAATGGCTGGCAAAATATTTCTCCACCGGAGCTATTTATAGAAGATAATAAAGGATAATGACTCCTTGACGAAAAAGCATCAGAAGGCTTGGAATCGGTGGAAAGATTATTAAAGATATTAACAAGGTCGAGGGTTTGTATCGAACATCGTTGCCTCAACCCAGTTCTCTGTCTACACTGACCGACTACACAAAATCCCTCATTAAACTGTGGTGAACTTCATGAGAATACTTTCGAAGTATGACTTGAAACTTGACCCCATCATTTAATTCTCCTTTTTAGGTTATGGAGAGGCAGGAGATACTAGATATAAGATACTGCGTTCACAGTTTGATAGGGCGGTATCTGTGGAGGAGCTTCTGTGTCTATAGGTCGATTTTTAGGCCCAACACACATGCAAAATTCCTGAAAGTAGGAGTTGAAATAGGTCAGGTTTCAGCATCAAAGTTAAAATAGGTCAGGTTTCAGCCAACCTCCTCATTAACCTCTGCTTGACATGCAGATGTTCGTTGTGTGTGTGTGCGTGTGTGTGTGTGTGGGTTGGGATCGTGCAAACGTTAAGTGTCATTATGAGAGCTTCAGAAAGCAAACACCTCCAGAAGGGTGGAAGCGGGCCCAGAGGAGCCTGCTCACAATACAGGTATTTACCTCGAGATCACACAACCTATTGACAGCCGCTATTACAGGAAGCACAGGGGACTGCAGTACACTTTTCACCTTGGAACATACACACATACACACATAGACATTATCTCTCTCACACACACATTCAGACATACAAAACTCCCCCCTCTCACGTAAGCAAACACACACACACTCATGGACAGAACTCACTCTCTTACACACACACTTTTACACTCACACACACACACTCTCTCTCTCTCACACACACACACACACACACACAGACTGATCCCCCTCCTTCCCATCTCCATTTAATCAACGGTAAGAAAACATTTTGTCACGGCATGGCAGGGGTCGTCCTCTGCTCTCCTCACACACTGCCTTGTTCAGGAGCTCAGGCCTGCGTGCTACCCCCAGATCCAGGCCTGTCCCAGGGCCACCCTCCTCCTCCTGCTGCTCTTCCTCAGTGTGTCACAGAGGAGGAAGGTGTGTGTGTGTGTGTGTGTGTGTGTGTATGTTAGAAGAGGTGTAAATGAAAGCCTTTGATGGGGTTGTGAGGTGTGCCTCTGGTCTGAGATACAGAGAGGGTTTTGATAGCGCTCCATGCCCTCTGAGGACACACTCATCTAGGGGGAAGCTAATGTTTGCCTCCCTTTGATATTGGAGAAATGACCTCTGTGTGTACGTGTGTGTGTATGTGTGTGTGTGTGTGTGTGTGTGTGTATGAGTATGCACGCATTTAGATCTCTGTGTGTGTGTGTGTGTGTGTGTGTGTGTGTGTGTGCTTTTTTACCTAAGGCCCTCTGCTCTGCATGTCTGCTTCAGGTAGCTAGGCTAGGGGTGTGTAGTCCTTGGCCCAGGGCCTGAGTGCCTGGGCAGAGGAACTGGGCTCTGGCTGTGGCCGGTGATTAGTGTTTTGGAGGAGAAACATTGGACTGCCGGCATCTTTGCATTTAAGAACAATTAGTAAAGGCCAGTCACAGTCAATACAGGCAAGCCAGAGGCCAGATAGAGAAGCCAATCGCTGACCAGTGCATTTTACTTTACAGCTTTGAGTGGAATAGGAATACACATACAGATGTGCACCGACACACACACACACACACACACACACACACACACCTATGGCCCTTTTGAGTAGCGCCCTTTCTGGTTGGCTCATTCTTTGGGCTCAGAGGGTTTGTCCCCTGCTGTGTCATTGGCTCAGTTGTGCACACACAAAGACACACACACGCACACACACACACCAGAAGTGAAACACTGGCGGGGAGATATTTGTCTCATTTCCACTTTCCCCCGCCTCTCAGCCATTAACAGCATCAGTTAATTATGACCTCCTCACCAGCTGCAGAGAGAGGGAGAGAGAACCACAACATGAAGCCGTATGTTATCTGATTAGCCATTGATCATGACGCGCGCGCACACACACACACACACACACACAGACACACACACACACACACACATGCGCACACACACACACATTTTTTGAGCAGTCTCAGAAACAGACACATTTAAAATGAATATCTTGGTGAGGTTACATGAAAAGAAAAAAAAAGCACTAACACACTCACATACATGTTATTGAAGACACATCAATGTTTGTCCACCTCTCTGGTGTACCCAGGTATCGAGTAGACACTACTGATCCTAATTGCTTGTGTGTTCATTTGTCGAACTACCCATTTACAGCTAATTACCCTGCCCATTTATTAAGCAACCAGTAATTAAGATCTCAGTACACAAATACACACACACACACACACACACACACACACACACTAATTGTTGCCCTCATTTATCAGGCACCCATAATTAAGAGAGCCATTAGAATCCCAAACATGGGCGTCTTCGATCAACCCCGTGCTGGCGTCGGAATTCCCTGAGAATGGATGGGAATCTTGTCCAGCACGGCTCCCGACGAGCGACCCACCGACCCCTGTAGGAGGGAACGGTCGGAGCGCCGGAGTGGCGAGAGGGCACTTAAAATAGCCCCCCGCATTATATTTAGCACAACGGGGCAGACGCAGCACGGAGCACGGAGCACGGAGGAGAGGAGAGGAGCAGCCAAGAAGCTTGAAGCAGAGGCTCGGGAATGAAGCATGAAGGAGAGGCTCGGGAATGAAGCTTGAAGCAGAGGCTCGGGAATGAAGCATGAAGCAGAGGCTCGGGAATGAAGCATGAAGCAGAGGCTCGGGAATGCTGGGAAGCAGCCAACATTACACAAGTGCACACCATCCCACTCCTGATGAGCTGCTGTATCTGGGAATAGGAACCGGAGACAGAGAAATCTTTTGCTTTTGTTTTCAGAAGGGGGTGAGGAGTGAGAGAGGTGGAGGGAGGGGGAGAGGGAGGGAGAAAGATGGGGGGAGAGACAGAGAAAGTGGAGAGAGGCAGAGGGAGAGAGAGAGTGTTATTTGTGAACCTAAGTTTGTCATTAATTATCAGTGAGGTGTTGAAATGGTACATTTCCTGCTTCAGGCATCCAGATTATGACAAATTATTTATACCTTCTCATGCATTATTTTATCCTGTGTGTGTGTGTTTGTCTGTGTGTGTGTGTGTGTGAGAGAGAGAGAGAGAGCGAGAAAGAGAGAATAGATTATTTTATCCAGGGTGAGTGCTGTAAGTGTTACAGAGTGGTGTGTGTGAAAAGCATTCAGGGTCAGCTGTTCTTCGCACAGCTGCTCTCTCTCTCTCTTTCTATCTGGCTCTTACGTTCCCTCTCTGGATTTCTCTTTCCCTCCATCAGACCTCTTGCTCTCCAGCCATTTCTCTCTGTCACTCGATCTGCTTCTACCTTTCCCCATTTCTCCTCCCTCCCTTTCTTTTTCTTGTTCTCCTTCCCATCTCTCGTCCTCACCCCTCCCCTCTCTCTTTCTCTCTCTCTGTGCTTCTCTCTGTTCCTCTCTGCGTCTCTGCGGCACATCAACTTTTGTGCGCTGATGAAAATAACGGGTCCAGTCCGTGTGCTTTTCCTCCATCTGCCTCTGGCAGAGATGCGGAGGTCAGGATCGATAGCAAAGGTCACTTAGCTAAAAGGCAAATGGCTCCGCAAGCAAGAAATGTCAGGAGAGGAGAGAGAGAGAACTATGAGAGGCTCCACACCAGGCATCTATGTGTGTGTGTGTGTGTGTGTGTGCTCCCGTGTGTGTGTACGCCTTTATGTGTTTGCTATTCACACCTAGCACCCCCCTCTGTTTCACTCTCAAAATGAAGGTGGACAGAGCTTTTAATCTAAAGTGTCTAGACTGTGTGTGTGTGTGTGTGTTAGTGTGTGTGAGTGAGTGTGTGCGCCTTCACTAAACCTGCATGGCACCCTGTGTGTGCCAAAGGGTGGGTGTGATGCCAAATAACGTCTGCATTCATTACCTGCCGCTCTGCAGCTAAGGATTGTGGGCCGGTGGGGGTCTTTGTGGCAGCTATTGTGTGCGAGGGGAATGGGGAGTGAGTGAATGGAGCGAGGGGGAGAAGGATGCCGACCCTGAGACGCTACCAGCAGAGCCACCTCTCTTTCTTCTCTTTCTTTTTCATTCAGTCCTGTCTGTCTTTCATTCTTTCTTTCGTCCTCTTCTTCCCCTCCTCCCCTTTTCTTCCTCCCCACTCTCTTGCTTCTGCGTATTCACTGACGCTCGTTTGGAACACTCACCTGCTGTTTCCAATCAGAGCCCTTTGTGTTGGCCTGCGCAGAGCCAGCACACGCCTCACACTGGCACACACACACACACACACACACATACACACACACTCACACACACACACTGACACATACATTCTTACACACAAATTCACACACACACATGCATACTCACATAAAGGCAGAGAGAAAGAAACACACACACATACACACACACACACACCTACAGACATACAGTATATTAATACTCTTAATAGTCTTCTACACACATTGACACATGCATACAAACTAAGCTGTCATACACAAACACACACAGACATGTTCAGAAATAGGCTCTCTCTATATATATCACACACACACACACACACACACACACAGACACACACCTGCACAGAAAAAAGAAATGAGGAAGAGATGTGAAGTATAGAATGAACATAGGGCTTAATGCTGGATGAAGGGCTGGTTAGAAAAGAAAAGCAAACGGATGGAAGATGATAGATCAGAGCAAAAAGAATGCACCAGATGCGTGATGTCTCCACAGACTGGATTCTCTCACGCCAGCTGAGGTGAACCCTGGGGTCAAAGGTCGTGTCAGTGGAGAAAGACCCCTAAATCAGCACCCCCCTCCACCAACCTCCTTTGGGTGAATTTCAGGATCTGGGCATACTAAGCAGTATCTACACACACGCACGCACACACACACACACACACACACACACTGAGAGACACACACATAGACATTCAAACATTTTATTATTATTAACAAACTCACGCACGCACGCATTCACGCACGCACGCACGTGTGTTTAAAACAGTGTGTAACAGTAGAAATGGAAGGAGAGGTCCATAGTGCAGTGGTGTTATTGTGAGTGACAGGCTGATATCACTATCCTTCTCCTGGGTAGGGAGCCTCTTTCATCTCACTGTTTCTGCGGCAGGCCAGCTTGTCATAACAAACAGCGTGATTGTCAAATACGCACACACACACATAGACATACCCAGCTTGAGGCAGTCTACCTCCCTGGTGTCAGTATCCTTCTTGTGTGTGTGTGTGTGTGTGTGTGTGTGTGCTGCTTGCAGTCTCTCCCCTCTCAAATTTTCTTGTCACCCTCTGGATATCTCCTCCTCAATCTACCGCTGTGTGTCTCCCATTGTCTGTCTGTCTGTCTCAGTGCACTTCTTCTGCCTTTGTTTTCTCATCCTCAGTTTCATTTGTTATCACATCTTACCTTCTCTCTCTCTCTCTCTCTTTCACTCTCTCTCTCTCTCTCTCATCCTCTGTTTTGGCAGAGAACTCCGGTGCTGTAACCTAACTCAGGTGAGCGCAGCTCAGTGTGGCGTCTGGTCTGGCCTCATCTTGTCTCCTCTAGTCTCTACCACTCTACCTCACCTGTGTGACTGACCTGCCCTAATCGTCCTCCTCTTCCTCATCTTCCTCTTTTTCCTCTCCCTCCTCCTCCTTTTCTCTATCAGTTGTTTCTTTTTACACCAGCACCTGCTGTGATCCCCGGAAGATCCACAAATGAGATTCTTCCCCGAACTTTGTTGGCCTCAAGTTCACTCCATGCAACCTAAATGCCCCCTTGTCCTTCTGCCTCACGGTGAAGGTTGGGCTGTGTGTGTATGTTGTGGGTGTGTGTGGTGGTCTATATGTGTGTGTGTGTGAGAGAGAGAGAGTTAGTGTGGGCTTACTCTGGCTGGACGAGGAGGGCATTGTGGAGCACGGTGTCCTGTGTCGTGTGTGAGTGTGTCTCGTTTCAGAGGTAAATAATGAGAGATGAAAAGCAGTAACCTTAGAGCGGCCGCCATCGCCGCTGATGTAATGGCCGTCCCCTCCTCCTTCAGGTGCGCCGGGCGCAATTATGTGATTAGTCAGCTCCCTGTTACACACTCCCAGGCCTTGTGCACATACACACACACACACACACGCACACACACACACACACACACACACACACACACACACACACACACACACACACACACACCTGGACATCCCAGCTGGAGGATGGGAAAAGAAGGAGGAGAGAGAGATTTCTCAAGCCTATTTTCTCCTCCTGTGCATACTTGGCTCTTGGTCAGTGTATGTCCATGGCCGCTGGCCTGTGTGCTGAAGACAGGCCTTGACAAAGCAGGGAAAGTGCAGTTTATTTATGTGTCACATTAAACTAGTTAGCGCAATGGCTATTAAGACATAGAGAGAAGAGTATCTATGGACACTGGTGATTTTCTGCAACACACACAGCATGCAATTTTAAACAGTCCAGCCAGGCAACCTTAAGGCTTCTGTACTTCCATTGTCTTCCCATTCTTATACTCTTACTCCTTACACACATCAACCAGTCAGTGAGAAAACACATGTAGGTTGAACTGTCACAATTGTATGATTTGCGTGTGTGTGTGTATCTGTGTGGGTGTCTCCAACTATGTAACTGTGACTAGATGTGCATCCATTTGTGTGAGTTTGCGACTGTGTGTGTGTGTTTGTGTGTGTCCATGTGTGTCGTCTCTGCGTGGCGTCCTGTGTAGTCCTGTCTCTCAGACATGCTCTGACCTAATTAGGGTGCACTGGTGGACACAGGTAATGGGCCCTACTGCCCGTGCTCTTTCACAAGGCTCAACTTAAACTGAAAGAGATTAGACAACTTTTGCAAGATATTAGCTGGTCAAAAATGAGAAAAATGTCCCTAAGCCCCTTGATAGCCAGGGGAGACCAAACAGAGCAGCTTTTGTTCCCGAGGTAAGGTGGTGCAAACGGGGTGGGGTGGGGCAGGGTGGAGCGGGGCAGGGGGATAGGGGAGATCAGTGCTGACCAGACAAGTGACACCAAGCAGCTGTGTGTGTGGGGGTGTTTGTGTGTGTGTATGAGAGAGAGAGAGAGTGTGTGTGTAGTGGTCTGTGTACATGCTGATGTGTGCATGTATAGGCAGTGTGTATCAGTACTACATGCATGAGTGCATCTTCCTATGCATTTGTGCATTTGCTTATACATGTGTGTGTGTGTGTGTTTATCTGTGTGCTAGTGTGCGTGTGCGTGTGTGTGTGTGTGTGTGTGTGTGTGTGTGTTTGGAAGGCCATGGTGCTGATCCATGGCCAGTGAGACCAATCAGCTATGGGAATTACTGCGGGGATTAGAGTCCAACCCAGCAGCACAGCACTTGAAAAAATATAAGAGGGGCAGAAAAATGTGCCCACCCAGGAGGCCTACACCACCGGTGGCCATTTAGAGAGGTGAGCAGAGGAGAGCAGGAGAGGAGATGGAAAAATGGGCCCACCCTGTAGGGTGACACCGCCAGTGGTCATACAGGGACAGGACAGGAGAGGAGAGGAGAGAGAGGAGAGATGGTAAAATGAGTCCTTCCGTTCTGTCAGAGCCACCAGTGATCTTATAGGGACAGGAGAGGAGGAGATGAGGAGGATGGAGCAGAAAAGGAAAGAGGGAAAGATAGAAGAGGCAGAAAGAAAAGGATGAGAGGAGTGGAAAGTTAGAAAAAAGCAGAAAAAAGAGGAGGGGGAGAAAGTGGTTATTAAAAGAGAAAAAGATGATAGAGTCCTTCTGGTCCTCTGGCCATAGAGCCTCTCACAGCACAGCAACCTCTCATTTGAGCCCTTGTTTGTTTGTTTCTTTGTTTATCTGTGCTTTACACCAGGATGCACAGTGTGTCATTATGTGAATGGCATCTTCATTCCGGGAACCCTCCTGTGTGTGTGCGTGCGTGCGTGTGTGTGTGTGTGTGTGTGTGTGTGTGTGTGTGCGTGTGTCTTGCAACACTGTCTCTGCCCCTCCCTGATGAGACGATAAGGAGGGAGTAATTGTGTATTGTACAGGTCGTCACATGGCCAAGCTCTTGTCTGCTCAATGGTCTGCGCTGATTTCAGCAAATGACTAGATGTGATGAGCAGAGAGTGAAAGAGAGAGAGAGAAAGAGTGAGAGATACAGAGTATGGGAGAAAAGAGAGAGTGTGTTTGTGTCAGAGAATGAGCGAGATGAAGCATTTCCTCTTCAAAAAGTAGTGGGAAAAAGAACAAGTGTGTGAGAGTGAAGGATGAGAGAGAGAGGGGGGGGGGGGAGCTGATAAAGCCCCTGGTGTGTGAAGAGCTCTGGCCCCTGTCATCACAGTCTCCTTGTTGTGCCTGTGAAATCCCCTCCCCTCCCTCTTCCTCAGATAGAGAGACACGAAGGCGAAATGCAGGTGTGTGTGTGTGTGTGTGTGTGTGTGTTGAGGAGGGGTGTCTGGCCAGACAAAGCCATGTGAAGGGGGGTCATATGGTGCAGATTTAGTCTCTAGGCTCCCCCCCCCCACATCCCCAGACCCCTTCAGCCTGTATCATCCTGTCACAGGAATGTGGCCGACCCCCACGCAAAGCTGCATCATGTGTGTATGTGTGTGTGTGTGTGTGTGTGTGTTGTGCCCAGCCCAGCCAGAGGGCAAACCAGGGGCCAGGGCGACTGTGCCAGCCTGGTACGGCCTACTCCAGTGCCACCGCCTCTACCATAGCTGCCAGCCCTGCTCAGGATGCCATCAATCAAAGCTCAGCCCAGGGATCAGGTGGCCCGCTCCCTCTCTCTCCCTCTCTCATTCTCTCTCTCTTTTTCTTTCTTTCTTTTTTTTCTGTCTTCATAAAGGGCTCTGATCAGGATAGAATGGGATACTGGATTAATAAAGACTTTTGATACTGGAATACAGGTTCAGGTTAATTGTTTTTGCACAAAACTCACACCGTTGAACTTCCACACACAATTTCCACACTGCCTTGATTCAATACTAGATTAAGTATTGAGTGTGAGTTCTCCTTGAAGCATTTTGAGGCTGCTTTGAAGAACCAGTAACTGCACTGTTCTTTGAAGAGATAACAGAACCCCACTAAAAGGTTCTGCATCTCCATTGTAGCATCTCCAAAAAGGGCAGAGCCTAAACAATGAGGTTTAATAGAGGAATGGTGGAAGAAAAGGGACTTTGGTTGGAGCCTCTGTGTTCTGACTCCACAGATAGGGATGGTATCGTGGGCCTGTTTTTGGAAAACATGACACCATCTATGACAGTAACAGAAACAAAACAAAATGGCCGCCAGACCTCTGGAACGAGAGTTAAGAGGAAGGCGAAGACACTCTGAGATGAGTCAAGAGGGTCCGCACTGTGTTGATGTCTAGAGAGGCTTCCAAGAAGAATGTGAGTGTGTGTGTGAGAGAGAGAGGGACAATGTGTGTGTGTGTGTGTGTGTGTGTGTGTGTGTGTGTGTGTGTGAGTGATTGGGACAGAGACAGTACGTGTGTGTGTGTGTGTGTTGTGTGTGTGTGTGTGTTGTGTTGTGTGTGTGTGTGTGTAAGAGACAGTGGAAAGTGTGTGTTGTGGAGTGCTTGACTCCCTGGCTGGGTGCTCTTGACCTCTAGCGCGTCCTCTGCTTCAGCTCATCGTCGTCGTGCACCTCTGCTATCTCTGCCGCTCTCGCGTCGGCATTCTTTCACGTTAGCGGCATCGCTGCACAGATAGGCCCAGCTCGTCACCTTGCACGCTGACACGGGACGGGGGGTTGGGGGGGGGCAGTTTGCTTTGCTCTAGGCCAGGCTTCACAAGCACACACACATACACAAACACACTCCTATACACAGAGACACACACACACTCACACATGTAGTCGTCCTGTTGCAGAACAGAGGATTCAGGAGAGACCATGGCAGCATTTGGTGAGTCAGGTTGAAACAGATTGAGATTTTAATGAATTTTTAATCTAATTTTTACATATGTGTGCATGAGCTGCTGAGAGATACTAGTGTTCAACTTGGGGTTGGAATAGCTGGGTTGTGGTTGTGTTTCTGTATGTATGTTTGTGTGTGTTCGAGTGTTTTTTGTTTTCTTGAAAAGGACATTGTGGCAATTCGTGTGAGCGACTGACTTTCTCATGATCTTGTGGCAGCATAGAAGATAGGACGCAAACAAAGTGTGTGTACATGTGTGTGAGTTTCAAGTGTGTGTGTGTGTGTGTGTGTGTGGAGATGGAGGCAGAGAGAATGTCACCTGAAAGAGATTTATGCTGGCGGAGTTGAGTGCGGTCATTGTGGAGAGAGGGCTGGTTAAAAGGACAGGACAGTGGAGCGTAATCCCCGCAGTGGGAAAGGGGGACTCCGTGTCTGGACTGATCACTCTGCTCATTCATTTCTCCATTGGGCTTTCTCTTAATGGTGATAAATATGAGACTGCCCTCAGTGGTCAAACAGTGTTACTGTTAATCAATAGCAGTGACTTAAGGTTTGCAAGTCAACTGTTATGTCAACTAATTTCTCAAAGGGATCAATATTTTGGTCCGAATGAGTTAGTATATTATCCCTCCACACACCTCTTTCTCCACCTCTCTCCTTCTATCACTCTCTCTTTTTCTCTCTCTGTTGGATGATGTGTTGTATCTGCGTGTCGAAGGGCCTGTCATGGTGGTTTGGGGGCTCATTCGTTTAGTGGAGAGCAGCTTGTCATGCCTGGCCAGCAGAACCCATTCTTCATCGTCTTGTTGTGTATGTCCTCCTCAGACACTGTCGGACAGCTTGCGTCATGACCTTTCACCCCTAGTGCACAGACACCAATCAGACCTGGGCTATAACACACACACACACATGCACATGCACACATGCACGCACACACACATACACGGGACACCATGGTTAGACTGATGAATTGGTCAGTGTGAGGCATGGTGACAGAGCAATAGCGCTCTGATTGTCCTCTGTGCTGGACGGTGATCAGTCTTGGGATGTCAGGGGATTAAACGCCCCTCTTATAAGAACTGATCTGTGGTGCTTTAATTGTCTGCCCACACCGTGTATGTTGCCTCAAAGGAGTCTTTTCACTCACATATTTGCTAGTGTGTTTCAGCCTACTAGCGTTCAGATCAGGTAACCTTTCACCTGTCATACGGCCATTTGCATAACAAAAACATCAACTGCCTAACACTACAGATGATTTTTTGGCACTGGCCATGGAGACAGCAACCTGGTGTTTATATTCATTCATTTGTGGTTTCCCGTGTGTGTGTTTGTGTGTGTATGGCACAGGCTCAGAATTAGATCTTAAATTAGATGCTCATAACATGGCAACCACTGAGGAACACCAGAGTTGTACTGGCTTTTGGATCAGTCTTCTCTCTCTTCATCCTCTCCTCTCTTTTCCTCCTCACCTCTCCTCTCCTCTCTTCTCCGCTCTTCTCTTCTCCTCTCCTCTCCTCTCCTCTCCTCTCCGCTCTTCTCTTCTCCTCTCCTCTCCTCTCCTCTCCTCTCCTCTCCTCTCCTCTCCTCTCCGCTCTTCTCTTCTCTTCTCCTCTCCTCTCCTCTCCTCTCCTCTCCTCTCCTCTCCTCTCCTCTCCTCTCCTCTCTTCTCTTCTCTTCTCTTCTCCTCTCCTCTCTCTCTTTCTCTCTCCTCTCCTCTCCTCCTGTCCTTGTAACTGAGATGCTGTTTAACATGAGGACTGATGAGCTCCATTCAGGGCTGCTATTTCCCTCCCTTAGTGATTAATGGCCCCATGCGGTAGCATCAGTGGCTCTGGCTCCATCTCTCTCTCCATGCCTCGCCACCACGGCTGTCCCCCCTCATCGCCTGCTGCACTGCCTGGGAATTGATGACGAGAGAGGCAGCCATTTGCAAATCAAATGTGAGGAGCGCAAGGCCCAGCATACCTCCGCCACCCCTCCTCCTGTCCTCACTCTCTCTCTCTCCCCCCTCTCCTCATCTCGCGCTTCCTGCACGCTCGTTAAGTGACTGTCCCATTTGTTATGCAAATAGGGGCCGGGGCTACGACATCATCTCCAAAGTGTGATAAATATTTGATCAGCCATAATGGAAATTGTCAAGCTCATCTAATTGTGCCACATATTATCTGAGGCAGAGTGTAGATGTCGCTTGTAGCTTTTGATCTCTCTCTCTCGTTCTCCCTCCCTCTCTTTCTGTCTCCCTTTCTCTCTTTCTCTCTTCCTAACCTTGCTTTTTTTCTCTGTCTGCTTTGACTTCACTACTATCATTTTTTCCCTAGTTTCTCTTCCCACTTACTTTTTCATCACATTCTACTCCCTGCTTCTCCTGTCTCTCTCCCCTCCCTTTGTTCTCATTTCTTGTCCTCCCTCTCTCTCACTCCCTCTCTCCTCTCCCTGTCTCCACTCCTTTTCACCTCTCTCTTTGTCCGTCTCTCTCTGCTCCCCCAGTCCAGTGCGTATTGTGGCTTGGCTTTGGGTTGCGTTCCCTGCTTTGAAATGGCCCTGCGTCTTCCTATTGTGCGAAGCATTGCATCCTCTCTGAACTGGGAGCTTCCTGTGAGGGGAAGTCCAGGGCCAACAGGACACTCATTAATCCCCACTATTTATAATACACGGCATCAGCTCGGAGAACCGCACACTCACACGGAGAACCAAGCATAGAACCACGCCAAACCAGGTCTAGAGTACAGACAGACAAAAACTAGAATACGGCACCAAGGAACACACTTTGAATTTGCTGTTTTTGTTTTAAAAAAGATATTAGAACATAAAGCATATTCATATGCAGCATGTTTGTATTCTGTCAGTGTCTGTCATTGATGGGTGAATTCCTATAATCAGTCTTATGATAGCAGATAGTACGCAGGTTAGAGAACATTGTATTCTGTCAGTGTCTGTCATTGATATGTGAATTCCAATAATCAGTCTTATGATAGCAGATAGTACGCAGGTTAGAGAACATGATATGACGGTCCTGCTGGAGAGAGCTGGCATGTGAAAAGCTGTTTGTTTGCCGAAGACGTGAAAAAGCTCTGTGGAAAATCACTGAGTTGCTTTGATGTGTACTCAGCACCAGTGCTTCATCAGGAAATGCTTTCTAAAATAATCGCTTGGCTATTATTCCTCGGACACGCAACTTGGCTAACATCTGATGAATGAGTTTTTGCACTGACAGAACAAGAGAGAGAGAGAGTCTGACGATATGTTTGTGCTGTTATTCACAGGAAGTTTAGATAAGATTGCGCTAATTGTAGCAGGTTTCAGCCCCATGCCGTTATCGCTTGGTCTGGCTGTGACCTGGCCTAGAAGCCGATACCTCTTAGAGGTGGAACAATTGCAAGACTGTCTGCTTATGTGGTCGTCTCAGTGTGTCAGTCCTTTCAAAATACGTCTTTTAGGAGACCCTTACGCTCAGCTTTACATTGTGTTCAGAAAATTTAATTGACACTTCATTGACAACCAGATGTCAAATGTATGGTATTGACTTTATATAATGTAGAGCTCCTAAAGAGACATTAGGGAATTATTTTGCACTGATGGGAATTTTGCTTAGCTTCTTCTTCTCACAATAACTTTTCCGTTCCATCATTCCCTCATTCCATCATTCCATCATTCCCTCATTCCCTTGCGGCACTTTTGTATATTGTGTGGAAATAAGTTATTTCAGTGGAACACAATAGGAGTTCCAGAAAATATTTTTTTCCACCCCTGAACCTTTGGGGGCTCCATAGAGCTGTATGATAATATGATAATATGTCAACATATTGTTATTTTTGCTTGTACATTCCCTTATACTATAACGGGTATATTCTGTTGTTGTAAGGTATACTGTATTGTTGACATTACTGATGTTAGTAATGTTGTTGAAATTGGTACCAATGGTACTAACACAAGTTCTTGCTATTTTTCTCTCTCTCTTTCTGTCCCTGTCTGGTGGGGAGTGGGTGGTGGTGTTTCTGTGGTGACTCGGTGGTTGGAGAGAGTGGTGACAGTGAGTGTGACTGCAGCCCTCTCCTTGTGCACCGCAGACAAAACAAGCTAATTGGATTGGAAGTTGAGCTATCAATTGAAATCAGTATTCAAATCAAAGTTTTCTAAACACAAAAAACCAGGAAGCAAAACAAGGCCCACGAGATGAATAGCACGACGGGCCTTGGCAGAACTCTGGATGGTGCACTGTGTGTGTGTATGTATGTGTGTGTGTGTGTGTGTGTGTGTGTGTTTCAATTACGCTACATCCAAATGGAAATATATTCACTCAGTTCTTTGTTGTTTTTTTCCTCCTGAACTCCTAATTATGCTTTTTCTACAAGTTTCATAGAGTGGTGTTTGTGTTTGTCCTCCTTCACTATGGCAGTTTGATAATGTGCAGAAGGAAAGACTCACTGTTGCCCTGCAGTTAGACAGAGGTAGATATGTGTGTGTGTGTGTGTGTGTGTGTGTGTGTGTGTCAGTAGTGGAGTTTTGAGAGAAAAAGAGTGAATCAGAGGGGAGTCAACACAGATAGAGCAGCCTCTGGCTACATCTAATAGTTCCTCTTCTGGATTTAACACACACACAAGCACACACACACACACACACATATATACACACACACACTCTGCACACTCCTCTCCTTTCACCTGTGTGCAGGGTTGTGTGCCAGTTTCTCTGCAAATTTATCTTATTTTTCTTGATTGCTGCTCATCGTCACCACCTTCCCATCTCTCTCTCTCTCTCTCTCTCTCTCTCTCTCTCGTGTGTGTGTGTGTGTGTGTGTGTGTGTGTGTGTGTGTGTGTGTGTGCGCTGCGCCAGAGTTGGCACTGAATTTATGGGGTTGTCTGCTCACCACTGACCCTTTGCGTCCTGGGCACTCTGACGGCTGGTGGGTCTTTAACGTCCTTCTTCAGAGAGACACCAACGCTGCGGGCTACACGCCAGTCCATAGGGACCAAAGAGAAAAAGAGAGAGAGAGAGAGAGAGAAATAAAGAGACGAGCGGGTTGGAAGAGAGCAGGAGAGTGTGGGTGAGAGAGAGAAACACACACACACACACACACACACACACAGAGGCATAGATAGAGACAGAGGAGGTTCTGGCCAGAGGGACTGTCTCTGGTTGACTAATAGTACTGGTGGGGAGCTGCTCCCCAGAGACACTGGCCTTATTTGGGATGTCACACGGCTCGCGTCGCCACAGATAACACACACAAAGGAGGCGGAGGAGGGGGGTGGGATGGGGCTCAGGTTACACTGCGGGCCACCTGAGCTAAAGAGGAGCAATTGTTCCCCAAATCGACCTGACGACCTCCTAATTACCAGCCAATTATCTGCAAATTCACCGCAATCCACCTGCTTTTAACAGAGGGAAAATTGCTTTTCACTCAGTCACTCTCTCTCTCTCTCCCTCCCTTCCTCCTTCCCTCCCTCTCTCTCTTTCTCACTCTCCCTCTTTCTCGTTTGTGTTCTCCTCTCGTTCTCTTACTGTCCATGCTTTATTTTTACCCAGCGTGCTAATGGTAGTGCCTACCTCGCCTCTGTTCACTCTCTCTCTCTCTCTCTCACACACACACACACACACACACACACACACACTGGTGTTGAGGTCAGAGACACAAGCTCTCTCTGTGAGCATGTCATTATTTATCTAAAGTACCACCCAGAGTCTGGCCTACTAAGCCATCTCTCCAGTGTTCCGCAACCTTGTGTCTTGTGCTAGTTAATTAAACCAAGCAGTGAGTTAACTAACGGGACATTAATCTATTTACATCAGTTCCTCTTGCTGTGTTGCCCGTGCGTCAACAAGCCCTAGATTTCCTCCTAAGGTTCTCATTGTCCTCCAACAGCGTCGATTCAGAAAGCTTCAAGTGTGAGCCGAACAAAAGGGGCATTTAGCAAAGTGTCTGCGTTATCAGTCACTCTTCAGTGATCAAACAAAAGGCCTGATATTAACCAATCCAATCAATCAGAGCTGTCATAGCGCAGCCACTCCTGTTGGGCTCACAGAGAGGGAGAGGCACAGGCAGAGAAAAGAGAGAGAAAAGAGAGGGAGAGAAAAACTGAAAACATGATGGAAAAGAGGAGGAGGTAAAGGTATCGATAAGGCGTTAGAGGGAAATAGAGAAGGAGAGAAGGAAAGAGAGTGAGAGTCTGAGAGTGTTACATTAAATTAAATTGAAGGGATGAAATTAGCATCCCTTTTAGTGGGACAGTGTTCAAGACATACATTGTGCATATGACAATCCTTGTGTTTACTGTAAATAAAATGTGTTTAATTAGACAGATACAGTGATATAAAAAAGAGGGAAAGAGAGAGAGAGAGAGAGAGAGAAGTCGTTAGAAGAGGACTGAGTGAAATATGCTGTGACAAGGAGCGTGGGACAGAGGGCATGAATTGTGAGAGGGAACGATGAGAGGGAGGAGAGAGAGAGAGGGAGAGAGAGAGAGAGAAGGTGGAGAGTGAAAGAGAGATTAGAGTTATGTGCCAGGACAAGTGCGTCAGCTGCAGGCAACTCTGATGGAGAGGGACAGAACACACAGGACTGAGCCTCAGCACCCAGGCCACACACAGACAGACAGACACACACACACACTCTCTCTCTATCACACACACACACACACACAGCTGTCTGCACCTTCAGACAGACAGAGAGAGGGAGGGGTGGGAGAGAGTAACATCCAAAAGAGATGGGCATGGGAGAGTAAGATTTGGGCATGGGAGGGCCTGAGAAAGTCAAAAGTGGACGAACAGAGTGAGATGCAGAGAGGCATAGATAGTGTGTGTGTGTGTGTGTGTGTGCGCGTGTGTGTGTCTGTGAGAGTGTAAAAACACAGACTGAAATGAACAGAGTAAGAGGAGAGAGATAGAGAGATAGATGGAGGTATAGAGAGAGAGAGTGAGTTTAGGGAGGAGAGTGTGTTACTCCAGGCCTGTCTCCGAGAAGCGGCGAGCGCATCGTTCCCAGAATTCTTCTGGCGGCAGCATTGTTGTGGGAGTGTATACAGCATTGTGGCGCGGGGCGCAGAGGAAAGGACCTGCTCCATTGTTTGTGCTGCACTTGCTCCCGCACAGCTCTCCCAGCACCCATCTGTTTCCCCTCTTCCTTCCCCACACAAAACAAGATGGCTTCCTACTACCCTACACTCTACTGTAGGCCACTCCACTCCACTCCACTCCAGTCCAGTCCACTCCAGTCCAGTCCAGTCCAGTCCAGTTCAGTTCAGTTCAGTTCAGTTCAGTTCAGTTCAATTCAATTCAATTCAATTCAATTCAATTCAGTCCAGTCCAGTCCAGTCCAGTCCAGTCCAGTCCAGTCTAGTGGAGTCTAGTCTAGTCTAGTCTAGTCTAGTTCAGTCCAATCCAGTCTAGTCTAGTCCAGTCCAGTCCAGTCTAGTGTAGTCTAGTCTAGTCTAGTCTAGTCTAGTCCAGTCTAGTCTAGTTTAGTCCAGTCCGGTCTTATGAGGACTTCTCAGAGCTGTGTGTATTGGTGCTTGTGTGTTTGTGCTTGTGTTTGTGTGTGTGTGTGTGTGTGTGTGTGTGTGTGTGTGTGTGCACAAGTGAGGGAGAGGGAGAGGGAGTAAGAGAGAATAAGAAAAAAAGATCGTCAGTATGTAGAATTGACTGTGTGTATGAATGCCTGTGTGTGAATATTTGTGCAAGATTGATAAAGAGTGTGTGTCAGACTGAATGAGTCAGAATGGGTGTATGTCTGTGCATGCATATGTACACAAGAGACAGCATCTTTTGTGAGACTCAGTTGTGTGTGTGTTTGTGTGTGTGTGTGTGTGTGTGTGTGAGTGTTCATGTAGTCATGGTCAGGATGGGCCTTGGAGCGGAAGTGTTTGTTTAGCTGATGAATCTCCGGTATCACTGGACAGCCCAGAGCCATTGTGTGCTGCAGGCTTTGAAGACCCGTGGCCTAGACCAGTGCCCTGCTCCACTGCAGAGCCCGCCACAGGCCTTTGTTTACTTGATTGTTTGTTTGTGTAAACATGTTTACATGTTTGGTCTAGAGCTAAATGAAGAAGTGAGAGGAAGCAAACAAATAGAAAGCAAACCAAAACACAGACAATGGTAGCACCCATGCCACTGTATGTGTGTGTGTGTGTGTGTGTGTGTGGACATGTCAGAGTTGATTCGCGATTAGAAGTGTATTTTGTATGAAGTGTCCTTGGCACTCTTAAATGATCAAACCAAGCTTTAATAATGCACAGAGAAACGAATGGGCGATATTGTCTTTGAAGGAGAAGAAGGAGAGTATTTGCTGTCTGAGGCAGGCCTGGTGGGCTTACGCTAAGTCAGCTTGAAGATAAGGAGATTAGGAACTCTCGCAACTGAAGAAAATAAATGCAACTCTTTTTTTCACTTGCATAATGGAGTCTGACGTTTGGTCCGTATGCCAGAGCTGAAGAGTTAAGCATGAGATTTGAGAGAAGAGGAGGGGTTGAAACAGAGAGAGAGAGAGAGAGAGAGAGAGAGAAAGGAAGAAAGAATAGTTATAAAAAGAAAGCTAAAGGCTATTTATGGCATGAAATAATTGGTTTAAAATCACAAATAAATTTCATCATGCCTCCTGTTTACACATATTATAATTACACTGTACCTATATGTAATGTATATTAGATAATAATGATTACATGTAATAACACATGACAATTCATCTGACAATTTACCTAAAGTCTTAAATTCAACTCTACCATGCAGTTATTTAAGCAGCAAAAAAATAATGCAGTAAAAATGGATTATGTGAGTACCTCTTTATTAAAAAAAGGGTTGGTTTTATTTATGGTTAATGGTTTAATGGTGTAACTACATTTGATTCACCTTTATGTCTTCATTAATTTGGTTTATGTGTCGTTGGAGAGGTGAAAAGAAGTTGGGGTTACAGTTAGGAGAGAGATGTAAGGCCGACTCACGTCAGGGCATTTTATAAAACCACCTTTCCAGAGCCTGGTCAATTCCTCGGAAATGTCATCTACAGTGGATGGAGTGATTTATGAAAAGAGTGTGTGTGTGTGGGTGACAGAGAGAGAGCGAGAGAGAGAGAGAGAGAGAGAGAGAGAGAGAAATTGTGCAAATAATCATGAGAAAAAGTACTGGGTGTGTCATCTAGTTCCAGTGTGTGTATGATGCATCCATGCTTTTGTGGTTGTGTGTATTTGTCTGCATGGGTAAACTAGACCCATACATATTCTTTAGTGTGTGTGTGTGTGTGTGTGTGTGTGTGTGTGTGTGTGTGTGTGTGTGTGCGTACATGTGTTCTTGTGTTTGTCTCTGAACAGGGCCTTTAGTCTGGCTCACAGGACACTGAGGGCTGTTCAATGAGCCAGAACACAGCGATTACCAAACCCACAGTGCCCTGTGTGTGTGTGTGTGTGTGTGTGTGTGTACATGCACACTTCACAAACCCAGAATGCTGTGCAGCTTATTGAGCGACCTTCACTAATTCACTTGACCCACCACTTCCCTGCCATGCTGCCTACCTCATTGAGTCCTCTCTCTCTTTCTCTCTCTCTCTCTCTCTCTCTCTCACACACACACACACACACACACACACACACACACACACACACACACACACACACACACACACACACACACACACACACACACACACACCTCTTCCAACGCAAAACTAACCTCATACAAAAAGTATAAAAATATCACAGCTCCAGACTGGAGGGTCTGTACAAGTACAAAGTGAATTTTAATTACTGATATCACTGAAATGACTGATAAATTGTAATGAATAAATATTTGATGGGATTCTTTGTAGGATTGAAGACAAAATAATACTTTGCTTTAATATCTAATTTGGATCGCATCCATTTTGATCAACTTAGCTCAGGGAGTGGGTGTCATGGTAACCAAAAGGGCATGTTAGCAAAAAAAAACAAAAACGTAATGAATTGCATTCCACATGCACAACTCCTGCTGTAATGGCCATAGAGAGGTCTTGAAATTTGTTAAAATTTATTTGTGTTAGCTTAAAAGTCTGAGTCTAATTTGTCTGATGTTAATGAATTAACCAAACCTAAAACAAATCACGTCAAGCACTACACAAAGTAAATGCTGTGTACACACTTCAAGCAGAGACTCCCCAAATACACCATGACTTGCATGTTTTTGTCAGTGAGCAAAAGGAGTCCTCAGCATTGCGGACTCCTTTTGCTCACTGCAGCATCTCTTGCTTTTGCTTGTGTTATCTTTTTAAAAATATGTTTTTTCTTTCTCAAAATTCTTCTTTTCTTCTTTGTAACTGTAGTATTTTTCTTTATGCTTTTATTTGAATTGATAGTCTTTGTTTTGCGTCACAATTTATTTACCTAATTTAAAAATACTTTACAAATAAATTTGACTTGCCTGATGGTTTTTCTAATGAATTTTATTGCCTTCATGCAGTATTTTCCTGTTCTAAACTGTCTTCTGTTTATATTTTATATATGCTATCTTTTCTTCTCCTAATGCCATGCAGACGTTTGGTTGAGTTCTGCAATTCTGACTTGGCAGTGGGCTTGAAAGAGTGGATCATCCTGTGGGTTTCTCTCTCACTCGTGTTTTAGTTGGTCTGTGCTGACTTTCAAGGCAGGCCTCCTGCTGTCCCTGGACCCCCATACACACACACACACACACACACACACACACACACACACGTTCCCATCATATTACACTACTGTGGCTTCTGGCTTAAAGCCTGGGTACTTGGCTCATGTCACCCTCCACAGATGCAGAAATGCCCCCCCTCCCTGATAGTTTTTTTTCTTTCATTCTTTCCTTTGCATTGAGTTCTTATGTCTGTGTTATCGGATTTCATTTTCTCAATTTACTTGGGTAGTTGAGATGCGGTGTGTGTGTGCTGGCTGCGCAGGTGTTGTTTGACACTGTATTTGTTATACACAGTGGTAAGAAACGAGTGTGGGTTTGTACCATTTCAGGCTTTTGCAGAGTACTGCACCCCACCCCGCCATCTCTGACTGACTCCATATTCTACATCTCTCTCCTTTCATCCATCTGTCTCTACCCTTCTTTCTCTTTCCCCACCTCTACTCTCCCTCTCATGTCCCTCTCTTTGTCTCTCTCTCTTCTGTCTCCTCCCTCCCTCCCTCCCTTCCTACCTCCTTCTCTCTCTGGTGTAGTGGCAGTGTGGTGGCAGGTCAGTGGCACGCTAACACTATTGTCAGTGTGATTAATAGCTGGGCGGCCTGCCGTTAATTCACAGGCTAATGAGCACGAGCAGGGCTAGCAGGGCCAGGCGCGCTGGAAGAGGGCTGATGTATGGGGGGAGGGAGCACCCCGTGGCAGAGGCCAAAATCATTTCCACCAGTCAGATATTGTCCCGCACCGCCAATGCCTCTCCCGCTTAATAAAAATTAATGCCTGCTTTTTCATCCGCTCTCTCTCTCTGTCTCTCTCACTCTCTCTCCCTGTTTCTAATGATTGCTCTCTTTCTCTCTTTTTTTCTCTCTCTCTGTCATTGCCTCTCTCTTTTCTTTTTTTCTTTCTCTGCCATGCTTTCCTCATATCTGAATTCCCATTGGCTAACTAAATGAAGCTGTTGGGGAGGTCAGGTGTCAGGACGAGCAAAGCAAGCGAAGGCTTCTAGAGGACTTCTTTAGTTCTCTCCAACGTACCAAAGTCACCAGTCTCTCTCTCTCTCTCTCTCTCTCACTCTCTCACTCTCTCTCTCTCTCTCTCTCTCTCTCTCTCCTTAACTCTGCTTCAGCGTAAGCAAGTCTAATACAAACCAAACAAACAGCCAGCTGATCAGTGACTCAAGCGGTCACTAGATGAATGAATGAATGAATGAATGAATGCATGCATGCATGAAAGAGAAGCACTTCCTTGGTTGGGCCTCACTGAATGAGTGATGAATGGAGTTTTCATGAGGAGAAGAAGAGTCGAAGGGCTGTAATCATTGAAGCTCCTTTAGATGTGGACGAAGTTGGAGAGAGAAAGGGAGGAGGGACGAAAAGAGGAGGAAGGGAGAGGGGGAAAAGCAGATGAAGAAAGGAAGAGGAAAGGGGTAACAGGAGAGGAGAAGGGAGTCGGGGATATAGGTTGGAGGGGGTAAGAGGAGTGGTAGGGGGAGGGGAGGAGAGGAGAGAGGAAAGAAAGAAAGACAGAAAGAAAGAAGGGAAAGGGTAGATTTGAGGAGTGAGATGTGTTTGGCTAGTTGAGCCAAGCTATGAGTCCGGCCCTCAGGGCAGCCGGTAATGTGCTCTCTGGAATGGAGGAGTGTGTGTGTGTGTGTGTGTGTGTAGGATTTGATGAAAAGGCATGGAGGCCCATTCCCCACTCTGTGACTGTGGCTGCACCAATGAACAGCAGTGGTATTCAATATAGTGTGTAAGCTGTTTAGTGTGTGTGTGAGGATTAAATGCAGTCAGTGCAACTGAGGTTGATATCTAGATACACACATACACACACACACACAGTTCTGGTTCCAGCACATTCACTTCAAATTCTGAACTGCTTGTACAGAATACAAGGTGATATTAGAACACATATACAATAGTTAAAAGCTAAAACTTATTTGGTCATCTAGACCCTCCGTAAGTCTTGTGTGCTCCTGTAGGGTCTTTGCTGTGCAGACGTGGCTGTACTGGGACCTGTGGACCTGTCTGTAGTGCTGTGCTGGTCTAACTGTTCTGAGATCAGCAGCAGTGGCAGTGCCTGTGGCTGGGGTGGATGTCAGGCCCCAGAGCATATGCTGTGGTATCATTAGCGAGAGAAAAACCTGCTGCTCCCTATTAGAGAGAAAGATGCAGCCTTCTGGTGGATGTCTGTGCCCTGTACTGTTTGTTTGCCCTGTGTGTGTGTGTGTGTGTGTGTGTGTGTGTGGTTTTTGTGTGCCTCTGTGTGGAAATGGCCATCTGTGGTGTGGGTTCCTTCCCTATATGTGTGTTTGTGCCTATGGACACACGGTCCCCTCCCTGTGTGTGTGTGTGTGTGTGTGTGTGTTTGTGTTTCTTCTCCTCTCTCTCTGTCTCTCTTTCTCTCTCTCTGCTCGTCTTTCTACCCTGGGGTGTTGATGTGTTTGTGACTCAATTTGGCAAATGTAAGTTGCTATTGATTATTATTAATATTTAGCATGTTGGTGAAAATGTCTTTTCCCAGTGCTATTAATCTTGCCTGTTAATAAATGTCTGAACAGGCTGGCCTCTATGCCCTGGGGAGCCAGACTGACTAGAAAGGCAATCAGAGAGGCTGACAGCAGCCCTACACACACACACACACACACACACACACAGAAGCATGCTCACATACACACAAAAGCATGTACATATACACATCACAGAAACACAGCACAAGCAATGAGTGTTGATGTATTTGTGCTGAATTGTGGGACTGTAGGATATTAAAGAAGGCAAAGGCATTGGAGGAGATTTTGATGCGTTCTCAAAAGAATTTTTTATGTTTTCATGTTATAGATTTTGGTACAGCACGTATGTCAATCCACCACACAGACACACACACACACACATGCTGTGGTGCAGGAACATTGGCTGTTGCCTATGCACACAGGCACTCCTCCCGTAGTGAACACACACACACACACACACATATACACACAAACACACACACAGAGAAACACACAGAAATCCTGGTGTATTAGCGAGAGGCTGGCTGCCTGTTTTCCATGGCAGAGGTTCCATCAGGTCCTGATTGCAGTCTCTGCAGCCAGGTGAGAACATATTGATCTCCCTCAATGAGTCAATTAAGCTGCAGTCTGCTCCCAGGCCTATGCTCAAAGTGTGTGTGTAGGTGTGTGTGTGTGTTAGTCTCACATGCATGCACCAAGTAATTTTGCAGTTGTGGTATTATTCAGGCAAGCTGACACTAATTTTTAACACCTTCCCCCTTACACACACACACACACACACACACACACACTCACACTCACTCACTTCAGTAGCCAATGCACTGTTTAAACAGCCGCTGCTGTGGTCAAGGTCAATTTTATTACCACTTGGTACAGTTACATTCTCCTTAGAGAGAGAAGGAGAGAGAGAGAGAGAGAACAAGAGAAAGGAGAGGGGGAATTTGCTCATAAACCGAGCAGAAGGTAGCTACATCGTTTGTCAATAACCTTTCCAACCTTACATTTCTGTGCATGTCAATGTACTTTCATGTAGTGTGTGTGTGTGTGTGTGTGTGTGTGTGTGTTGGGTGCAGGACATACTCTGTATCCCTGTCACATGTGTCTCACAGGCCTGAACTGGTAAGCGTTTGTGATCAGGCTCTGGTGTGTGTCCGACTGTTTCTTTCCCCCATGTGGGACCTGTATGTGTGTGTGTGTGTGTGTGTGTGTGTGCGTGTGTGTGTGTTAGGGAATGTGCCCTGCTGCTTTACTAGGGGAAACAGCGCTGAGCAGAATAATGCTTTAGCACTCCCAAGCTCCTCACAGCACAGCTCTGTGTGTTACACTAGGGAAAGATGAAAACACACACACACACACACATTTCTGTAATTAGTGTTTCCATATCAAGTTTGTCAGGTGGAGCTGCATATAAAAGGCAGATGAAGTCACTTGTTTGATCATGTTTAGCCTGTATAGGGTGGGGCATTGGTTCATCTCTCAATATGTCATGGTTCAGCCTGTTTCTCTCTCATTCACTCATGCACACGCACACACACTCTAGCTCAACTGTGCGCACACACACACACACACACGCACACACATTCATTCATTCATTCTCTCACGAAATCAGGGCAGATTAGTGTCTTTTGTTCCGATAAGATCATCAAAGACGTGATTAGAGTCTAACAGCTCCCCCAGCTGTAGTGACGCACGGGAGTGGGACCATGCTGCACACAAACCCCCTATGATCAGCCAACACTCTGTGTGTCTGATGGCACGCACGCGTGTGTGTTACAGTGTGTGTGTGTGTGTATCTGTGTATGTGTGTGTGTTACAGTGTAAGATTATGTGTATTTAGTATGAATTCATGTTTGTCTTCTGCACAAGTGTATATATTTTTGCTTGTTTTAAGTGTCCGTGTGTGCATGTGTGTGTGTGTATCTGTCTCTGTACACTTATGTGTGTTGGTCTGTGTGTGTGTGTCTTACCCAGACATTCTCCACATCTGATCTGATGTTTTGAAGTTGTTGCATAGGCATCCGCTCATTTTTCATAACTGTCATGTTGGGAGCGACTGGGCTCACCCAGGGCCTGAGCCCCAGCCTGCCTGGCCTTATTTGGAGCGGGGCAATATTGCATTTTTGTACATCCCTAGATGCACGCATTTCACCAGGGCTCTCGCCAGCACCCAGACATCAGCAGCACACTCGTGGAGAGATGGGGGGGGGGGGGGTGCAGTGGAGAGAGAGAGAGAGAGAGAGAGAGAAAGAGAAGGGAGAGGGGTGTGTGGGGGTCGATGAAGAAGGAATGTTGTAAAATAGATGTTTATGTCATCCAGCAAACAGCACATGATTTTTTTTTTCTTGCTTTCTTTTTTTTTTACATTTCTGTTTTTTCCCCTCTTCTTTCTCTCTTGTCATCTGTTTCATTTCAGCATTTCAGCACTCCAGCAGTGTTATGTGGTGTTTGTGAGTGTTTCTCTACTTTGTGTGTCTCTAGTGTTCTGGGTGCTGTAGATAGTGGTCTAGTGTGTGTGTGTGTGTGCGCGTGTGTGTGTGCTGCTTACAGTAAAAAGGTCATCATGAAGTCTTGGTGGAAGAACTGGTTGACATTATAAGTGAGATAGTGTCTTGTCATGTGTGGTATTGTCTTGTCATATGTGTGTGTGTGTGTGTATGCACACGTGTGTGTGTGTGTATGTGTGTGTGTGTATGTGTGTGTGTGTGTGTGAAGTCCTGGTGAAAGAGCATTGGAAGAGCTGGTTTATTTGAGTGCAGACGTCAGCTCCTTCACGTGTCATTTAGCACTGGGCATCCACAAACACCAGAGCAGGGATGTTGATTTAGTCACAGAGCTCATATACACACACACACACAGACACACACATTGACATACACTCACACAATCACACGCTCTGATGATGGTGTCTGTCTCATCATCATCGAACACTGTTAAAAAAACGTTTATTTGTCAGTGCAGTCTACTAATAGTTCTAACATCTTGTCTTCTGGGAGAGGTCAGAGACATGCTTGCTGACAAAACACATCCCATAATTATCCCTGTTGCCATAGTTCCTAGTAGTTTTCTTTGTAATCACAGACAGTCCATCCCTTGCACAGCGTGTGTGTGCATACAAGTATGGGTGTGTGTATTTGTGTACCTGAGTGTCTGAGTGTGTGTGTGTGTGTGTGTGTGTGTGTTGGAGTGCAGGAGGGGACTTACATCCTTCTCCTCTGTTCTCCAGAATGGCTACAATAACAAAGGGTCCTGTTGAAGGAGCGGGTTTTTACAATTTATCATATAAATCTGTGGCCCTTCATGCAGCGCTGAGGTGCCGTGCGGCGGGCCCGGCGCTTCCAGTAGGAAAACAGAGGAACACAGGGCCCTTTGTGGCCCCTGAGAGCCGGACGAGGCCCCCCTAGGTGTGAATTAAAGATGGAGCCCTGATGCAGGGACGATGAATGGATCCTCAGACCCACCGAGAAAAACAGCAGCATGTGTGCTCTCTCTCTCTCTCTCTCTCTCTCTCTCTGTGTGTGTGTGTGTATGTGTGTGTATGTGTGTGTATTTGTCTTGCTCACTCACTCTCACTGCCAGGAAAAACTCCACAGGGAGATACTGCTAACATCTCACTCTTATTCTTTCTTATCCTCCGTCATAATCCCCTTCCTCCACACACACACGCAAGTTACATATGTATAGACAAAGAAAAACAGTATATACACGCGCGCACACACACACACACACACACACACAGCGACACAGGAAAACATGGATATGTTTGCACATCTACATACAACCACTAACTTCAAAGTGTGTACACACACTTGTGATCCTGACAACAGACAATCACACACACACACACACACACACACACACAGACACACACACACACACACACACACAAACAAACACACACACACACACACACAGACACACACACAAACAAACACCCTTTGTTTCCCTGTTGTGTATTTTGCTTTCTTTCTTTTGCATGCATCCAGATAGGCAGATCCACACTCTTCTACTAATTGCATCACTCTATCTTTCCATCTGTGGCTCTCTTGCTTGTTTCTTTCTGTCCTCGTGTTTAGGTTTTATACATGTGGTTCTCCTCTCTGCTCTTCTCTTCTCCTCTTCTTAATATCCCGCTCCCTTCTTTTGTCCTCTTCTCATTTCTTCTTCTCTTCTTCTTCATCTCCTTCTTTTCTCCTCTCCTGCTTTCCTCTCCTCTATGCCCATGTCCTTCTCTCCCCTCCTCATTCATCCCCCACTCCCCCACTCCCTTTCTCTTTTCTCCTCCTCGTGTCTCCCAGCTATAGTCCTGGTGAGAGAGAGATGCTGAGTCCCAGGCCATTAATCTGGGACAGGGCTTCTATGGGAGCTGTGTTACTGAGAGAGGGAGCACAGGGGAGAGGAGAGGATGAGTGGAGAGGAGAGGAGGAGAGCAGAGGAAAGGAGAGAGAGAGAGAGCTAGGGTCTTGGCTGCAAGTCCTCTTTAAATCACATTCTGTTTGCAGTCTCACTGCTTCAGTGGTTTCAGCCATGCACAGATTAAGTTTTTTTCATTAAAATTAGGCTCATAAATACACAGACAGACCGACAGACACACACACACACACACACACGGATAATCACACACAATGTGGGTATACACTTACTCAGATACAGAAACTCACACACCCTCCAGCACACGCATGTCTGAATGCAGCATGCATACTCAGTCATGCGCATTCACACACACACACACACACACATTGATTCACACACGTTAAATAAATGGTTGCTCAGTTTTAACTGTTCGCTGTGATCTCTGTCTGCATGTTTAACTCTGAGAGCATTTAATAGATTTTCCAAGCCCTGTCTATTCTCAAAATTGAGCTTGATGGGCCAGACGCCAGCTTAACGCAAGCACAGGCCTAGAGAGGAAGAGAGTGAGAAAGAGAGAGAGAGAGAGAGAGAGAGGGGGAGAGAAAGAGGAAAGAAAAAAAAAGTTTTAATAGTTTGAAAACACTTTTGATTCTTGCACAGTGCTCCAGCTCGGCTGCGGCTGTAAAAGTTTAATTGATCTGTGAATATGGGAAGCTACCGCTGGACCGCGTGTACCCCTCTTAATTGGCTGGACGGTCAAAGCCGCGCAGAAGGTCTGATCATTAAAAAAAAGAGGGAGTGAGAGAGAGTGAAGGAGGGAGGGTAGGGATTAAAAAAAAGAAACGGCTAAAACTTTTCTTTTCCCTCAGAATCACAGGATGACGCAGAATCTGTTTTAAAAGCCTTTATTTTTATGGCCGCGGCTTTATGGGATACATTTCCCGGATCTCTCAAGACTGATCAACCATGCCAGTCTCTTGCTCTGTCTCCCTCCTTGTCTTTCTGACTCTATCCATCACTCTATCACTCCTCCCTTTCCCCTACTCTCTCTCTCTCTGTCTCTTTCTCCCTCTCTCATACACACACATCCCATTCTTTTTCCCATAGTACCCTCTCTCTCTCTCTCTCTCTCTTACTCTTCACCTCTCTCTCTCTGTTTTTCTGTCTGCGTTGTGTCGCTTGTATTAATATTTCAGATTTACATCTTCAGTTACATGTGCGTTAACTCTGCGACTGGGCTGGCTGTGGGCTGGTGCTCTTTATGAGGACCTTCTCCGAGAGGCCCTCTCAGTTTTATGTGATCTCAAAGAGGAGTGGAGGGGCCGATGCTGTTATATATCGCCCTGGCGACACAGTCCCCCAAGAGCCACCGCTGCCGCCGCTGCGGTTAAATGACATCGGTGGCCAAGGCACGTGATGTTACCGCTGCACCAATGAGACGCACGGGGAGTCATAAAGCAGTAGGCAACCTTGAATTGCGATTGGCTGGAGCCAGAGGCTCAGAAAGAGATAAGGGGTTCCCATTGGTGGAAATTTGGGGGAAGGCTGATGATGCAGTAAGCTCACCAGTGTCATAAACTCTTTACTATTTCTTCGATCAGTGTGATTAAATGACATTGACACATTAGTGTTTGGTTTCAGTCATGATAGTGGTGATTTGTTCACACGCAACAGTAGACGTTTTTAAAGACAGTAAGTCGGAGATTAAAAAAAGAGTGAAAATTCCTCTCAAGAAGAAGTGAGAGATGGAAAGAGAGACCGAGAGAAGAGAGGGAGTGAGAGATGGCCATAGAGATTACTCTGACTAATAGACATTGAGATTACAATGAGCCAAAAAGTAAATGTGGACATGTCTGAAGTCAAGAAATGATTAAGACAAGAAAAGCAAAGAAAGAGAACAAGCAAAAAGAAGGAGAGAAAGCGATAGAGAGACAAAGAGAAAGAGAGAGAGGAATAGAGAGGAGCTGGCGTGGGTCCCCGCTACCTTGTGCTTCTACGTAAATAGTGGGGAATTCAAAAGGAATCATGTTGGAGTCGTAAAGCCGTGTTCTTGGCCGCACCGTGATTGGATGCACTCCTGCTCTAATTGCAGCCCAGTTGGGCCTGATTGCCGGTCTGATGTTTGGATAGCAAACTGCACCGCTGCTTCAACAAATTACACCAAAATCTCCCCTCACACCGACACCAGCGGTGCCCCAGTAACAGCAAAAGTGGGGTCTTGCATTCACATGTTCATGTGTATTTCTCTTGGTGTGTGTATTTGTGTGTGTGGGTGTGTGTGTGTTATTTTTCTCAAAATAATGACAAAATAAAACAAACATAAACAAAACAAAAGAGAAATGAATCTTTCTGTTGCTGCCCATGGTTGAGTGAGAGCTTTAGAGATAGGTGGTGTTTGTGCTGATCTCTGCGCATTAAACGCTCTGGTCACTCCTCCCTGACCGGTGCTGTCGAGTGAACACTGCAGCTCTGTCTTCTTCCACTGCCTGCCCTCCTCTCTCTTTCTCTCTCTCTCTCTTTCTCTCTCTTTCCCCCGTTCTTTTGCAGCCGTTCCATCTTTTCGCTTGCCGGTGTCTGTTTGGTTCTTCTTGATGCTCCTTTGAAGCCGTCTCTGTGCTAGTCACTGACAGATCAATTGAGTTAATGGCTGACCATTAGGAGGGAGTGAGGATGCCTGCTTGCTTTGGTGTGGAGATGTCAGGGTGGTTACATTTTTTCCGTCGTGGGCACCGTCTGTGTCTCACGATTAACCGGTCACTCGGCTCGCCTCGGCTAGCGCTACAATTATGCTGTCAAGCGCATGGTGACGGTAAACACAGGTGACTGTGAAGGCCTCAGCTCACGCACGCACACACACACACACACACACTTGCAAGCACACTAAGAGACACCGTTTATCCTCATTATCTGTAAGCTGAGAGGACAGGAAAGGGCCTCACTGCGTGGAACATCAGCTCTCTCAAACGGAACAGTCTAGACCAGCGAAAGCAGCAGTCTTTAGATTGTCAGGCTGGTCTTCGAATGCTTCATTTATTGCGTGGGCAGTAAAAACTGACTTAGTCTCTTGCCTCGCCAAGGTTGAGCATGAGAATTCGTTCACAGTGTTGGAGCACTTTTAGCTGAGCTATTGTTTTCATACCGGCCTGGGCAGATCATAACACGTGAAAACAACGTCTCTAACAGTCACCATACCAGGTGGAAAGTCCCATATTCATAATTGAGAATACTGATAATGTACGGAAACCTCAGGTTGTCCTGTTCAGAACATAAATAAGCATTTTGTATGTGACATTATCAAAAGCTAGCATCAATTCAAACTGTTATTCAGATTCTTAATGCAGCTATTGCTTCAATAGACAAGCATGGTGATGATAATGAAGATGATGATGATGATGATGATGATTATCACTGCAAATATGGCCGACTTTTTGCACAGAATTCTAACTTCTTTCATTTCTCTCTTTCTCCCCTTGCACCTCTTTGTTTCTCTCTCTCGCTGTCCAGACGATAGTGAGGCGGTAGATAGCGTGTTCGACACAGAGCCCAGCGTGCCCGGTGGTGGCGGAGGGGAGAGCGCGGACGAGGAGACGGAAGATGGCATCATGTCGCCCATCCCCGTGGGGCCCCCCTCGCCGCACCCCAACAACGAGGACTTCACGCCCAAAGAGGGCTCACCCTACGAGGTGCCCGTCTACATTCCAGACGACATTCCCATCCCCGCCAACCTGGAGCTGCGCGAGTCCTCCATGCCCGGAGCCGGCCTGGGCATCTGGGCCAGGTGCCACATTGCGATGGGCGAACGCTTCGGACCCTACAGCACCTCCACTTGCGCCAGCCTCAAAGAGACCACTTACGGATGGGAGGTACGATACACACACATGCACACACACACACACACACACACACACACGGACACACAAAGTCACATAAAATTAAATAAACACATGCACAGACGTGTATAAACACACAATCTCTCTCTCACACACACACACATACAAACGGAGATCCACACAAACTTGCATTCACACTGAAATATGCATACACTTGTAAACACATTTAAACTCACACACTCTCACTGAATCACATTCACTAACAATTACAATAGAATACATAGAGTGTTCTCTCTCTCTCTCTATCACACACACACACACACACAGGCATGCATGCACCACAGGAAGAAAGCCCTACACGATAATGATGAGTAAACTGATAAGCACAAGAGTTCTAT
>JAIFZK010000005.1:6372500-6375000 GCA_027481765.1 Tenualosa thibaudeaui
CATCAATCAGAGATTCACTGAAGAGAAGCAGTGGCTGTGGTGGCATAGCGGTCTAGCATACTAGTAGCCTGGAAAGCCACCGTTGTGCCCTTGAGCAAGGCACTTAACCCTATGTTGCTCAAGGGGAGACTGGCTTTGAACAATTTGAAAAAATGTAAGTTGCTTTGGATAAAAATTTGCTAAATGCATAAATGACAAGCAGCCCAAACACAAAAATAGCAGATAAAGACTAAGCTTTGTAGGAGTTACCTGAAGAGGAAAGCAACAGTGAACATTATTAGAGGTGCTGTCAAATTTACAAACATGAGTTTGCCTTGAGTTCAGAAGAGGTCACTTCTGTAAACATTCGCAAAAGTTGCGTTTCTGTAGAAGTAGATGTCCGTGATCACTCAGGGAAGTTGCTTTTGAAATGTATGTTTACATAAAATCGTTCAAATTTGAAAGGGAACGTGTTGGCTGTGACTGGTTGCTTCTGTTAAAAGAATTTGAATGCGTCTCAGGTTTCACCTGCTGTGGCTCTTGGTAGTGAAAGTGAAGCCTTGAGCTGTTTGTGCCCTTATCATGACCTCAGCTTCTTTTTATTACTCTTTTTATATAGGGCTTTTGTGTGTGTGTGTGTGTGTGTACATTTGTGTGTGCACGCCAGTCTGTATGTGTGTATGCATGTCATGTCCCCATTCCTTTCTTTATCCACTCCAACCAACCAACCAACCAACCAACCAACAAGCTTCAAAGAGGGCCTGACCTTGGTGCGACCTCTAGCATGACGCTTGCTCTGGTGTTTTGTGGCGTACTTTTCCGTATCGGCATCACTCACAGGCATCAAACGCTCGTGGCCTGCCGGCGGCGTGTTGACTTAGCGATACTCGGTGTTGCAGATGCGTAGCAGCGTGCTCCTCAGGGCCTACGTGACGGATGACCGGGCGCCCATGGTGTTCCTCATCACTCTCGGGCATTCCTTTGTGCCATGATCCCCTGGCTGACAGGCCGCATTCATGCCAGCGGTTTTTCGGGGCCTTTGTTTGCGCGACGCTTTGCTGTCCTCTGCCGAGCCCACCCCGCCCTCGCCGCTATCTGTCCTGACCCAACCTCTAACCTGCTGTGTGTTTGCTCACCTTTGTGTGTGTTTGTGTGTGTGTGTGTGTGTGTGTGTGTGTGTGTGTGTGTGTGTGTGCATGTGCACGCACAGCACAGAGATTACAGGCTTGGATCAGCAAGGTTCAGCTCGCTCGGTGGCTTGTCTGGTCTGTTAGCACAGCGCTGAGGTGTTCTTTATCAAGAACCCTCAGGTACCGAGAACAAGGTGGCACCGTGTCAGATATAGACAGGCGGATACAGATAGCGTTGTTCCGTTCCGTGCCGCTCAAGGACTTTCGGGGTGACAGTAGAGAAGAGAGAATGTGCTGGAGAGAGAAGAGAGACAGAAAAGAGGAGGAGAGGAGAGGTTGATACCAGGAGGAGAGGAGAGAAGGAGACTGGAAGAGAGATTTAGGCGAGTCAAACCAAGGGGAAGGTGTGGTGAGGATTTGAGCAGGAGAGATGATTTTTAAAAAGAGAAAAGTAAATATTTGTAATGGAGCAGTGGAGGAGAAAGGCCCCATGTTGGATAGTTTCTTTCTTGCCTGCTTTATTCACAAACATGAATTGAACAGACCGCAGTATGCAGCTATTTGGTTTCGGCATATGTTTCTTTCTCAGACCATCAACTTATATAAAGGGAACACCCAGGCAGCGTATGAAAAGATACTCCAAAGGCCTATAGTCAGTCGGCCTTGTTATCCAAATATAGCGCTAAATTATTTATTTAGTTCCATTCGATTTTTGCAGTGGTTTCACAGATTCATAAATAAAACATGTGAGGGCGATGCTATCCAGCGCTACACTGTTTTAATGGAGAACAAGCTGTGAACGCAGATCTGGGGATCAGAGTCTGGTTAGACTCATGTGGGTTCCGCATCCCCTCCCGGCCGCAGGCGCGAGGGGACACCAGTCTGGGTCCTCTCTCTCTCCCCCTCTATGTGATACCATCTCCCTCTGTTTGAGTGTGTGTGTGTGTGTGTGTGTGTGTGTGAGCGTGTGTGAAATATTTGAAATAATATTGGGCCTCGGCATAAATGTTGAAATTCCTCCACGCTGGCTCGGCAGTCAGTGTTTGCCCCAGCACTGAAACTGATATCATCCTTGTGGCATCTCGAACACTCTGTTGACCAAACGCGCTGTGGCGCTGAGAAGGGCGATCGGGTGCGGTCAGGCGCTATCGCTGGCTATTCCAATCTGCCTCACAAGACTCCCAACTTGCAAGGAAAAACCCCCTCCCTCAAAGTTTACGCACGAAAAGTAAAAGAACAAGGACAACAGCGCACACATTCAGTCTGTCCTGTAATATCTTCCATTCACAATCATTTTATGTAGGTTTTAAACATGCCATTAGCCAATTTCATCCAATTTTCCCAGCTCGAGGAGTACTCCAGTGGAACCCATTACAACTAATATCAAACAT
>JAIFZK010000005.1:6380000-6392500 GCA_027481765.1 Tenualosa thibaudeaui
TCTGTCTGCCACTGACACGCCTTTGTCCCGCACAGCTGTGGCCCTGATAAACCCTCAGAGACTGCAGCAGACCACAAGGAGCCAGTCGCATACACACACATGGATGCGCGCACACACACACACACACACACACACACACACACATACACAAACACACAGCAAATGCACACACACATTGAACATGCACACACTGCACACATATACACACCGTACACATATGCAAATGTGGCTTTCAGTGCTGTGGACCCAGATAGGAATACGTAAGAGCTTTAAAGAGAGAATGAGAGATAGAGAGACAGAGACAGAGAGAGAGAGAGAGAGAAGAGGGGTGAAGATTAACATGCCTGCTCCAGCAGTGCCACTCCACAGTCGTTCCCCTCACAGATGAGCTGAAGGGTCAAGCACTCCACTGAAAAGGGGGATGGGTGTATGTGGGGGAGGAAAGAGAGAAAGAGAGAGAGAGAGAGAGGAGATTGAGAAGGTGATTGGTGTGTGGCGGGGTGTGCACTTGATTGTTGGTCTGAGTTAAAAAATGTAAAAGTTCAAGTAATGCATTCGAGTACTGACTTCACCCGAATAAACAGCATTCAACCTGCAGTTCCTCCTGTGTCTCTATTCTTCAGTCCGTTTGCTGGAAGGATGGAAAAGTTTATCTCATATTCATGCTGCTCCTGAGCAGAGATGACTCACACAGACCCTCAGCACATTGTTGCCCTGACATAGGTGGGGGGTTGGGGGTATTGAAATATGGAGTGGATTGAAGTGGTGGTGGTGTGGGCTGGGGGTGTGAGCGAGGGTGTGTGAGGGTGGTTTGGCGGGCTGATGCTTGTGGAGAGGTCCTGCCTAAGAGCAGTCATAGTAAAAGGTTCCTTTTTATAGACTGTCATCCTTCAGCCTGAGGAGTGCTTAAAGATGGAAATCCCAAATCCCACTGTCTGTCACAGTGCGCCACCAAGAGCCGCCCAGAGAGGAGAGAGGCTGAGAGACACAGCTAGTGGAGTGTGTGTGTGTGTGTGTGTGTGTGAGGGGGTTATGGGGGGTGAGGGCCTGGCCACTCACATGGCTCTTGTCTGGGTGGCTCTTGAGTTGCGGCACTCTTCTCTTCTTCTTTTCCCGTCTCTCTCTCTCTCCCTCTTTCACTCTCTCCACTCGTCTCCTCTGCTCTCCTCCTGTGGACTGCTGGTGTTTCCCAGGGAGATGAGAGCCACTGTGGGATTAACTTTTCACATGGCTGGGAGTCTGCACATGAAAAGAGCTGACAAGCAAACAGCTTTATTAAAAAACAGACAAGAGGAGAGAGGGCAGGGGGGCAGAGGAGAGGAGAGGAGGAGGGAGGGAGGGAGAGAAGAGGAGAGAGGGAGGGAGAGAAGAGGAGAGGGTGGAGGTGGAGGAGGGATTTTAGATATTGAGTGTCCCTGGGATTTCTTCTTTTCTTTTCTTTTTTTCTCAAAAAATGCTCTTGTGTGTAGAATGACCAGATTGTCCTCATCCACCCCCATCTCTCTCTCTCTCTCTCTCTTTCTCTCTCTCTCTTTCTCACCCTCTCTCTCTTCTCATCTCTCTGCCCCTCTCTCCATTTCTTCCATGCATTCTTTTTACATCCCCCTCCCCATTCATCCCTCTTTCCCTTGTCCATTCCATTCCATCTCTCTCTCTCTCTCCCTCTCTCTGTTCTTGCCCTGCTGTGGTGCCTGTGGTGGCCAGGCTAGATCAGGTGCCATTCTCCTGGAGATAGTCCGCTCAGCACAGCACTCAGCCTGCTGGCACTCCAGAGCAGGGATGGGATTAAAGAAACAAAACGCTCTCATTCATCTTGTCTGCCATGCAGTATGAGATATTGTATGTGTGTGTGTATGTGTGTGTGTGTGTGTGTGTGTTTTTACTTCACTTCCTCTTCATTGTTCCACCTGAATTCCACACTAAGAGTTGTGTGAATGTGTGTAAATGACCTTGTCACTTGGAACAATGCAGAGTATGTCATTGTCTTAGCACGTTTAGATATTGTCATTATCTAAATAGAACGCAGTAGTTATGTAAAAGGTCAACAAGTTTGTAGAATGCACCAGTATATTTCTTTCAGTATTTATTTTATATATTTCTGTCTCTCTGTCATGATTTCTTGTTTTCTGCACCTTTCTTTCCTTCTCTCTCTCTCTCTCTCTCTCTCTCTCTCTCTCTCTCTCTGTCTGTCTTCCTCCCCGAGCGATGCAGTGCATACATTAGCCTGGGCTGCGGTGTCAGTGGGATAAAATCAAAACAAGCGCTCCGCTGGGATTGGGTTGCCTTTCAGTGCGCCGGTAGCAGGATCAGGAAATCAAGCCATGCTCTGGCGCGGGCATCCAATCCAGCCACTGGCCTGGCATTGCGGGTGAGCGGGCAGGTCACGCCGGTGGCACGGTGTTCCCTTTCACCCGGCCACACACTCATGCTGCGGGCGGCCATTGTTCAGGCCCGGGAGCCGGTGCCACACACACACACAAGCACACACAAGCACACACACACACACACACACACACACACACACACACACACACACACACACACACACACACACACACACACCTCGCACATTAACACATGGATTCTCTATTCTCTCTCTCACACACACACACTCACACGCATACGCAAACACACACACACACACACACACAGAGGAGGTAAACAGGAACTTAGCTATTCTTTCCTTTATCGCTTCCTCAGAAATGAATCCTGTGTATTTTCTTCAGAGGAGGAAGCCCATATTGAATTAGAAATTAGATTATGTTGTATTTTATACCCACACTGCCTGCCTGCAATATCTGTGAAATTGTTTGAGAAACAAATATATAGGAAGTTTTAAATTTTGGTTATCAAGCCCTGTTGTAGAGGCTATTATGCCTGTAAAGGAAATGATGTGGACCTATTTCAATGGTGCAGTTAGCTGGGAGAATGTAGTGTACCAGAGCCATAGTGCATAGTATGGTACAGTGATGTGACTACTTGCATGTACACATATGTAGCAATAGAATGTTACTATTTGATGAGCTAAATCAATGCAGGACACACACACACGCGTACGTGAACACACACACACACACGCACACACACACACACACACACACACACACACACACACACACACATGCACATGCACATGCACATGTTTCTTGCAGTGGTATTTATTTCTCTCTCCTCTCTCCTTCTCTTCAGCTCCCCATAATGGTGCTGGACTCTCTGCCATGTTCCCAAAGCCCAGGCTTTAAAGGATTTGTGGTTTCCCAGTAAAAGCTAAAGCCAATATACCTACTCCCCAAAAACGTAGAAAAATAACAAATAGTCTTTCTTCTCTCTTCCAACCCTTATAGCCACCTACCCACTGTCCGTCCTCTCGCTCGATAAAAGAGGAAACACTGGCATCACCTTTGTGTGCCCGAACACTCGGTCAGTAACCATGGCAAAGTGCTTTCTGTGCGAGTGTAATTTATGTTCCTGGGAAGAGCACCGAGCTTTTGACGCAGCGTGCAGCGCGACCCTGCAGATTGGTGCAGCGGTCTGATAGGCCTTAATAAGCATGCTGGGGCCTGGACACCAGCAGGCCACAGACAGGGCTGAGAGAGCTGGACATCAGCCCAGACAGGGGGAGCCATCCTGGGGCAGAGGAAGAGGGCTGAGACATGGAGGTGGTAGAGAGAAATAAAGAGAAAGAGAAGGGGGGGGGGGGGGCAATATGAAGTTGTGATGTACGAGGGTCTCTAGACATGCACACCTGCACATAAAAATGAAGCACGCTTTTGACACAAAGCCAAGCATAATCGGGCAGGAGGCTTGAAGAAGTGGGGTTGAGCCAGATAGACCGAACCCAAATCCACTCGCCCCACACCCCCCCCCCCCAACTCCAAAGCCACCCCCTCCCCTCCAACTCCTAACTCCCAACTTCAGTGCTGAAAGGCTCGAGGGCAGCCCCCTGTCTGCTGAGGCAAATTGGGAGGAAATCTGGCCTTTGTCACGTGCACTGAAGTGGCAGGCCGGCCTTTGTGAGGGTCTTACCTATAGACCAGAGCACACACAATGACCCTGCCCCGCCCCACACGTCTGCAGGGGTCACAGCTTGGCTGCTGGGGCCAGCAGGTTTAAGTGTAAGTGTGTGTGTCTGTGTGTGTGTGTGTGTGTGTGTCCTTTACTGCAAAACTTTTTTTTCTGACAAATGATCAGGGGAGGTGGGTTTCTGCTTTGTTTGCCATCATCATCACCCTAGGGCTGTTCCTCCATGGGGCTTCTGGCTGGAATAAAACAAGTCATCATTTTCTCAGGAGGGACACCGTCTGTGTCACATCTTTAGGAGAAAAGGAGAGGCGTCCGTTGGGTGCCTGATTAGAACATGCTAGTGTGTGTTACTGTGTCAGAGTTCATTGTCTGAATGCCACTGTGACTAGACTACTCTGATCCTGGGTGAATTCTGTTGTGTTTTGTGTTTGCATCTTTCCGTGACGCTGTCATTTTTAATGCTGAGTCTGGTTGCCAGAGGGACAGGAAGTGGGCATTGTTTCCCAACTGTTCTCTGGCGGCCTGTTGTTGTTGTTTTGTCTACAGGTGCGTGCATGCTCATGTCCAGACGTCATATGAACTCAGACACCCGCATAAGGCCTACCAAACACAACACCTCCTATGGCCCCAGAGATGAACAGTTAGTTCATTTATACTAGACACGAAAAGGACAGAAATGCCTTTTGATTGCATAGGTTAGAATTGATATTCTCCCATGCCCTCTATGATATTCTCCCATGCCTTTTCTCTCTGTTCCTCTTAAGGACTGTGCTGCTTTCTCTCTCTCTCTCTCTCTCTCTGTCACTCTCTCTTTCTTATTGTATGCTGAAGTGGCAGCAGCTGGTTGCTTGATGATGGACTGGCTCCCAGTCAGCTCTCTTTGCTGCCCCCTCTGGAGGCTGGAGGGACTGCAGGCTGAGCCATGCAGAGAGAGAGAGAAAGAGAGCGGGGGAGCAGGGGAGGGAGATAGGAGAAGAGAGAGAGAGGAGTGTGTGATGGATGATATGGTGACAGAGGGAGGAGGTGGAGAAAGAAGAGATGATGAGGGGTTATGTGTCTTATTACTGACTACAGAGGGCAAGGCCATGTCACTGGGGTTCTGTGTGTGTGTGTGTGTGTGTGTGTGTGTGTGTGTGTGTGTGTGTGTGTTATACATATGGTGTCCAGCCTGCTCAAGAACAGTAATGAAACTTGTCTTCATTCTCTGTTCCCCTTGCCCTTTCACAGAAAACAGTGTATGCGTATGTGTGTGTGTGTTCACACCTATCACGCTCTGTGTGTGTATACTTTGGCACAGATGATCATTAATGAGATGTGTCCTAGTCCCTGGCCCTCGCTTGTGTGTGTATGCTCATGCGTGTGTGTGTGCGTGTGAGTGTGTGCATGTGTAAGTTTGAGGAGAAAGAGAAGAAAAAAGTGTGAGTCCTCTCTTTCTTTCTGGCTGTCAGTCACTTTCTCTCTCTTTTCTCTCTCTCTTTCTGTTGCTCTCCCACTCTCGTTCTCTTTCTCTTTCTCTGTCTCTCTCTCTCTCTGCTCTACTCTGGGGGCACCTCTTCCTCCTCGTGCCCCAGAGGCCTTCCGGAACTCTCCTCAGCATTCTGTCGGTGTCCGTCGGCTCATTAATCAACGTCAGGCACCCCGAGTGCGGCCCACAGAAGCACAACAGTGCTACAGTCTTCTCCCTCGCTCCTCTCCTCTCCTCTCCTCTCCTCTCCTCGCGGCCCGTCCTCCCCTCCGCGCCTCCACTCTCCTCGCCTCTCACACATCCCCATTGTCCCCACCAGCCTTTCACATGGCAGCCCAACAAGCAACAGCCAGACATGAAAGGCCCCAGACACAATATGAGAGAGTGAGGGACAGAGAGGGAGAGAGAAAAAGAGAGAGAAGATGGCAAGGGGTTGAGAGAACTAGTGAGAGAGAAGGTGGCAAGGGAGAGAGAGAGAGAGAGAGAGAGAGAGAGAGGCATTTCTTTCTTTTCTTCCTCTTGCTCTCTTCCCCTTCTTTCTCTTTCTCCGGGCTCCCTCCTTTTTCTCCTCCTCCACACTCTCTTGCAATCTTCCTTTCTTTTTTATTTTCTTTCATACTGTGAAAGAGTTGATGCAGTAACACTTGGGAAGAGACGATCGTTTCAATTATGCATGGGAACATGAGAGAAAGGCCTGCTGTGGGACAGGGTGGTGTGACTGTGTGTGTGTGTGTGTGTGTGTGTGTGTGTGTGTGTGTGTCCTACTAGCTAGTACTGTAAAAGCCACAACCCTGTCATTGTCACACAAAGAAATGTCTCTTCTGCATGATCTGTATGTGTGTGTGTGTGTGTGTGTGTGTGTGCATATGCATACATGTGCTTGTCATTGCGTAAGATTAAAATGTGTGTGTGTGTTTTAGTGCTGATGCTATAAAGGGTGTGTGTATGTGTTTAGTGCTGAATCTGTAATGTGTGTGTGTGTGTGTGTGTGTGTGTGTGTGTGTTTAATGCTGATGATGTAAGGTGTGTGTGTGATGGACAGCACCAAGGGCTGTAAATGTGAGCATAGGGCAGGGCTGAGCTGTCACTCTACTGCCAGCAAGAGGGAAAGATGGGAAATCATTCAGAGCCAAGGACAGCTGACACAGCCATTCGGACACACACACACACACACACACGCACACACACACACACACACACCACACACACACACACAGACTACCTCTCTTTCTCTTTCACATGCACACACACACACACACACACACACACACACACACACACACACACACACACACACACCACACACACACACACAGACTACCTCTCTTTCTCTTTCACATGCACACACACACACACACACACACACACACACACACACACACAAGAGCTTATCATCATGTCTCCTTCTGTCCTTAATGCAATACAGGAGATTCCTCTCATTGTCACTTGTTGCTGGTGTGTTGCTCTCACGTTGTTTGTGTAGTGTGTGACTGTTGACTGTGGAGGGTTTCAGAATGTTTGTGTAGTGTGTTACACTGTTGATTATATAGGGTTTTAGACAGTTTTGCAGTGTGTTAGACTGTTGTTTGCAGTGTGTGTAAGCTGTTTTTTTTATTTGCATGTGCGTCTGCTGTTGTTTGTTTTGCTTCTGAGACAGTTGTTGTTTGTTTAGCGCATTAGACTGATGTTCTTCCTGTAGCATATCACACTGTAGTTGTTTGTTTATCCTCTAAGGCTGTTGTTGATTATGCATAAAACTGTAGATTGTGCAGACTCAGGCCATTTGTGTTCCTGAAGACTAAAGTCTAAAGCAGTGCTGATTCTTCTGTGCTATAAGGGGACTACATAGACACTCACTTCGGAGCATATGGTCACCATGCTGAAGGAGATGACCTGTTTTTCAGACAGAATCTTAATATATCACACTTTTATGCATGTGTAACATCATGGATAAATATATCACTAGCCAAGTTGATAGTGTTCAAGTGTGAATGTGTTCATGAGAGAGTGTGTGTGTTTGTGTGTCTGTAGCAGTCAACGGTAAGTGCACATGACGAGTGAGACTGTGAAGTCAGGAGATGATGGACGTGAGAGTGAGAGAGAAAGAGAAAGAGAAAGAAAGAGGGAGAGATTGACAGAGATAGAGAGTGAAAGAGGTAGTGAGTGAGTGAGTGAATGAGAGGGAGTCCTGACCCTCTCTTTGATGATGGGTACTCCCCTCCTGTTAAAGCGCTCGCTCCACACACACCCCTCCATCCCAGTCAGTCATATGCCACATTATGCTGTGCTGGTCACCAATGGACCTCTGTCTCTGCAGCTAAAAGCAATCAGTCACTCCATCTGCTAGCTTCCACGCACACACACATACACATACAGAGAGAGAGAGAGAGAGAGAGAGAAAGTCACACAAACACATTCCAGGATACTCATACAGACCTTTTGTCTCTCTTGCTCACATACACACATATACATGTGTACACACACACACACACACACATACTTCCTTTAGGTGTTGTTTTGTCATTGAAGAGTGTGTGTGTGTGTGTGTGTGTGTGTGTGTGTGTGTGTGAGAGAGAGAGAGAGAGAGAGAGAGAGAGAGAGTGAGTCAGTGTGCAGTACATTACTCTACCAGTCAATCTTCATTGGCCTTGATGAGAACTGTCCAAACCGACTCACACACTTCTAGCAGGACACTAAAAGGATACATGAGGTAAAAGGTGATTGTATGTATCTGCATGTGTGTGTGTGTCTCTCTGTATGTGTGTGTGTGAGTGTGTCAAAGGTCACCCCAGTGGGTGGGGAGTAGTATTTTAGGAGATGTAGTAGTTAAGAAAAGGGAAGGTATCAGCCTTTATTCCCTGCTTGTGTTTCTGCTCAGGGTTTTGGTTTGGTGTTTAGTGGTGGTGATGGGGGGGGGGGGGTGAAGAAAGCCAGGCTTCCTCCTCAAACACACTTGGGCATTGGGCTCAGCCCTTTTTTGGGTGCTGAGTCTCTGTGGTGTCAGTATGTGTGTACGTGCATGTGCATAAACGTGTGTTTTAGAGCATATTGGTGTGCGTGAATGCTGACGTGTGAACGCGTGCTGTACATATGTGTGTGCATGCCAGCATGTACAGTGTGTGTGTGTGTGTGTGTGTGTGTGTGTGTGTGTGTGTGTGCGCGTGTGTGTGTGTGTGTATGAAAGTGGAGCATTTGTGGGTGGCTTGTGTCTGTGCTCTGAGTCTTAAAACATGTGACGCGCCACTATGACGCCACATAAGGCACTGCTCTTGTCTTCCTCTCGACTCCAGCACGGTGACTTACACCATTTGTTTTCTTTTTCCCCACTGACTCTCTCACTCTCACTCTCTCTCTCTTTCTTTTTCTCTCTCTCTCTCTATCCCCCTCTCTCTCTTCTATTTTCTGTTATTTTTACTCTTTTTCACACCCGCAAGTGGGGTTGAGTCATCCAGGGCCTGCAGAAAGGCTAGCAGGCGTGACTGAACACTTGTTAACACTAGTATGAATCAGGTTGTGTGCTAGCCCCATTCCACACAGGGCCTCAGATGGACACCTGCAAGGGTAGGATGCACAAGACCAGACCTTTACTCACCGCAGATGTCCTAAGTCTCTATACATACGCCCTTATAGTATACTACTACGGCCTACTCATCACTTTAGTAAGTACTCTAGTTCTATAGGACTGATTGTTTAGATGAGGAGCTAGACATCAGAACCTGGCCTAATCTTTAGAACTCACAAACATGTCCATTGCAACCAACTCTCAATTACTGAAGTTGTACAAGATGGAAAAAGCACCATGTTAAAATTACTTATCTGTTTCTTGTGTTGTTGTTGATGTAGTGAGGTAACTCACGTCATTTTTAGTAAATTATGGATGTTTAAATTCTCATAAGTTGTGTGGAGAAATGCACTTTGTGTGTGTGTGTGTGGGCAGCAAGGCCAGTGTGGAGGAGCGAGTGTGTGGGAGTCAAACAGTGAGAATTAGGAGCTTCTGAAAAACATTAGTCACCGTGTGTGTGAGAGGGATTTTCTTTTTCCTTGCTGTGTGAAGACAAAGGAACACATACACACACACACACACACACACACACACACACACACACACACACACACACACACACATACACACACACACACACACAGGGAAGACCCTGACATATTCCAGCTCAGTGATCCAGAGAGAAAGCAAAGTTATTTTCTCAGAGAGGATGAGTGAGAAGGATGGATAAAGAGGGTGAGGAAGTCAGAGAGGGAGAGAGAGATAGAAAGAGAGGGAGGGAGGGAAGGAGAGAGGCAGACCCAGAGACAGAGAGAGAGAGACAGATGAAGACAGAGGGAACAAAAATACCATGACGGTCACAGAGCAAATTTCTCCATGCCCATACAAGGTATTAAGATGTCTCTGCTCCAGGGTCACCTCCGTCACTGTGGCTGTCCCTCAGACACACACACACACACACACACACACACACACACACACACACACACTCCCTCTTGCTGGGCTGCAGGCCAAGTGGCACAGGGGACAACTCTGCTAATAAATCATCCTCATCTCAACATCTGCAGGCCCCAAAGGCTACCCCTCACCAGGATGGGTCCTCCTTTCAGTGGCACAGGCCCCCCCTCAGACCCCCACCAACAGCCACAAAAAAGCCCATTGTCTGCCCCCCTCCTCCTTCTCCTCCTCCCCAAGAGTGAAGAAGAGCCTGACAAAAGCAGGCTGAAGCCAAGATTTGGCCTGCCAGGAGAGATGGCTAGGACTCAGCAGGGAAGCTCTCTCTCTCTCATTCTGTCACTTTCTTTCCCTCTCTCTTTCTTATTCTCTGCCCATCTTCTCTTCATCCCCTGCTTGTTTTTACCCCTCCCCACTCTACTGCTTCTCCCCCCTCTCTCTTTCCATCTTTCCATCTCTGTCCATTCTCTGCTCATCCCGATGCTTGTTCTTTATCCCCTCACCCCCCTCCCCTCTCTTTCTCTCTCTCTCTTGCTCTCTCTCAGGAGGTCATTCAGCTCTGCTGCCCTCTTCATACCAGTCACTTTGAGCAGCATATAAAGACATCAAGCGCTGGAAAAAAGAGGCAAAATTGGCAGAAAGAGATATTAGACATGGCTGTCAGACATTTTCTGGCCACTTTTATACTCCCAGGGCAGTCAGTCTGCAAGAAGAAAGAAGAGGCACAGAAAGCAGAGAAATAGACAAATAAACAGGAATGTCTGAAAAGGAAAGAGAGAGAAAAAAGGATCTTGTCTTGTTGCACATTTTCTCTTTCCAATTCTTTGTCTTTGTTAAAAGCAAAGTGAAAGTGAGAAAAAAGACTTAAGAAGAATGACAGAAGGTTGGTGGTGATTGTGTGTGTGTGTGTGTGTGTATATATATATGTGTGTGTGTTTCTGTGTGTGGTGGGGTTAGAACCTGCAAGTGCCAGGTTTAAACAAAAGGCCGTTAAAAGAGCTGAACACAATGGAAAGTGTTTTAAGGTCCACAGGCAGGACAGAAAGCACAGAAGCAGACCCTCCTGCTCAGGAGTCAGGGACCAGTCAGCACAGGGAGCTGACGCACACACACACACACACACACACACACACACACACACACACACACACACACACACACACACTCACAGACAATTCAACTGGTGCAAGATGCAGGTGCCCCCCACACATGCTGTCTGCTTCCATGGTGATGTGTTGGTCCACGGCCGTGTTCCCATCGCCTTGTCACCCACCACTCTTGACTGACACGCACACACACACACACACACACACACACACACACACACACACACACACACACAGCCTCTTTGGCTGATGGAGGATGGTTTTGTGGGCAGCCCTTTCGTTTATTTGTCAGTGCCAGTCAGTGGTGCGTCCATGCCAACCCAGCCATGCCATGTTGTTTCATCCCCACACATCGCTTCATTTAAATATCAAACGCAGAAAAGAGACTTTCATGATGGACAGAGGAGAGGGGAGAGGAGAGGAGAAGAGAGGAGAGGAGAGGAGTAGGGGAAGTAAAACGGGAAACAGAGAGTGGGAGAAGAAAAACAGAGAGATGCTGAAAACAGGAAAAATTTCTGTCATTTGTTTTTTCACAGATGAAGCAAGTAACCATTTTTGAACTGAACCAGACTTATGTCTCTGTCTGTTAGTGAGTCCCCCCATCGCCCACACACACACACACACACACGCACACACACACAAACACACACACTCCTGTCCCAAGCCTCGATTGCTTCGGAATGAAAAACGTTTTCCATTTGAGTGATTATGTAAAATTGCCGTTATGCAAATGTTTTCATTTGCTGGGCTGTGATCAAGAGGTGCTTAATGCAGAGAGCCATCCCAACGTAGCCCGTGATGAATTAGCCAATTAGCCTGTGCGCCATTTGTCTTTGTTTAGTACTTTAGCATGGGCTTAGGTAAGTGCAGACTGGCTAATGAATGTAGTTAGCAGGCACAGCGCCGCGTTGCACAGGGACTTACAGTGAAGGCCTTTCCTTGAAAAGGAGTCAAGAGCTGTGTGTTTGTTTGTTTGTGTATGTGGGTGTGTGTGTGTGTGTGTGTGTGTGTGTATGTGTGTGTGAGAGTGAGTGGAGTTCAAGAGGTGTGAGTGACAGTGGAAGAGGACGTTTACAACTGCTCTTTTAAGTCCATGTCTGTGAGAACTCTCTTATGGGACTACGCTAATACACACATAGAGAGGACACACACATGCTTGCACACACACACGTACACATAAGACCTTCCTAACCTAGCAGTGTATGAAGTGTGTGAGAGTGTGTGAAAAAGATAGGTATGTAAACACAAACATGTCCTAAGCTCCCTCTTCATCTCTGCCTGTGCCGGCTGAGCAAAGCCACATTCCTCTGTGCCCTTTCTCATGGATGAAAAAAAATCTCACACACACACACACACTCACAGAGAAATTGACACACACAAACACACACACACATATACACATTGACACACACACACACACACACACACATAGACATTGACACACACACAC